>OZ022588.1:7217159-7643634 GCA_963669155.1 Arbacia lixula
GTAATTTGGTGGAGGAAGAGGCGGAAGGGGAAGAAGGTGGAGGGGGAGGGGAAGGAGAAGGAGGAGGAGGAGGAGGAGGAGGAGGAGGAGGAGGAGGAGGAGGAGGAGGAGGAGGAGGAGGAGGAGAAGGAGGAGGAGGAGGAGGAGGAGGAGGAGGAGGAGGAGGAGGAGGAGGAGGAGGAGGAGGAGGAGGAGGAGGAGGAGGAGGTAGGGGGATTAGGTGGTTGAGGGCCAAGAAAAGTGATTTGTATTTGACCACTTTCATACTGGGCATATGGAGAACTCCACAATGTATTTTTGTTTTGAACATCAGAACTATCTACAGAAAATGTACAGTAACAAAATACATAATGCAAAAAATTGTACTGCAATTTTTCTTCTCATCCTTATGAAGCTTGTAGCAGTTAGCTGCATAGACTGATAAACACAATCACCATTGAAAAGAAGTTCCTGCACCCCCAAAACAGCCCCCTGGCACCTTGCCGGTTTTAATTCAACCATCCCTCATCCACCCCGCCATTAATAATAGAATAGCCTTGGGCAGGCTCCCGGGACCAAGTCGTCATACTGACACCCTCTCTTTAATTTCAGTGCGGGGACTTTTGAAAAAGAAATTGCTTACCGAGAGCACTCTATGATTATCACATTTTCGACAATGACTGCATATGACTTTAATATCTCAAATGCATCCAAGTTCCTTTGTATCAACATATTCACGTTTGATACATATTTTAAATTATTAAGTCAGCTACTTCATCTTATTCTTTGCTTTAGTAGCACTCAATGATAACCATACTTTGAAAAAGACTCCATACGACTTTAATATCTCAAATGCATCAAAGTGCCTTTCTGTCAATGTTTTTATATTTGACACATCCTTTAAATTATTAAGTCAGCTACTTCATCTTATTCTTTGCTTATAAATAGCACTCAATGATAACCATATACTTTGAAAAAGACTCCATATGACTTTAATATCTCAAATGCATCAAAGTGCCTTTGTGTCAATGTTTTTTCATTTGACACATCCTTTCAATTATTAAGTCAGCTACTTCATCTTATTCTTTGCTTATAAATAGCACTCAATGATAACCATATACTTTGATAAAGACTTCATATGACTTTAATATCTCAAATGCATCAAAGTACCTTTGTGTCAATGTTTTTACGTTTGACACATCTTATAAATTATTAAGTCGGCTGCTTCATCTCATCCTTTGCATATCAGTACCACTCTATGATTACCATATTTGGACAATGACTCCATATGATTTTAATATTTCAAATACACTGTACATCAAAGTGCGTTTGTGTCAATGTTTTCATATATGATACACGCATTTAATCAAGTTCGCTACTCAATCTCATTCTTAGCTTATCACATTTAAAGAATGACTCTATCTGACTTTAACATCTCAAATCCATCAAACTATGTTTGCGTCAACGTTTTCACGTTTGATACATGAATTTTTGATAATCAAGTCTGCTTCTCCAAATTAGTCTTTCTTTATTGGAACCACAGTAGGATTTCCACGTTTCTACAATAACTCCATACGACTTTAATATCTCAAATGTATCAAAGCACATTTGTTATTTCCTTGAGACGAGTGGGCCCCAAATATGACACTGCCCTCCAACCTTCTCATCAACACTCATCAATTTTTGAACACCTTGCATTAGTATTATCAACCCAATGCACTACTTCCATCAAATAAGACATTTCTTCTATGTTCTTTCTTTAAAGAAACTTTGTGCCTATTCATCTGTTCATCCCTCTACCTACGCATCCATTCATCACTCCACCTTCTCCTTCTTGCCAAGGAGCAGTCAAAAACCCTTCCCTTTCTTATAAATCTTTCCATCAATCTATCTTCCATATATTTTCCAATCTACAGCCTCTCCACCTACTTCTTCCATCATTCACTGTTCTATCTATCCATACTTACGGTTACCAACATTTTATCCTGGTAGCAGTCAAACCACACCCTTTTCTACAGATCTCTCCACCAATCTCTCCTTTATACCAATCTATAACCCCTCCACTTACTACTTCTTCTCTCATTCAGCCTTGATCCTTTTGTCTAACCATACTTACCAACATTCCGTGTTGTGACCACAGAAGAAGGGCACTTGTATCCACATTCTCTCTGGCGCACAGTCGAACCCTTTCCTTATAACGCAGTCATCTAGAGTCTGCAAACAATAACAAACATGCTAAATATGTTACTCATTGCGGATAGATGGCTACTGATAATCGTTTGTCTCGCAATGTAAGGAAAACGGTATCGAAATGATCACGACGTTTCGTGTGCCGCTGCAACACTTCGTCAGGTGTGATATAAAATTGTAGTAAGCAGGGGTTTAAATACGCCGGCTATTAGTATTGGACCATTTATAGTTAGTGCGCTGCACTGACCATAGGGTATTTAAACCCCTGCTTACTACAATTTTGTATCACACCTGACGAAGTGTTGCAGCAGCGCACGAAACGTCGTGATCATTTCGATACCGTTTACCTTACATTGCGAGACAAACGATTATCAGTAGCCAATAACAAACATGTACACACAAAGAACAACAGATTATTACGCATTTTCCCTAGTTTTAAGCTGCTAGTACTCCTTGAAGAAGGGAGACAGTGAAAAAAAACCCCACTAATTTAATGACCATATATTTGTAGAAAAGGGGTCAGGATCGTACAACCAATATAAATTGGTAACAGTATTCAAGAAAGAAAAATAAATCAACATATGACATCTTTCTTCTACGGTGGGCTATTATGACAACTTGATAACCTTCTTATCACCTCCCAATTCCAACCAGTGTTCATGAATTTCCTTTGTTATACATTATTGCTTTTATATCTCATATCATAAATTATATCACTTGATAATAAATTGAACGGGACTGAATCTCTGCTAGGCTACAGGAAGTGCTGTGTATGGTTGACCCATCCAAAACTTAATTAAAAATCTAGCTATTAATATAATTCTGCTTAAAATCAGTTTTCAGCAGAGCCATGATGCATAGGTCTTCAACTGCTGTAAATGACCATCAATGGTAACTACTGTATCATATCAACAGCCAATGAGCTCTTATTACTGCTACTGTTTCCATGGTAGTTACCATTGATAGCAAGTTACAATAGTTGAAAACCTATATGCAACATGGCCCAGGTCTAATACTGTGAGGGTTTTTTCTTACATAGCATTTCCTGTGGTATTTACACAGTATAATTTGTTGACCCAGCTTGGAAAAGGGTAATAGCACTTGCAAAAAGAGTTGTTCCTACCTCATTGTTTCTTGATCTATGTCTGTTCATGCTCGGTCTGAAGTCATCCCCGTGCCGGAGGAAGTAATAGTACGAGATGAATCTCTCCAGCGGAGACCGAACCATGTTGATATAGATCGGGTTAATATGTGAGCCCAACCTAGGTGGAGAGAAAAAAGAACACAAACAACTTATAACCCTCTCAGTACTAGAGGTGCATACAATGTACAATAAGTGATGGGGCTTTCCCTGGCTTGGTAGTGAGGTTGTTACTACAGTGTATTTCTAATTCGAGGGCATGCATAGGCTTCAGTCTATGCCATCTCTGGTTCCATGAACGTAGCACCTCCAGACCTGTCTATCCAGCATGGCTGTCCTCAGCTCACTAACGCCATCAAGGCCATGCAGTGTCATTCTTTAGTACACTACTGTAAGTGGCCCAACTTCTCCCTCTTCTTGGTATCCTGTTTAGGCTCCCAGAGTGTGAGGGGATTAGCAGATAGTTCAGGATGTCGCATACAGTGTCCCGCTACTTTCATCCTCCTCTCGCGCACTTTGGCCGTGTTTATCAACTTTTCAGAAATTTAAACGCGTTTCCAAAGGCCTTTACGAACGCATATCCAAACGTGTTTAAAAAAACGGTGCATTTATCAACTCCAAAGGCCTTTACGAACGCGTTCCCAAACGCGTTTCCAAACGCGTTTAAAAAACGGTGCGTTTATCAACTCGATCGCCCAAGTCGAAAACCGGCCTTGTCACCGAAAACATGTGGTTTAAACGCGTCTCAAAACAGCTTTGCGTTTATCTCGCTTCTTTTAACGCTTTTAGGGTCGTACAAATTTGCGTGTTTCAAAACAGCTTTCCAAACCCCATATTCAAAACACCTTTGGGTTTATCAACTCGTTTAAACGAGTTTAAAAAAATTTAAACGCGTTTGGAAACCTTAATTCTACCAAAAAAAGAGTTTATAAAACACGCCCTTTGATACTTTTGAGGGTGTTTCTCATAAACTGATGCTCTATACAAAGTGGCCCATATTCACAACAGTGCTCTAACCTAATATGAATACTAAACCTGGACTAACTTTATGGGCCACCAAATAAAATAATATTCAACATCATTTATTTTATCCTTGGAATTACTATGGTAATTTTGTGACAGCATCAGATGATCTATCTTTACTTTTAACTTTTCTGTAGAAACAGACACGATACGGTTTATCGATAAATCATATCTGACCAAACACTTTCTCATAACCACCTTCCAGAGGTTTCTGTAGAAACACACAGCGAAAAGTGTATCAGGTCTGGCGAAAGTACAGCTCGATCGTGCTCGGTGTGCGCACTGACCTCTCCACTAACAAGAGATCATTCAGTATGGTTGTGCGCAATGCATTGCGAGGTCATAAGTTGAATTTGGCGATTTCCGATTGACTTGTTATTTGCGACACGGGTCGGAGTTAAGCAGACTATTCGTTTTGTAGAAACAGGTTGGTCTTAGGGTGATATGTGTTTAAAGATAAACCGTTTCCGACTATTTTCCTGTAGAAACACACTGTAAGATGAGTTACTGCATCATTCTCTTCTTTTCTCAGGGCAAGCCAGAGAAGGAATTGAGAATAATTAGTCTACTGCAGCCAGACCTGTTTATTGAATATTGTAGCTTGGATTGAAAATGCCCTACAGCCTGGTAACCAGGCTACTGACAAGGCTTCAACTTTTGTAGAGTGAAACCTCATTTAGCAACCACCTGTAAAAAAAAAGATCACCTGTCTATAAAGGCCATTTCTCTGCTCCCCCTGGACACTCCTCACTTACACATGTGAATGTGTAAACCTATATCAAAGCAACCTGTTCATAAAGACCACATGACATGTCTCCCTCTCGTGGTCTTTCTGTGCAGGTGTCATTCTATAAAACATAGAAGGGGTGACACGTCATGTAAATCTCTTGTTAACAAAAATGTAGACGTATCATAGTAGGACCTACCCCGGCAAAGTGGGCCTATAATGAACACCCAAACCAGACACTATCACACATCCTTGACTAACTCTTAACCACAGGTGACCGAAAGGTAGCCTCACTTGAGAGCAATGTTCTGTTTTCCTCGTCTCTTACCATTTCTTGTGAAAATGATGACCTCGAAACTAAGCACAATCTGGCAACTGATGCCCCACACAATTATCGGGACAGACACAAAGCATGTTTAGAGAGCTTTCCCTTATTGTTTTCTGATCCTTTTGTGGTAGCTCAATGCAGGGACAACAACAATAGACCGTTTTCGTAATGTATGCACAATGACCTCAGACCTCATTCATAGTTACTGTTGCTACCTCGGACAAGCTAGCACTATCCGCCATCTTGTCCGAATATCGCTGCGTTCAAATCTAGCGGGTCTTCCCAGATTTTCATTTTATTTTACCTGAAAGAGCGTAATTTTTATGAGAGGGAATTCTGTGATGTCGTCAACACGAACAGGAACTATTGACGGCATGACCGTCAAGCAGCTCCAGGATTTTTGAAGGATAAGGGTGTTTCTACCCGTGTATTCAAAGGGTCAGCTTTAGCAGCTAGCGAGTGAAAACAGTAGCAGTGTGAACACCTTGCATCGGACCCGGACCTCGCCGGCACGGCCCACAGCGTAAGTTTCTGCCGTCTGGGAAGCAGACTGATGGCGTGTACACTCTCTCGGGGAGCTGGCCGCACTGCCGGTACGATATGGGTTTTGCGGAGACATGCGGCAGGTCAGGTTAACGGGCCGATTGACCAGAGTGATTGTCTGCCCATTCCCATAAAAAAAATACTTGGAGCAAATGTAGCTGTCTTTCGTGATTTTGTCTGTTGTCAAGTCTTTTCTTCCACATACCTTGACACAGAATTTGCACTTTTCGAGTTGTTTTGTTTGTTTCGGACTTTCGGGAATGGAAGAAATCTTACCCAGTGCATTTCGTGCCGTACGTGCTACACTGCATACCGAGAGTCCCGTACATGTCCCGTCCCAGCAGCAGTGCTTCACTCCGATTATCGCTGATTATTACTGAACTTTCTTCTAAAACAAGGCATTAGCAATATTGTGTCTCGCCCACTTGCGAAAATAACCAGAAATATTGCGATCTCCGTTGCTACGCAAAAGAAAACTGAAACAAACAAATAAGCAACTTTAAACAGACAACATCAAAATCAGGTGCAAAATAGTGACTTTGAATAAATTTGCATAAATGTGCATGAGTAATGTTTGCCTAAATCTACATCAGTAATGCTCACACATGCTCACACAATTCTGTGCACAAGTTAGGAAGCCTTCACCAAGAGTCTTGCAAGTAAACTTTAATGTATGACCTCAAATGACCTTTGACCTTATCATGTGACCTCTTACAGCACAATAACATGCAGGTGCCCCCAGTGCATCCATCATCCAAGTTGGATTGCCATTGTAGCAACATGTGATGAGTTATGTGTGATAAGAGAGTCTTGCAAGTAAACTTTAACGTATGACCTCAAATGACCTTTGACCTTATCCTGTGACCTCCAACGGTACCATAACATGAAGGTACCCCCAGTGCATCTATGACCCAAGTTAAATTGTAATCCAAGCAACCTATGTGAAGTTATTTGTCAAAAGAGAGTCTTGCAGGTAAACTTTAACGTATGACCTCAAATGACCTTTGACCTTATCCTGTGACCTCCAACAGCACCATAACATGTAGGTACCCCCAGTGCATCTATGACCCAAGTTAGGTTGTAATCCAAGCAACCCATGTGAAGTTATTTGTCAAAAGAGAGTCTTGCAGGTAAACTTTAACGTATGACCTCAAATGACCTTTGACCTTATCCTGTGACCTCCAACGCCACCATAACATGAAGGTACCCCCAGTGCATCAATGACCCAAGTTAGCTTGTAATCCAAGCAACCCATGTGAAGTTATTTGTCAAAAGAGAGTCTTGCAGGTAAACTTTAACGTATGACCTCAAATGACCTTTGACCTTATCCTGTGACCTCCAACAGCACCATAACATGAAGGTACCCCCAGTGCATCTATGACCCAAGTTAGGTTGTAATCCAAGCAACCCATGTGAAGTTATTTGTCAAAAGAGAGTCTTGCAGGTAAACTTTAACGTATGACCTCAAATGACCTTTGACCTTATCCTGTGACCTCCAACAGCACCATAACATGAAGGTACCCCCAGTGCATCTATGACCCAAGTTAGGTTGTAATCCAAGCAACCTATGTGAAGTTATTTGTCAAAAGAGAGTCTTGCAGGTAAACTTTAACGTATGACCTCAAATGACATTTGACCTTATCCTGTGACCTCCAACGCCACCATAACATGAAGGTACCCCCAGTGCATCTATGACCCAAGTTAGGTTGTAATCCAAGCAACCCATGTGAAGTTATGGATCATAAGAGAGTCTTGCAGGTAAACTTTAACATTTGTGATGGACGACGGACAACGGATGGACGACGGACGGACGACGGACGGACGACGGACGGACGCCATTTGGATCCCTAAGTCTCGCCTTCACCTCCGGTGGGCGAGACAAAAATGAACTTTCCCCTGAAAAAACTGAGCTCCTGATAATCTTACTAAATCTGACAGATGTATTGTCCACAACGAGGTCTTTGATCTGTGCTCATGGCTAGAAACAAAGAGAAAATGGCTTATTCTGTGGACATTGGACAACGAAAGATGAATAGGGAAAACACTCAGGCCTGTAATTTATGCAAATCAAGAACTGATGAATGAGTTGAGGGGACAGGGTAGAAGGGGGCTAATAACTACTACTGGATAAGAATTTCAAAGACCATCTGTATATATCTCTTTCTTCCATTGCAATACTTGTTTATTTTACTTCGTGTATTGAAGATAAAAACTAACTTGAAGTCATGAACCCAACCCCATTTCTCTGACATAACCCCCCCCCCCCCTGGTTCTGTCTCTGTCTCTCTGTCTCTGTCACAATGCACTATCTCTCCTCTGTGTGTCTTTCATTTGCTCCTCCCTCACCCTCCTTCCCTTGGTTCTCGCTCTGTCACAACTCACTATCTCTCGTTCTCTCGGTGTCTTCCACTTGTTCCATCTCTTTCCCTCTCCTGGTCTTCCTCCTTCAAGGCAGCATGTATAGATGTAACCTTAGAATAAACAAGGATGCCTGCCTTCCTCCTTTGGCCCAAATTGCCCCTTAAGTTGTGTAAACTACCTCTATTTTTTTAAAACGCCCCCCTGAATCAGAGTCCCTACCTAGCCTCGGTCCAAGACTCTGGAGTGCGTGGACAAAAACTGGTAGACCGAGCCTTGCTCTCAGGTTGTTGTTATTTCTAAATCAAACTATTTAATAAATGGGTCTGGCAGTAGTAGACTAGTTATACTCAAACAGACGGAGAAGAGAGGAGAATGATACAGTGACTAGTCTTATACCCTTTTCTCGCTAGGTTTTCTTAGCCCCGTACAATCCTTAGCCCCGTACTATTTCTTAAACCCGACTAGCTGTTCTCTCTCGAAATCGTTAGCCCCGGACTTTCTCGACAGCTTATGAATATTTATGAGTGTACGTCTTGCACATCTGCCCTTTATCACTCCGCATCAAGGTCACTCGCCCGTCGGGCATTACCTGATTGGTCTCGGCGTTTCCGCCTTGAGAGCTTACACCGCATTTCCTTAGCCCCGTACTATTTTTTGTTTCTGTTCTCAATGGCGCTCTTAGCCCCGGACTATTTGGCTTGGCCCTGCAATTGTGGGGTTAGCCCTGCTTTTTTGCAGGGCCAAATAATCCCGGATTATTGGTGGGGCTAGCCCACTTTGGTAAAAACAAGTGAGAACAGAAAGTGGTCTAAGCTTAGCCCCGTACTATAGGTGGGGCTAAGGAAAATTTTGCCAGTGTGAAAAGCATACCAGAGTGCTAGACTCAATTTGTCGGTTGGGATCAGAAATGTCCAATAGCCTGAAACCTCGGTAACAGTAGATCAACGGCATTGCCTCTGTCATGGTTGGCCTTACTAACATGTCCTTATGAAATAGGTACAGGCGCCATGCATAAAAGTGTAACACACAAAAGTGTAACATTTTCCTATTCTTCACATGTTTTTGTGATGGTGTTCAAATTTCTCTTCCCAATTTTGAAACTGTAGCTCACATCGATCAGAGGCTTAAGTTAGTGGCAAGTATAGATGGAATGAATAAGAACATTGAAGACTGCAAAACATCACATTGATGTCTGGATATATGGCTTATGTAAACTAATCATTGTTATCACAGTTAGGTTTCATAATATACATCGTTTCGACGAAACATCCTTTCATTCTTGCTCATGAAGATAAGGCGGAAAGTAAGTATTTGCCTAGAATATCCAGACTTGTACCCCTTTCCTACTGGATCTTTTGGGGAACCACTGTTAAACCACTGTTGAACCACCGTTGAATCACTGTTGAACCACCAATAAAGAAAGTTGTCTGTTGAATTCAACAACCTTTCAAGCTTCATACCAACCACCGTTAAATTCCATGTTACATTGAGTATGGGTAATGGAGGACCACTTTCCTCAAAATGTTCAATAAGGTGGTTCCCCAGTGGTTCATTAGCAATTGTTTTTCAGAAAAGGATTGGATGTTAAATGGAGGTCCTGTGAATAGAACAGCCACAGTTTATGCATGTTAATAAAACCCCCACTTCACTTCTTGATTGAGAGCAGGGTGAAGACCTGGAAGAGTGGGCAGAAAGCCTGTGCTGGAAAACGGATGAGAGATGCCAACTCGTCACCGTGCTGCACACCAGAAGGCTGTTTAGCCTACAAACAGTATCAAGCACCCATCAAGAGTGCCATGCAATATAATAATATTAAGAACAAAAATATTCAAAGGGTGTTCCCTGGATTCAGCTGGCTTGAAAGGGGTGTTAGTCGTGGTTCCAGCAGTGCATCAAAAAGAATCAAGACTTCATAGCCTAGAGCCGAGTTAGTCCATTCCTCCTTACCTGGGGAAATCGATGTAGGCAAAATGTCCATGGAAGAAAGCTGGGTGCCTCGCCGTCCATGTTGAGATGTTTCTTACAATTCTGACCTACAAGAGCAGAAGAAAAAAGAAGAGAAGCAAAGACTAAGAAGAGAATCACAACAATCAACCCTACATTTTGATTTGTTTTACAGATCACAGGAAAGAATCATTTCAAAAATCGTATTATGACATGAAATGAGATCCAGAACTGTAATGACAGAAAAACAGCTTTGATAGGTCCTCTAATCTTAACCATTTCTATTCTTTACCTTTAAAGGGAATATACTGGACTGGGAAGACAAAAAGGCCTTCAAAATGTGATCGTGAGTTATTTTCTTGCCAATGGTCTTAAATTCATGTATTGTCCATTTTAGAAACTTGCTTAAAGTTATTTGCCCTCATATGATGCACATTTGGAGTAATTAGTGATTAAATCACAAATCCTCGAAATGTGCGGCACGAACAAGTTGAGGATTTGTGATTTAATCACTAATTACTCCAAATGTGGATAATTTTAGGGCAAATAGCAGCAAGTTTCTAAAATGGACAATACATGAATTTAAGTCCATTGTCAAGAAGATTGCTCATGATCACATTTTGAAGGCCTTTTTGTCTTCCCAGTACAGTACATTCCCTTTAAAGACAGGTTAGCCCTTTTGCTGGTCAAAAATATTTTTTTGGTAAACACCACAGAAAATGGGAGAAAATATTGTACAAGAATTTCCCTTCCACTTAAAACACTGGAACCTGACTTTGAGTGGAATTGCATTGATTGCTAGATTTCAAGCAGGTTTTGGATTTGTCATCCAAAAATGTGTCTTTTTAACTCTAAAGATTTGACATAGGGTGACTGCACTTTAGGTTCTCTCTTGCAAACTCTTTGAATGAATACTAGCAACATGACATGACCGTCTTATGTTGCCTTCCCAGAAAGGGGGTAGAATGACTAAAGTGTGTTTCTTTTCTTGATTGAGCATAGCCAGCTAGCCAGATGAAACAACACCCATCTCAACATTTTCAAGGGCGTGAAAAGCTTTAAAAGAAGAAGTCTACAGTCTAAATATAAACTGTACTTTCAACAGGTCCTGGTACATGTATGCACTCATGTTTAAAGATGGGTTGCCAATTTCTAAAAGTCACGAAACTCAGGAATCAGAGGCATACCCTAAAGATGACTTGCATATCAAAGTCATAGCTTTACAAACCTTTTCAGGACAAGTAAGAAACTACTTCAGTTAACATTTGAAACACAACTTCATGGTCTACATTCATATACCTTTTTGCATCTTCTCTATAACATATTTTGATTGCAGCAGATTTCCCAATATGTTTCTCTGATTTCTGCACTTTTATTCAATTGAATATATCAAGATTGCTTTCACTTTAAATGTTTGTGTCTACTGGGCCAATGTTGCCAAACGTTCAGACTCTTATTAAATTACTTTTCCCCTATCTTTAGTTTTCTTATTTCTCCAATTTCCCTCACAATCTTGCCAGTCTTTCCCCCTGATTTTTCTGCTTTGATT
Source organism: Arbacia lixula (assembly GCA_963669155.1). Lineage (NCBI taxonomy): Eukaryota > Metazoa > Echinodermata > Echinoidea > Arbacioida > Arbaciidae > Arbacia > Arbacia lixula. The sequence continues at coordinate 7,228,945 of OZ022588.1, forward strand.
TAAATCAACTTGTTATCCAGGGTGCATTCTCCTTCACAGGATGAAGAAATACATATGAAAGGTTACCAGACTGACATATTGACATATTTACATGTAAATTGTTTTTTTTTGTGAGGGGAGAAAGTGAAATCTTGGTGAATGTCATACACAGTCAACCTTCTCAGTACCACAGGGGCATAAAGTCCTTGTGTGCCACATGTGAATACATGCACACGTAGTACACACAAATCCCATTGAGTGCCATTTAGTCTGGTACATAAAGGGTTAAGCATAAATTTAGAAGCTCTACATGGCTGGGTACCGAGAGGGTTAAGATGGCCCGCCCCCTTTTCCAAACATGTGCAAACTTCATGAAAGTTTGCACATATTTAGCACGTATCTTTGGGATAACAACTGTGACATTTTAAGGTCAGATGTACTACAACTTCCGTAGAATAAATGAAAATCTAACACTGAGATTTCATTCAAATTGATTGCCGACCGTTGACTTCTTGAAATTACGACTTTTTTCGTGGTACAAAAAAAGAACGGTCGGTCAATTGTCAAAGATTATTTCCTCAAAACCGAATAATATGCTTTGTCGATTCCAGGGAAAGGTTATATTGCCACTCTCTCTCAAATGATGACAAAGTCAGGGAGCTCTCAGAATTAGGTCTGCAAAAGGGACGGGCTACATGTACCTTTAACCCGTTGCTCACACTGAGACTTTTTGGCTTCCTGAACACTGGTCTCTTTAGGATGTCAACATTTGCTATGGAACTGCATGCAGTAACCAAAGAGGTGTGGTTTAATTGTGCCCTTCAAGGAACTTAAAGTTTATTCATAGCCTGCCGTCTATTGTCCGTACAGCAGATTATGCAGGAGTTGTGCTGCTCATAATCTGAGAGGAGAAATTGCAGCCTGCAAATATGCCGGCTCAGTAAAAGAGTGGGTTCAAGTATGTGAATACCACACAAAATTATGATCCATGTGTAAACTGAACTATGGTGCAAATTTGCAACTATAGACAGCGATGGAAGGGAAGCGCAAGGGAAGTAGGGAACAATGGTCTAATACTATTGTTTTAATTGCTCATGTACATAAATAATGACTTTAATAATGTGTATACATATTGCAGACTGGTGGGTTATTTTACCATTAACCCTTACATTACCAGGAGTCTGAAACCCCATTGGCCTACTGCACACCATCACCACAATGGGAATGAGAGAGTTAATACACACCAATCCCATACTGCAGCATTTTGCCTGGTACACACAGGGTTAATAGTGTGTATGTGAAGACAATCTACCGTCTCTCAAGAGTAAAGACACATTACAACCATCTACTATGGACAGTGGGCATTTTTGTGCCAATAATACAGATCCTGTCAAGCATTTATGCTCTAACACGGGAAGGGTTAACGGTTCAGGGCATGTTCGACATGAGGTGGTCCCTCACATCTCTCTCGCTTCTTCGCTTCCATCACTATAATCCGATTCGTTGAGCGTGTGAGCTACGACTGCGTAATTGAGTGTGCAAAGTTACCACCCTCCCAGTACATCATTACACACGTAGAGGATGGTGGTTGCTTGGGTCCAAATTACATGCAAACCTGTATTGATTATTTCTTCCATGATGATTATTCCCCAGACATTGGGAAGTATGTGTACTTGTCATGAGGGCAATCTCACTTGATTGAATGTGGATGTTGATGTATGTGTCCTTAAGGATGGGAGAAGAGGGGAGGAGAAGGGGGTGAGGAGGGGAGGAGGGGAGGAGGAGGGGAAGAGGGGAGGAGGGGAGGAGGGGAGGAGGGGAAGAGGGGAGGAGGGGACGAGGGGACGAGGGGAGGGGAGGAGAGAAAAAAGGGGAGTAGGGGACGAGGGGAGGAGGGGAGGAGGGGAGGAGGAGAGTAGGGGAGGAGGGGAGTAGGGGACGAGGGGAGGAGGGGAGGAGAGAAAAAAGGGGAGTAGGGGAGGAGGGGAGGAGGGGAGGAGGGGACGAGGGGAGTAGGGGATGAGGGGACAAGGAGAGGAGGAGGGGAGGAGGAAGGAAGGAGGAGGAGAAGGAGCAGGGGAAGAGGAGGGGAGGAGGAGGGGAGGGGGAGGGGAGGAGGAGGAGAAAGAGAAGGAGGAGAGGAGGGGAAAAGATGAATAGGAGAGGGTGTGAGAAGGGGATAAGGGGGAGGAGAGGCTAGCGGAGGAGAGGAGAGGAGGGGAGGAGTGGGGATGAGCAAGAAAGAGGAGGGGTTGAGAGGGAGAGGAGAGGAGAGGGGAAGAAGAGGAAGAAAAGTGTAAAAAGGGGAGGAGCCTGGGAGGGGAAGAGAGGAGAGGAGAGAGGGAAGAGTGGGAAATAGGGGGAAAATGACAGAGAGAGGAAGGGAGAGAGAGAGAGAGGGAGACACATAGAGAGTCAGGGGGATTTGCGAGGGGAGCTAGGGGGGATTCGGTAAAACTAGAGAGGTACACAAAATCAGCAGCAGTAAAAACAGACAGGAAGAGTAAGTAATTTGTTTTATATAATAAGAGCACATTTTTGACCTAGCCTACATTCTTCTAATGAGTAATTCATCTACCTCAACTATTGTGGGCATTTTAATGTAACTACATATGTTCTAGCCCTGAACCCTACATTTTTTCTGCTTCAGTATGTCATCGGTAGGAAGTGTTAGTTACGCTAGTTCCACCCAAGTCCCTCTCTCCCATCCGTTCACTAATAGCTTTGAAGGGCAGCCCATGTTGCAATCATTACGATCACCGCACATCAGAAAGTTAACTGGGCATGCCTCGTTGCACATGATGCAAGTCGTCAATGCATGAAAAATATCAATGTCAACGCTATACACAAGATGAAGTGTTCATATTATACACACCCATGTTCACACATGTAGGCACATATTTAGTGTACAATGTACATATAGTTTATATGAAAGAAGGGGAGGGAGGCAGTACCATGGGGAGTTTGTATTCATTTATAATGCCTGAATAAATGTACAATACTATAGGTTACAGCCATTAACAAAATAAAATATTTTTCATAAAATAGTGTAAATATTTTACAAATTTAAAGAAAATACTGTGTGAACACTCCCCTCAGACTCATGGTAGATGGATGTCCCTACGCTCCAGATCATAGCTGGCTAATTTCAAGCATCTTTTCCCTGCCTTGTCCTTATCAAGATCTGCAGGAAAAAAAAACTGTTGCTAAGTTCGGCAACACTTTTTCAAGATATTGAGTTCTTTGAAATGGGTAATGTGTGGGTTTTTGATGGGTCACCCAACACCTAGCGCTTCCTCATTTCAGCAGCCTAGAGACTGAAGACCGCAATACGCAATATAGCGTACAACGTGACTCTTTGTACTGATGATCCATTGATCGATACACTAATACCCTTTTCTCACTAGGTTTTCTTAGCCCGGTACTATCCTTAGCCCCGTACTAAACTCAGTCCTGTACTATTTTTTGAAGCTTTTCACACTGGCATTTCTTAGCCCCATACTATTTCTTAAGCCCGACTAGCTGTTCTCATTCGAAATTGTTAGCCCTGGACTTTCTTGACAGCTTATGAATATTTATGAGCGTACGTCTTGCACATCTGCTCTTTACCACTCCGCATGAAGGTCACTCGCCCGTCGGGCATTATCTGATTGGTCTCAGCGTTTCGGTCTTGAGAGCTGACACCACATTTCCTTAGCCCCATACTATTTTTTGTTTCTGTTCTCACTTGCGCTCTTAGCCCCGGACTATTTGGCTTGGCCCTTAATTGCAGGGTTAGCCCTGCTTTTTTGCAGGGCCAAATATTATTGGTGGGGCTAGCCCACTTTGGTAGAAAACAAGTGAGAACAGAAACAGGTCTAAGCTTAGCCCCGTACTATAGGTGGGGCTAAAGGGGGGGGGGGGGGGGGTCTTAGCCCCACCTATAGTACGGGGCCAAGGAAATTTTTGCAAGTGAGAAAAGCATATATATTTTGCTACATGGTATATTAATGTAGACCACGTAGTGTTTCAAACATAAACAGGGATAGTTCTTCCCTTTTCCTAAAACAAATTGCAAAGCTACGAGATTTCATACACGTTATCTTTAGGGTATACTGCTGATTCTTTCATGACATTTGCAAATGGGATACCCACTTTACAAAAACCTTCATGACTATACCGGTAAATAAAAGTTTCCTTGATATGATGAGTGAATTATGGTACCTCATAATTTCTGACAGACATTTCATCCTCATTGCCACTCAACACCCAGGAGGCATCTGTGGAGAGTCATCCACAACTCAGAGGAGCAGAGATGAAATGGCAAAAGAGGATGAAGAAAAGGTGTGCTTTCAAGTCTGCATGGTAACTGCCAGTATATACCACGACGTTTTCCTGAAGGGAAACACTTGAAATCTACAGGGATAATATTTCAAATTGAATGACCTTACCGGTGTTGAGATTTATTTTTTTTAAAACATTTTTTATATTTTGGTTTGATCATGATGGTACTATCACTGAACAGTACTTACAAGTAGGTATTTACTTTCAAACGCAAATTGAACATAAGAAAACACTTCAATCTGAAGTCTCATATACTCCTCATAAATCACTCATTCTACTGATTACAAGTACTTACAAGTACTGGTACACATAGTTATTCAGTTTCGAACATCAAATCAAAGAAGTATAAACACCTGGATCGTCAGGACAGGGTACTTCTTTTGCAGATCAATTATTTTTGTTGTAAACACCATGGAAAAAGAAAGAAAATATGAAAGAATCCTCCCAATAGCAGAGCTGGAAACTGACTTGAGTGGAAATACAGCGATCGCTAGACTTTGAGGTTTTTAATGCGTCGTCCAAAACCTCTGTGAGTCTAGTAGCCTAGAGACTGAATAGACCACAATCAGCACACATTGTTGTTCTCTACTCCACACCAGGGATGCGTTATCGAAGGATATGTCTTCTCAGCATGTGCTTTTCAGGTGTTTTAATAATAACGTACAGGATTGCGTAGCAACGGTTTCTCAGATAGAACAAAAGAAATGTAGTCTTATTTCGCTTCTCCAGTTCTGTTGGATTGCATCAATACTTTTGTGAGGAAAAGAGATATCAGCGACCAAAAATAAACAGTTTTTTCCTACTAAAAAATCTCAGTTGCACGCAAATGCACGCAAACTTAAAGATTGTCAGTCCCTTTTGCAAGCTTAAAATTTGAAATCGTCTATCACGATCGTAAATTGAAGAAAGTGTGATTCAAGACCATTTCTAAGAACAAAGCATATTGAAGCTTTCTGTATATGTAAACATTTCAGCCGTTAAATTTCAAACCGACTTTTTTCGTACTACGAAAAAAGTATTAGTCTTTGTTACAGTATATATGTGGTTATTATGCGTGTCTGAAATCCTAATTTTATGAGTAACTACCAAACTTTAGAGATGATTCCTCCCATAGAACATTTTTTTTTCATAATGCGTTTTATAATTTAATAAACAGATTAATCAATAAAGCAGATATTTCAACACAAACTGCTAAGAGCCTGAGGTAAAGACTATTAATCAGACGTTGTTTAGGTGCATTATTTGAATTTTAAACTACGTATCAGTTTCAAATTGTGAATATAGAGCTTGCAACACTTCTCTATATGTTTTGCCAATGTTTCGATGGTTTTGTGGTGATCTGAAAAAGGGACTGGCTGTCTTTAAAATATAATTTTGATGATTTAATTTAACATTTGCAGAAATCTGCGGAAATTGAGGAAATTTGTTAATTGTGTGAGTAAGAATATTATCTTATATCCCGTTTGTGCATCATTCAACAAGTATTTAGAAGAAAACTGAGTACAGGATCTTAAGTGGTGTTGCCCGTAACTTTCTTGAAAATTGCACAAAAATGTGATAAGAAACATAGCTTCCACAGACAAAACAGTGAATTAAAGATATTGCTTTCAAAGTTGACAGCAGCTAAATGTCGGTGCCGCGCATGGGACATCAAAGCATTATAGTGATTGTGGAATGCTTTTGACATTCATTAGCACGCTTTAGTATCCATACAGATGTTTGAATATATTATGCTCGAGTTGCTTCTCCTTCCTAACACATCCCTGTCCACACTAACGAGCCTTCGTTTTGACAATGGACGGACTCGAGAACGGTAATCCGATACCAAGACCGATCTGCGCATGCGCCACCCCCCCCCCCCCCCGCATCGCTGTCCGCGTTGAGGAATCGATAATGGGAATACTGAGATTTTTTGTTCTCAACGAGTTGAGGACAGCAGCCAATCAGCGCCTGTACAGATGATGTCAGTGCAAATTGCACATGCGCGGAGGCTGCATTTTGTAAACAAGCGTGTCAGGGGGTCAGATGATGTCACACGCACCGCCACTCTCGTTCTCTAACTTATTGCAAAACTGCATGTGAATACCACGGATGGACGGCTAGAACGGATTGCTCAATGTTCTTGTTTTTGTCCGCGGTGTCAAAACAAAAGCTCCCTATTGTCTGCGATGATACAAACGGTGCATGGAGTGGCAGCACTGCGCCGCTGTCCACTGCAATACTGTGTACGAATGTATTCTATGGTCACTATTAAAAGGAAAATGCAAGTTTCAAACATAAGTATGGATTGCTTTTCCACTTTTCCTGAAAAGGTTCTTGAAGCCATGACTGTGAGATTTCATACACATTATTAGAGTTAAAGACAGCCCGTCACCCCTATCAGATCACCACAAAACCATCGAAACATTGGAAATACATATAGAGAAGTGTAAGCAAGCTGTATATTCATAATTTGAAACTGATACGTAGTGTAAAATTCAAATAATGCACGTAAGCAACGTCTGATTAATAGTCTTTACCTCAGGCTCTTAGCAGTTTGTGTTGAAATATCTGCATTATTGATTAATCTGTTTATTAAATTATAAAACGCATTATGAAAAAAATGTTCTATAGAAGCAATTATCTCCAAAGTTTGGGAATTACTCATAAAATAAGGATTTCACACATGCATAATAACCACATAGATACTGTAACAAAGACTAATACTTTTTTCGTAGTACGAAAAAAGTCGGTTTTAAATTTAACGGCTGAAACATTTACATATACAGAAAGCTTCAACATGCTATATGCTTAGAAATGGTCTTGAATCACACTTTCTTCAATTTACGATTGTGATAGACGATTTCAAATTTTAAGCTTGCAAAAGGGACGGACAAACTTTAAGGCATACTGCTGATTCCTGCTGAGTTTCATGACTTTTCCGAATGGGCTACCCTGTCTTTAAAAAGTCCCATGCCATATCTCTTCCCACCTCTCTCTCTCTCTCTTTCTCTCTCTCTCTCTCTCTCTCTCTCTCTCTCTATCAAACTACAAGTCCTCTATACAGTTAATGATATGTAGATATGGCGAAAGGGATTGACTATGATAGTACATGCAGCTGCTTCTCAGATATCATATAATGTCCTTCTCTTTCTGACAGTGATTGAGTTAATAAACACTGATAGCAATCAGCTTTGTTTCAAAAGGTTGTTTTGACTCATGTCAATCTTTAGATTTAAAGTCTTTAAACATGGCCTTAGCTTTCATATAAACTTAATGGCGTGAGGAAAGACAAGCACGATCATACAATGTACACCTAGGAACTAGGCTGCGAGGTGCACAGACACAACCCAGTCTGTTAACAACTATGTCTGGTAACACTGACTATAGTGCCATTCTCATTGGGCTTAAAAAATTGCGAAGTTAGAAAAATCGTGAAGTTAAGAAAAATTGCGAGGTTAGGGTGAAGGTTGCCTAGGAACCGTACCAAAAGCCGAATGGTCCTCTTGTCCCGGTCCCCTAACTTCGCGATTTTTCTAACTTCGTGATTTTTTAAAGCCCAATGAGAATGGCACTTATGCCCCAATCCCATCCTCCGAGCCAGAGGAGCTATGACATAATTAGGACATAGTTTGTGTTACCAGACATAGTTGTTAACAGACTGGGTTGTGTCCATGCACCTCACAGTCTAGTACCTAGGCTAGTGCCACACTACACAAAATTCCCAAAGAGCAGCAGTTTATATGTATCTGGCACTCAAAGGGTTAAAACTTGACGTCAATCGAGAGGGCTAAGAGGGCTAAACTTTATGGGAGCCAAGTCAATGTTGACACACAAATAAAACAGCTTTCCACTCAAAAAGTGCCCAAAGTGCAGACATGATTTCGAAATCAACTTCCGTTATACATCAAATATAAAGTTTGGAGATGAGTAAGCTAAAGCTTGGTTAGTGACCTTGTTTAAGGGAATATACTGTACTGAGAAAAAAAACCTTCAGAAGGTGATCGTGAGCTATCTTCTTGCCAATGGTCTTAAATTCATGTATTGCCCACTTTAGAAACTTGCAGAAAGTTATTTGTCCTCAAATGAACCACACTAAGTGATTAAATCACAAATCCTCGAAATGTTCGGGCCAAACTTTCAGCAATTCTTTTCACGACAGGAATCTTGCTATCGCTATAATTCAGTTTCCAATTTTATTATTGGAAGAGAAATTCTATCTTCCATTTTCCATGGTTTTAACACATTTTTTTGTTACCAGCAAAAGGGTTACCCTGTCTTTAAGATACCCTTGAAGTTCATTTCATAACAACTTAAGAAGTTCCTGTTGCTGTAAGGAAGTGAACTTGCTGTTTTACTTCGAACTATTTCAACATGCCTTGCTGTGTCTAGTTTTTGTTTTAGAGAGAGGAGCGTATGTATTATATTCTGGTATAATTATAGGGCATATACTGTACTGGGAAGACAAAAAAAAGGCATCAAAAGGAGATCTTGAGTAATTTTCTTGCCAATGGTCTTAAATTCATGTATTGTCCATTTTAGAAACTTGCTGAAAGTTATTTGCCCTCATATGATCCACATTTGGAGTAATGAGTGATTAAATCACAAATCCTCAAAATGTTCGGCCCGAATAATTAAAGGACTTGTGATTTAATCACTAATTACTCCAAATGTGGATACATTTAGGGCAAATAACTTTCAGCAAGTTTCTAAAATGGACAATACATGAATTTAAGACCATTGGCAAGAATATTGCTCACGATCTCCTTTCGAAGGCATTTTTGTTTTCCCAGTACATTATACTCCCTTTAAACGAGATTTCAATACTTGTTTTTTTTTTAAGTTGGCTCTGTTTCTGTTTCTATAATTCCCCTCCATTTCCTCATCTCTGCTTTCTCTTTTTTTAATTCCTCTTCTCTTTTCTTTGCTACTTCTCATATCCACGTCTTCTCCTTTTTCTTCTCTTCTCACCCCTTCTTCTCCTTATCACTGCCTTTCCCTTTTCATCCTCCTACACAGTTCTTCATCATTTCACAAAACAAAGATATATGGACTACAACCACGATTCACTGCTCATATGATTCACTTTCCAGTACAGTGAGTACACCAATTGTTGAAATAAATACTTTCTTGCGTGTGAACGTGACAACAAAATAACAGTCATAACCTTGGAGCGTGAAAATCTAAATAGTTTTTAATAGTTCAAAGTAATCCACTTGTTGTATATGTAGTATACATGCATGGGTGCTCATGATTTCTCAAATAAGTGAGACTTCACTGGTAATACAAACTTGTGAATTGAAGTTGAAAACAAATATGTGATCAGAGCATGGTCTACTGCCACTTGTTCCACATAAGCGTCACGCACAATTAAACATAGGGTTCAAACTAAGAGTCTTGGGGTAATTTCACATGATCCTAAAAAAGGCGGTAGTCTCATTGCTGTGATTAGAGACAAATTGGTTTCTGGGTGTGCTTCCTGACTTAAGTGTTAACAAAAGGCAGCTTTCCTCCAAACTTTAATAAGGATTTTTCAAACAACGCATTAGCCCAAACCTAACATTAAGGCCTAATTTCTGTAGTTAAAATGGAAAGGGAAGGAAATATTATTTAAAAACCTTCCTCACAATATTAAAACTGGAAGCTGAATTTGAGTGGAATTATATTGATCTCAAGATTTCTAGTAGTTTTTAGACTTTTGCACATGGGCTACTCTATCTTTAAATCATCAAAAAAAAAAGTGATTTCGGTGTCACATTCACTGTGCATTGCTGCAGAAAAATCAGCACTGCAGCGTGTGTCCGAATCACCCAATGTGAGATACTAAAGCACATTAGTGCCCAGCCTAGAAGCTAGCCTATATTCTATTGGAAATGGAGTTCGGAGTTGGCATGACATATCCATAAAGAGGGCACGATTAAATTAAGTAAAATGTCGACTCAGTGTGGGACCTCCCTAGGTAGCGTTCCAGCAAAAATGTCAATCAAATCATCATGTTATTTTCAGTCAGTGTTCATGTTCAAAGGCTACATTCTATACAAGTGTGTGCTCCCTTATATATCTGCAAAGAAATGGATACAAATTTTTGGTTGGTTTAGCAAAACAGCCCCTGCAACAAAAGTTTATTGCTGTACGATATCGCCTTTCTGTATTAGGCGACTATCATCACTCAAATATCATTGACAAGTTGATATATCCTGTGGTGAATGAATCAGTTAAAAAACATTATGCTTGACGTCATAGCGCTGAATGTCCTCTATTTTTTGTGTGTAGCTTTGGAATGTGCACAATTTATAGGCGATTGTTCCAAAAAACAATATATCTTGTAAAAAGGGCATACTCACTTTTAACACGGCAGGAAATGAGAAAAATTTTCAGTGGATGTGAATTAGAGTATGGATTTTACCATGCATGTATATGACTATGGGTTGATCTACAGGTTTATTATATGTTGTGACTAAGTCAGCCAGCATTTGCGTTTTTACCCTTGTGCATTTTGTGTTAGATTTGTTTATTTCACAATGCTTTCCCTAATTTTTACTGTATCAATGTTGAAATAAAATGTCTTAAATATGAATACTAACAATATATGAAGTCATATTGTGCCTACACGATGCATCATATTAGTCATGAAGTTAAGATTGTCTATTCAATATTTTTTCAATACCACATAAACTCGATATCATCAAAATGTACATGTATGTACCTCAAATAAACCACATGTTTCAGGTTGTCTATTTTATGACTACAGGCTTACAAAGTAGCCTCCGCAAAAGAATGTTTTTAGCTTGCTCCATTTTCCTCATATGTATACATGTACAGTGTGTGCAGGATTTCATGACAGTGTAAACAGTATGGCTGGATATCCAATATGACATCTGATATCAAAACATTTCTTCTTTATTTGGGAGACACTGTATACCATTGAAACATTTCTTTAGTTGAAAAGAACCAACGCTGGCTGGGATTGTTTGTTGTTCAGAAAAAGTTTTTCCTCCTTGAAAACATCATCAATCATTTTCTTCTCCAAGGAATTGTCTGGGCATTTACGATTCCTAACGGGATATTTGAGCTATATTAGCTGATCACTTCTAAACTTTTCTCTTCGCTTATCTTCCTGGACTTTAAACACTATCCAAGAGAAATAAGAAAATAAGTTACCACAGATATTATACAGTATTACTATTTCCTTGATTCATTGCTTACATATAATGTGTACACGTTTGCATGATATAGATTTTCAATGGAAAAGTCATATTTTTAGAGCATTGCAAATGTCAACAGTAATACTTTTCATACTTATCTCCAGTATAAAAACAGCAAGGACACACATTGTAACATCCAGCTCTTTTTTTCATACGACCTACACCAAAAAGGCACAAAAATACATTTTGAAATATGTAAATAAATAAATAAATTTGATTAAATTTCCCAAGAGTGGGTGCTGGTTCAAGAGCAAATCAATGTGATACCCATCAAGCATGTGATTCTTGCGTTGAGAATATATGACAAATGCATGACAAATGGCTAAATCCTTCGACATAATTCCTTGGAATCGCTGCACCCTCGACAAGATGAATGGAAACCTTGATTGAAGGCTCCAATGAACCTCCGATTTCTGTTATTTTTTCCTCCAACTCTTATAAATAGATTTTATCCTCTGTATATGAGTTACCTGTTCATGTGAAACATGTACACATTATGAATGAAGTTTATGAATTTTTCCCCAGTTGTTTTACTCCCCCTTTCACTACTTCAGAGTCCCCCTGTTCTAATTTTCTCCTCCTTCTTCTGACACTCATTTAGCTGATGAAATTGATTACCTTATTTCTCTATTTTTATTTTTATTATCATTTATTTATTTATTATCACTACTTTTTTTTGCATAATAGGTTGAGTCTCTGATATCAGAGCCTCATGGCCAAGTTGCCAATTTTTCTATGTAGAATAGCATTATATCAAAATATTCTTATGTTTCCTTTTACATCTTGTCTTGATCCATTTCTCTTTTCTTTGCTGGTGTTGTTGAGAGCATGTATCTTTTAAACAAGAGGTTGCCTTTAAGTTCATATGTCGCTTTATATACATGTAGCTAGTTTATAATTGGTTTGACTCTTAATAGTTGAAACTGTCAGTTACAAGACTACTTGCCTGACAATAAGGCCACTAGCCGAGGTACTAGGCTGCTAACAACTATGTCTGGTAACACAGACTATGCCCCAATCGGACCATCCTCACTCCTCCGGGCGTAGCCTGTGTTACCAGACATAGTTGTTAACAGACGGGTTGTGTCCATGCACCTCACAGCCTAGTACCTAGGCTTTAAGGCCACTGCCTGATATCCCTCTAACTCCCATGGGCACTCACATACATGTCAGAAACCAACAGGATATTCATATCTTGGTACTATTAAAGAGTGTTAACAATTGCCCGAAAAATCCACAGTCCCATTAGCCTGGCTTCCAGGCTGTTAAACATTTCTGACCCCAACTGACAAACAGAGTCTAGTAATCTAAGACTAGTCACTGGATCATTCTGCTCTTTTCTCCATCCAACCCACAGACTGGAGAAGAAATTAAGAATGATTAGTCTACTGCAGCCAGACCCCTTTATTGAATACTTTGGTTTAGAAATGCCCAATAGCTTGGAAGCAAGCCTATACAGCTTCACAACTACACTACACATACCCAGATGAATCTCTTCATCTTTCCAGATCTCCCTTCTCTTTGTTGGAGTGGCTAGCCTCATTCTTGTCATCCTCTCTTCCCATATCCTCACCCATCCCTGCCAATTACCACAACAGGCTTTCTCTAAATTACCAGCATCAATCTCATCCCAACCCTTCAATGCACAAACCATTCCAAGAAGTGTTCATACTTTTAACATTTCAATGCTATTCTTTTCTATATAAAAGCTCTGTATGCCAAGGAGTCAGCATTTTTTTTTTTTTTTTACAAATTTGTATGCATTTTGAACAGCATTTTGTATAAACGGAATAAGTGAAGTGTTGTTACAAAGTGTTCCTTTAAATTTTGCAGGCAATTACTGAAAAACATTGTTAGTAATTGAGATCTCATCAGTGAATTGTATAAAGGTATCTACTTTAATGACAAGTATCTAGAGCTATGATTCCATTTATTTCAATATACTGTATCAGGTTCTCATCTACACTTGGCTATCATATCAGGGACCTAGTGGTTCTACAGCACAAAGTTACATACTGTAATAAACTTTGATTAGTTTTGGCAGTGCATGTCCAGATTGCCAAAATCTTCAGGAAGCTTCTTCACAATCATGCAAATTAAAGAGTTAAAAATACATGGCATCTTCAAGAAAGTTTTGCTGAAAATATGGCTGGAAATATTTTAAGAAGTGCATGTCAGGGGAAAAAATACATGGGGGCTAAGGGTGCTTTTACCCCCAAATGCTTTTAAGATCCCTGGAAAATATTAAAAGAGCTCCCATAATTCCCATAGACAAAATTTAAAATTCTAGCCAAATGGCCAATGTGCTTAAAAAGTAGCCCCCCGAAAAGATATAATTATTTTTTCCCCTGGTGTATGTCCATACTGCCAAAATCATCATGCAAAGCATATCACGCAAAGTAATATTTTGTGCTGTTTCTGCAATCTGGAAACCGCTAGTGGGAACACACCTTTCTCATTATAAGCCACTTGCAGACTGTGATGCAGTGCGGAGTAAAACCATCTCATACACAGACTAGTACAATCAATGACGATTGTGGTCATCAAGTGTAAAACTGCTCGGCAAGCCACACGATCCATAATATTTACCCAGCACAAACTTTGTCTAGTTTTGTTTTTCTTTTGTGTGGATTCTGAATAAGAGAGTGGTGAATTACTGAGCAGTTGTGACAGCTTATATATTGCATATTAGATCACATGATACAATCTGTATTCTACTCTCTCCTATCTAATATCGCCCTTTTTAGTCCTTTCCTTTCCTTCTCTTCCTCCTCTGCTCTGCATGCCTCCCCCTCTTTCCATTCTACTCTTCTCATTCATCCCCTTTCTCCTTTTTATGTTTTATTTCTTCTCTCCTACTGCTCACACTTCAGATTATCTCATTTTCTTGATTGATCTGAATACATTCAAACACATAAAGATGTAATATTTGTAGCTCACGCAAACATGTACAATGTACTTGTAGTGGTACAATTACACTTGCATGATAAAGTGTAAGATGCTCATGTCATATTAATCATCAGAATAATCTATTATCAAGGGTTTAACAATCGAATACATGCCAACTTCACAGTTCAGAGGTGTCAGTACGAGTGGCTGCCCTATCTCAAAATATGACTACCGGTAGTCTTTCATCAACTAGTGCCTCACTCAATGCGCCTGCTATGATAATTGGTGTGTGTTTTTTGCATTCTGTGGTAGTAAACTCACAAACCTATAGCAGTAATTTGTCAGGAGCTAATGAGAGTGTCGTTTAAGTGTGGCAATTTGCCCTCATGTAGGTTACAGTTCAGAGACTTTAAAACCAATAAAAATCGCCTAATTATTCCCTGGGGATATCTGGCACTCACTACCCTGTCCCATGCTTTCAGTCATTGTCGCTATCTCCATGAGTAACCAAATACTGTAGATGCCACCAATGAACAGGAACACAAATTTGGAACATTTACAAACAAGTTGCTCTCAATTAAAGGAAGAAAAACATAAAGCAACACACACACATTTTGAGGGAATGCTGATACTTATTAAGAAAGTTATGAATATTTTATGATTTGAAAATTGACATTTGGGGAGGCAAATTGGCAACTCAATCATGAGGCTGCGATGTCACAGGTGCTCTTTTCTGATATTATATTGCATGCTCTAATAACCTAAATTTCATTTCCCCCCTCTCAGATACTGACTTCCTTATGAAGGCCATAATGTGTTAATTACTATGCAGTTAAGGGATAAATTGTGAATACAACTTAAATATGGCTCATTAAGCCACACAAAGCTCCTTTGAATTAGTGGACTTCCACATGTAACTGTTTACAACACTGTGAAAACCCCACTGACCTACCACAGAAATGGGACAATGATAGCATCCCTTTTTCATGAGAATCCTGCCCCAGTACTGGTATACCAAGTCAAAACCATCAGACCATACCTGTAAATACGTGTGTGGGGAAAAATCATGATTTGACCCCTGTGTAATACACCGATGGATGATAAGAATCTGGTTATTCAGTTGGTAAGTTTTGTTTGTGAAAGAATAGTCTTGTTGTCATTCAGTAACAACACAGCCAGGCTTCACCTTTCAATACAATTACCTTTCAATACAATGCAGTCTGGGGCTTGGATAGTCTACAGATACAGACCTCACTAGACCATTTTTCTGCAAATTTCATACATGTCTTTTGAACTCTGTTACTAATGGTAACCCCAAAGCTTGCCTAAGGTTTTTCTTAGTAGCAACAACTAATAGATTCAGAGTGCATTCCATCACTTGAAAATGAATTACTCAATATATGTGAATGTCACATTACTATGCAGTTCGGGGGAAAGTTGTGAAAAATGAAAATGGCTTTAACCACTATCTCAAAACATGAGTATGAAAGATAGACTAGCGCATTGACTTGGTCGTTGTGTCAGGATGCATGTACAAACAATATACTAGGTGTTAAAAAAAACCTTTTAACACTTGAAAAATGATTAAAAATTCGTTCCAACTCAAATCAAGTCAGGGGATGTCCAATATTTTAGAGACAGGTTTTGTGATACTCTATCAATTAAGTTTCTTGTAATAATCCTTGGAATATTTAATGAGATTTCCACTTACCGTATGGACAAATTTTGACCTGGATCAGATAATTCATTCAGAATACAACAATAAAAAAAATGGTAATTTTGCATCACACATGTCAACCCGCGACTTCTTTTCTGTCAGAAGCATCATGCATTATTAATGAAACTATGATGGAAGTTGCTAGTGGATTAAGAGATGTCATACACAATGGTCATTGTTGTGTTCCGAAGTAATTATCTCGTACACACAAATTGCGAGGTCCAAATTTGTCCAAAAGTGAAAAGCACCTTAGATATTCCAAGGTTTATTACAAGAAAAGTATTTGATAAAATGTCACAAAACTATTCTCTAAAAAATGACATCACTTGACATTATGATGTGTTAATTTCAGCTTGATATGAGTTGAAACTGATTTTTAATTATTTTTCAAAAGTGTGAAAAGCTGTTTTTTTAACATCTAGTATCAGCCAGCCAGTCTCTGCAGTGCAGACCCTCATACACAGACACTGATTGAAAGACTGACTGAAAAGGGTTTGGGGCATGTACACTAAGGGGTGCTTGTAAAAGAAAAGAGGAAGGGGAGGGGGGGCAGAAATTATACCAAGCTTACACTCAAATCTCGTTATTTGCTCAGCAATTGAAACACACAATGACACAGTCAGTTGTTATGCAGAGCTTTTGTGGGATAGTGCCAGACCGACCACACAAATGACAGCTTACAATGTATGTCTTCTACATGTATGCACAGTGTTGATAGTGTGAATACTCAATCTTGTAGGCTTATAGGGGCTCAAGTTAATGCATTGACTTCATATGCAAGGCCTAATTTACATGAAATGTATGAACTGGCCATGTTACTGCAGTATACATTTCTGTATGTCAGGTTGCTGCATGTCATCTCTAATAATAATAAATGTTTCTTACACTGTATTTATAGCACATTTAAAAACCGAAGGAATTCCCAATGCGCTTTAGATTTACATTTTACATCTACTTGTTTATCTACATACCATGTACATCATATAGTACAATTTAATTGATCAGAGATCAAATTACATCTTAAATTACAGAAATAAGTGACTAATTAACATTTGCATCTTAAATTACAAAAATAATTGACTAATTAACATAAAGAAAAGAGGCCTATAGGGACTGAAGTTAATGTCTTGACTGCAGTATATGTCTGTATGTCATCTGATATATTCAGTGATGTCCAAAACACTAGAGATTAGACTGATAGCGATGACAAACAAATGGTGAGACATTTGCCGATGAACAACTAGACACTATTTTGAATGACAAGTAAGGGGATTGAAGATATTATTCATTCTTCACTCAATCATGGTAAAAAGCCCACAAAGCCCTCAAATGGCCCAGTCCCAGGTCGGATTATTACCCCAACTTAACAGACAGACCCGGACGTTCTCCGGAGAACTCCGGACAAGAAACATGGGGTAAAATCAAAACACAGGGTAATGTTTCGGACACCGTATTAACAGCCGCTGCTTGTGGATCTTCTCTGCGAGCGAGCGCACCCGGGTGTTCCCCAGAGGTTACCCCAGACATACCCTGGTCAGAAATAGGGTTTAAGTTCTCCGGAGGTTGTCCTGTGTCGAACATCTTCACAGACAGTGGGTAACTTGTTCTTTAGAGGTTCTCCAGAGGCTACTCCATGATTTGATTTCTGTTAAAGGTAGCCCGTCCCTTGTGCAGACTTAACCCTGAAAGTTCCCCGACTCTGTCATCATTTGAGAGAGAGTGGCTATATAACCTTTCCCTGGAATCGACAAAGCGTAATATTCGGTTTTGAGTAAATAATCTTTGATAATTGATGGAGCTTTCTTTTTTCGTACCACGAAAATAGTCGTAATTTCAAAAGGTCAATGGCCGGCAATCGATTTGAAACAAATCTCAGTGTTAGATTTTCATTTATTCTACGGGAGTTATAGTACCTCTGACCTTAAAATTTCACAGTTGGTATCCCAAAGATACGTGCTAAATATGTGCAAACTTTCATGACGTTTGCAGATGTTTGTAAAAGGGACGGGCCATCTTTAAGACGGGGTATTAGATCACACCTATACTCACATTATAGGTAATCTTTAATACTCCAAGGAAGCGAATGACTGCTATAAAGAGTTTGTGCTAGACTACTAGCTGGGAGCTAACCACAAAGCTTTGTCAGTCAAGCGATGAGTCACGATGAGTAGAGAGACAAGGAATGCCCATAGACAGTGCACATGTCTCCTGCAATGTTGGCTAATCATACTTCATATTTACATTGCCGAGGTCCTTCTACACCGTGTGGGGGTGGCATGGACAGGACTGAGTAACAAAGACTAAGCCATCTTTCTTACTTGCTTGCTCTCTCCTTCTCTCTCTCTCTCACACCTTCTCTCTCCTTCTCTCTCTCTCCTTCTCTCTTTCTTGCTCTCTCTCCCCCTCCCCCCTCTCTCTCTTTTTCTCTCTATCCCTTGCTCTCTCTCTCTCTCTCTCTCTTTCTTGCTCTCTCTCCCCCTCTCCCTCTCTCTCTCTCTTAATGTAGAGTTCGAATGAAAAATGTCCATCTAACTGGAAGCAAGGCTATGTGTCACCATGATTTACAAATTACACGCATGTTAAAACATATCAAAATATGAAAATGTAAAAACATCAATTTAAACATACCTGATCCTGAATAGAGAGTAGGTGATTGTTGCCTTCAGTGCAAACATGGAGAACATTGTAGCGGTTCTGCTCACACAGCGCGTATGCGAGCCCCGTAAACGACGTACTCCCGGTCTTCGGTACGCGGTTGTAGATCACCACAGTACTCGGCGAGTTTACAAAGTCGTCACCAATGAGGGCGCTGCCATCCTTCTGCAGCCGTCGCATGTTGTTGTTGCCGTAGGCCTCACGGATCTGTTTGTCTGCAAGAGAATTAGGACTGATCAAAGTACAGGCACTTATGACGAGTGGCATTATGACAAAACTAACATAAACTTAACGATACCCCATTCAAAGTAATAGCACAATCAAAATTTTAGTACTGTTTTATTAAAGGGTTACTAAATTAGAAAAATAAGTTCCCACTAATCTATATAAAATTATCCACTAAAAATGAATTTCACATTTGTTTGCCACAATAAAGTCTCATTTAGATGAAAATTTTAAAAAACGCACGACTCCAGTGACGTATGAAAGGTCAAAATGCCATAGATTGTACGGAAGTCAACAATAGACCATTTTCGTAATTATGTATTCACAACTTTCCCCCTAACTGCGTAGTAACGCGTTATTGCATTCACCTGTATCTTGTAATTCAGATTCAATGGATGGCATGCACTTTGAATCTATTAGTTGTTGCTACTCGGACAAATCTCGGACAAGCTTTGGGGTTCCCATTGGTAACGTATTGTTTGAACGGCGTGAATAAACTATTTTATTCACCATGTTCACGCCGTTGGCATTTATGGCATGTTGACTTCTCAGACTTCACTGGAGGCGTGCGTTTTTTCAAATTTTTGAGTTTTGACTTTGAGTTGATAAACGAAACGTTTTTTGAAACACATTCGTAAAGCCCTTTGGAAACGCCTTTTGATCGTGGGTATCGGGAGGCATTTCAATTTCTGGAAAGATGATAAACACGGCCTTAGACTAGTCACTGGATCATTCTCCTCTTTTCTTAGGCAAGCCGAGAAGATAATTGAGAATAATGAGTCTACTGCATCCAGACTTGTTTATTGAATATTATAATTTGAATTAAGAATGCCAAACAGCCTGGAAGCTAGGCGACATCTCTATCAGACCATTGGTCACTTTGCAGGGAGTCTGAAGTTCCTTCAGTCAGTTTATCAAGTAAAGATCTATTATGCTGATCGTCAACCACCACCTATGATACATAAAACTTGAGAGAGTTTTTAGAATCATAATATTACTGAAAATCTCTCAGCTTGACTGGTGCCATTGTGTGATTCCCCCAGGATGATGTCACAAAAAGATGAAAAGGTGTGGCCAGAATGGCAGAAATCATAAAGGAATTTTATTTCTTGTAGTTTTACCAGTCTGGATGCAAACTTCTTTAAAAACATTGATTGCAACTTTTCAAATTAAACAGTCTGCATTCAAGAAGTTTTTTTTTTTTAACCACACAAGCAATGTACAATACAATACATCAAAGAGTGGAACAGCATGAAGTGCAAAGTAATCATCAACATGAGGCAATAATGTAAGAAAATATTGTGATATTTTTCATCACAGCTTCATCAATCAGTCTCATATTAATCTCCCATGTCTGACGCCAACTTATCAATTCCTGGAAAAAGACAGACACTACATGTACTACAGTACTAGAGCAGACATAGATGCAGACAAAATTGTAACTTTGGTTTCGAATCAAGGCCCCTGATGGGGGAAATGAAAAAGCTTTCTGACTTATTAAAATTCATAAAACCAGTCTGATCTAAGTCAAAAATTGGAGGCAATCTATATGGGTTGCAATTCAACTAGAAAGGATAAAAAAAATTGTATTTCAAAACCAATAGCGCTGTAACATATAATACAATATACAGCAAGAAATGAAGGGGAAAAGAGGGGGTGGTGGTATTAGAGAACTTGTATCATGAAGGAAGTTTACAAACTTACAAGTATCAAAACAATGAAGGCCTCTTATTCAAGTTTAGATATTCACCCTCTGGAAGAGTTATCATGACAAACATCACATCATGCTCATGTAATAATACATGTAGTAGAACTCAAAGTATCAAGAAAGTTATAGTTTGAGAAAAATCAAACTTATAAAGAAGGAAGTTATTTGTGTTTAAAAATTGTAACAGCTAGCACTGAGTACTGAAAGTCTTTCACTAGACTCTCCTTCTTCCCCTTCTCTCTCCTTCTTTCCTCTCTTATGCATTTCAATGTCATGGCACCACTGAAGAGGAATTAAAACCTGATATATTGAAGTTGAACAATATGGAACATCAGAGAAACAGACTGTTTTAGGAAAATTAGACATTTCATAAGGAGGTTATTTGTGTTTGAAAATCACAACTTCTAGTCTTTCTCTTATCTCTCTTCCTCCTTCTCTCTCTCTCTCTCTCTCTCTCTCTCTCTCTCTCTGTCTCTGTCTCTGTCTCTCTCTCTGTCTCTCTCTCCCTCTGTCTCTCTATGTCTCTGTCTCTCTCTGTCTCTGTCTCTCTCTTCTCTCTGTGTTTGCTACTTTACACATGTCCATACACATATTCCCTTCTCCTTCTCGGCGTGTGTGTGTGTGTGTGTGTGTGTGTGAGGGTGTATGTGAGTGAGGGTGTATGTGTGTATCTCTCTCTGTCTCTCTGTTTGCTGCTTAACACATACTATTTCTCTCATTCTCTGTCACCCTCTATCTCTAATTTGATATCTCCTCTCCAATTCTCTATATTTACTGCTTTTTATTCATACAAGTCTTCCCCTCTTCTTCTACAGTAGGTGTGTGTATGTGTGTGTGTGTGTGTGTGTGTGTGTGTGTGTGTGTGAGGGTGTATGTGTCTCTCTTTCATGGACACACACCTTTTCTTTCTTCCGCTCATCAACCATGAAATTGATCATGAATAGACTGCACTTCTGGTGGATAAGGATCAAATCTGCACCCTGCTGAACCCACACCTGGCCCATCAGACAAAGCAGAAATTTGAGAGAGAAAAAGAAAAAACTTTTATGGCTGTTTGCAAGGGGAAAGAATGCATACTGTGTCTCCCCACTGTACATAAACTGTACACTGATGTTATGTGATTAAAAACGGAATTGATTTGTACCAGTACACTAGTCCCTAATGACTGTTTACATAGCTGTCACAAAATCATTGATTTTTCACCAGAGAATCACAACAGTGGCTGATTTCAATCATTCGCTGTAATCATTATGTGGACAAACTCAATATACCAGAGCGATTCCAAGGACAACATCAATTCATTTTGAATCAATAATCATGTTTCATGTTATTTTATTTGGTGTTTCATAAAGTCAGTCCAAATTTGATACAATGTTTGCGTTAAAACTCTGTTCAAAATACGGGCCAATTAGTGTACAATACTTTTGTACATGTGCTGGGCATACATGGAGTTGGGACTTGCCATTTATAGGAATTCTTGACAGATTACTCAATATTGCGTTTCTGGGAGTGGAAAATTTGTTCTTACTGTCTGCTAACAAGACTAGCAAATATCATCCTGGCTCCAATCTGAAAATGAAGTTGATTCGCAGCAGACATAATTCTCCATTACTGGTCGATAGAGCTGGAGGGCCCCTTGGAAATATGGACCTCATGCATCAGAATGGTGAATTATGCAGTTTGTATTTAATGGAGGGGGGGGGGGGGGGGGGGAGGAAGAGGAGGGGGTTTCACGCTGGCCGAAAAGCTTTCGTGGAATTAACGTTCCGTATCCCCAGCCAATAACTTAATGCGGAGGGGCTGATGGGGTACTGCATGAGAATTAATCTATACGTCTGTCGGCAGTTGTGGACTTGTATTTGCTTACGCAAGCTACTGTCAATATTAAAAAGTCTCATTTCATTTAGAACTCATTTAGAACTTCATTTTCACACATGTTATCAGTCTATATCACATTTTAGAAAAACTTTAGCCACTCTACATGTTGATAATTACTTGTAGGCAGGATAATCCCCTGTCAGAAAATCTTTTATGAGTGACAAAAAAGGGAAGAATATGTCACTTGTTGATCCATATATATCTGAGCTGGATGCGTGGTACACAATTTTGGAACGTGTGGCGCAAAGGAAGAAAAAATAGTAAGACTGACACTGTTTCAAAGCATGATGTAGTAAATTATATAATGCCTGGCGTCGCGCAAAAACACATTCTGGACCTGACGTGTGACGTTTGTGCCCCTCATTTTCAACACTGAGGACCCCCCTGCTAGTAGGTGTACATAGTGATGTATATATGTTTTATTCATGATGAATAGTCCTATTGCCATCCATCTGGAAGTATATGAAGTTTTCTTTTCATGATTATTATTATTTATTATCTTTTACACACTGTCATTCCAAGTCTAGACAAGCATTAAGAAGGACTTCATTGAAAATACTCCACAGTACATTTATCTTACTTCTTTATGAAAAGACAAATTGGAAATGCCACCCTTTTCTACTTGTATTAGAAACTGATAAAGTACATATCATTATCAAAATGAGACAAAGCGTGGAAAAGTGAGCAGAAATCCCAAATTCCCTCAAGTCATACCAGGCTTACGAGTTTAGAGTGAATAATATTCTGTATACCAGCAATGAATTGAAATCAGCACCCAAACACATATACCAGCAAAGAATTTAAATCAGCGTCCAATTAAATTTAATGTGAGTCACTCTGGAATTGCCCATTAAGTACAGTTTTTTTTTTACAGGACATGCACAGTGTCACAAAGTGCAAATGTTTTACTTAAATAACCACAAGCACAACTTGAGACATTTGTGAGGAATTGTACTGTGCATTAACCCTCTTACATCATACAGGACGTACCTTTTCTGCAATTATGCTATATAAGGTAAGAATCTTGATTCTGTCTGAGATGAAGAAACAACATGTATAAAAGTATAGGTATAGCGCTGTAGATTAATTCATAAGGGTATCCATTTCATAGAAATAACAAACTTTATATCCTTGATCTGTGGATTAATACAGGAACATACAGATTAGCTATATGATACAGCTGTACAGTGTACTTGCTGTACCTCTAGTACATGTACTGGCTCTGTTTCATGAAACTACCCTCTTCGTGACCCAGTTTGTGAATGGCTCTGGACAAAAGTAGTGCCTGCGAGTCGTATTTATAACCGCGATACCTGAAATACAGTGCAGGAGGACGAGAAAATCTCTTTTAGCTTGTCGCTGTTCTGAGCTGGGCCGCCTGATTAAGGCAATGGGAATTTACAGACTCAGTCAACGAAGAGGTGGGGTGGGGAGGGGGGGGGGGGAGAGTTCCTAGTAGACTGTTTTTGGAAATCATGCATAGGACAGGCTAGTACATGTATACAGACAGTACTGAGGAATTGAAGCAGTATTAAACCATGCGAGAAAACATGCCCATGATACATGCATTATTTGGAAATTGCAGAATCAATTGTACTTGTGTGGAGTTGAAAAAGATTTATTCTATACCAATCCGTGACTACATACTTGTATCAGCAGTATCAGCTGTTTTGAAATTTTAGATCACATTTTATGCTACTTTACTAGAAAATGTGTACATTTTTGGGACAACTGAAACCATCCAAACTCCATCTGTTTTTCAAATGCCTCATAAGGTAAATTCAGTTTACACTGTCTAGACGTCTAGACCATTGTGAATATGAGCCAATGAGTTTAATAATGTTGCCATGTGTACTTTTTCCACATAGTTAATGTACACTACAGCTCAAAGGAATTGGCATAGGGAAAGGGAAAGGGAAGGAGCCGCAGATTTAAACCGCAGTATACTTTGTCCAGTTCAGCTTGAAACATGATGCTTTAGCCTAAAAAACATCATGTTTCATGCTGAACTAGACAAAATATACCGCGGTTTAAATCTGCGGCTCCTTCCCTTTCCCTTTCCCTATGCCAATTCCTTTGAGCTGTAGTGTAGGCCTACAGGCTAGTAGGGCAACATCCCACAGACAGTGCTTGGCCACAGCTGTTACACTCCGCATTTAATGCTGGCGTTGCTCTTACACCCGATTCTGGACATATGTTTTTTTTTCACTTATAGTATGTGCGCACTTCGTCTTGACATCTACTGTACATTGTCACAGAACTGGCGTTCAGTGAACGCTCCTCTGGTCACTATGAATGTGGATGATTATGTCCTTTAAAACCAGTCTTGCAGTCTGCCCCCATGGCATTGTAAAGAGAGATAAACTATATACAATTATGTGACATACACTACAGCTCAAAGGAATTGGCATAGGGAAAGAGAAAGGGAAGAAAGGGAAGGAGGTGCAGTTTTAAACCACCATATATTTTGTCCAGTTCAGCATGAAACGTGATGATTTTTATGCTAATGCATCGTGTTTCATGCTGAACTGGACAAAATATACTGCGGTTTAAAACTGCGACTCCTTCCCTTTCTTCTCTTTCCCTTTCCCTATGCCAATTCCTTTTTTGAGCTGTAGTGTATGTGACGTAGGTCCATAATAGCAGGGTATTCCCTATATTACCTTTGTATTTCCGTTGATATTTAAAGCCATCTAGATGTTTACATTAATATACATGTATATACAAGTGTAGGTCCATAATTGGAGGGTATTTCTATATAACCTTGTATTTCAGTTGATATTCAAAGCCATCTAGATGTTTACATTAACAATCCTCATCGCAATTTGATACAAAATAGTTTAATTAAAAAATCACACTTTATATACCATTACAAAATTACATACTACATTTAGTATGTGCATGTTTTTTCTGTGACTCACAATTTGTATTTTCAAGGTTGAAGGTAAAGCATCCCTTTTGCGGTTAAAACGAAATGAAATTGTACTAAACACCACAGGAAATGGAAGAAAACACGACAGGTACAAACTTCCTCCACAACATTAGAACTGAAAACTGACTTTGAGCTGAATCATATCAATTGCTACTATAGGGTAAAAAAAATCTATAGCTGTTGCTGACCAATGTGGAGCTGTAGTTGCTGCCCATATCACACTTCCTTTCATTGAGAGTCATAGAATACTTTAACTCTTAGCCCGCTTCGTTCGACTCGCGGCACATACAGCGGGCTGCCAAGTTCGACTCAAGTCACATTTCGCGCACAATGCATATGGAACGCATTTAATTGTATTGTGCGCACACACATACAATAGCGACAAACTGCTACCTCCCTATATAACAATAAGAGGATCAAAGTATCAATAGGCAGGAAGTCTCCCAGGACAGGAAGTCTATTGAGAAGTACCCAGGGTCAATTTCAATAGAGGAGTTTAGTTCATTGTTAGCTTATTCTTTTTGAATGCCCCAATTAAATCTAAATCTAAATTGCTTGGCTCATTATTCCCATAAAGACATGGGTTTGGTATGTAATGAAAGCTAAAGAACACATCTTTTCTATGAACTAACGTAAGAGAATAACCTTCATTAGGAAATATTGAACATAAGAGGTATAAGTTAGCCTCCAAAACGATAATTTGGAGACAGAATGTAAAGTTAAGATTCTCAGAATCTATGATATCATAAATGAAAAAAATGATACCATTGGCAAGAGTATTAATTTATCTTAGCCTTTGCTACACTTTTTTTTTCATCACGACAAACCAATAAAAAGTTATTGCAAGTTGAGTAAGACATTGCATGCAAAGCCCCTCTGAATGTGGTACCCTGAAATTAATGTGGCGCAGGGGAGATAGTGTGCGTGGCGGGCAAAGAGTTAAGCCTAACCAAGGGACAAAGGGACCATACAACTACCAAGTGTTTATATGGGTGTGGAAGAGACCCATCACCAAAGAAGAACAATGACTAGTTTTTGGATGGGTATACATTCCAAAACCTAGCAGTTCCTGTAGTCTGTAGAGAGTGAGATGCAACAGCACACATCGCTGCTCTCCGCTCCGCAGTGATGCGCTGATGCAATTGGTGCACCACTGACCGCTCACCACCCTCACCACTGGCTGGTGTAATACGATATATGAATGTAAACTATGGTTGCTATGATAGCTTTTGCCTTTAGAACTCCTACACATGTTTGTGAAGCTATGATTGTGAGATTTTATAAATGTCTGTTCGTAAACTACTGACTGAAGATCCATGGCAAGTTTCAAGATTTTTGTTAAAGGGCGACCCTTCATTTTGTCCTGAACATGTTTGTGCAGCTATGAGATTTAGTACAGCATGCTGGTGTATATCACTGATTACAGATCCATGGCAAGTTTCAAGATTTTTTGTAAAAGAGCTTCCTTTTTCCCCCTTCACTTCAGAAATCCTGAACATGTTGAAGATGCTTTGACTGTGAAATTTCATATGATCATATACTTCTGACTGCAGATCCATGGCAAGTTTCAAGAATTTTGGAAAAGGGCTACCTTTTTTTTTCCTTCCAGGGCTTTAGAACTCCTGAACGTGTGCCACTGGATTGATGACTTTCCAGAAGGTTGCACTACACATACAGGTGTAAGCAAGAAATGTACAAAAATGCTTTGTCAAGAGGCTGGTACAAGAAGAAGAGCCCCTGAAAATGGAACCACTTTGAAAAAAATATTTTTTAAATTGTTGATTTCATGACATCATGACATTTATAAGAATTCTTCCTATGGAACCTACCTCGCTCTGAATGTAGATCCTGCACCTGAAACTCAAGCACCAACACCACAGCGATGAAGACAAAGAGCAATAAGAACACAACAGTCCTAAAATGAAGGAACATTCTGACAGGAACATGATAATTCATCTTGTCCAGTTTGTTGTTCTTTAGATTTGCCTTGCAGCCTCCGCGTTCTGGCTCTGGTGTGGTATTAACTCACATGTACTTCATGTAGCTACATACAGCCTACAACTTAGTCTGCTAATTATTATAACATGCAGCTTATTTGTACGGGAGCTGCGGATGAAGAGCTGAAATCGATAGACCGACCGGCAAGTGAGCTAGTTCACAGTCACCACCAGTCCTTTTGCTCCTCCCTCCCCTAGCGTGCCGGAGCTGATGCTATCGATTTCCAGGCGGCTGGCTTCCCGGTCATTCAACCACACGTACTGGTGGCTTGGCAGCTCGGTTGACAGCTATCGAGCTGCGGTCGTCCGCCACGGCACCGCTGTATGAATGCCGCCGACTCCCAATCAAAACCCAGCAACTTCCACCGCGCGACTCAACCATCCATTGATCCACGTCCACTGGGTGAAATTCTTGGCACTGGTATAGTGACGAGTCGCCTGCATGCGTCGGCTTTTTGGTTATTTGTCAAGCACAAGGACATTAATGTATCCAGATCTCAGGTATTTATAAAATGAGTAGTTTATTGGGAAGGATTAAAGGATGATATGACGCGACGCTCGAGCGAGCTCCAGGGTTTGGGGTGCACACATAACGGTATACAGCCAACTACATCGGTGACGGTGTTCCGATGGTGTAGCTTGGTATCTACAGAGCTGCCAGTGGTATCGTCGTCGCCTCGTCGGGATGTCAGCTCCGTGCGCAGCGCTCCCCAATGTCCGATTTCGCGGTTCTTACCGTTTCCATTCACCATCTTTACAATTACATACACATAATAGTGCCAATGTGCCATTCTCATTTAACTTAAAAATTGGGCGTTAGAAAAATCGTGAAGTTAGGGCACAGGGACACTAGGACCATTCGGCTTTTGGTACGGTTGCTAGGCAACTTTCACCGTAACTTCGAGATTTTTCTAACCTCTCGATCTTTTAAGCCCAATGAGAATGGCACTGATGTATATTACATGTAAATATGTAGATATATATCCGTTAATTCATTGCCTTATCTCACTCTACAAATGCGCCTCTCTTCTTCCCCGTGTGACGGGCACCTTCTCATTATCTCTCTCTCTCTCTCTCTCTCTCTCTCTCTCTCTCCTCCCTCAATACATACTCAGCTCCTCTTTCGTTTTTTTCTTTTAAAAAGGGATGCTATTTCTTAAAAAAATACTATATACATGTATATCTTATCTCTTCCTCTCTCTATCTCTCTGTCTCTCTTTGTCACACACACACACACACACACACCTACACACACACCCACACCTACACACACACACACACACACACACACACACACACAAACATGCACGCTCTCTCCCTCTCTCGCTCTCTTTCTTTCTCTCTCTCTCTCTCTCTCACTCTCGCGTTCTTCATTTTCAATAGTATTCTCCTTCTCCACCCACCCCTCTCTCCCTATATCCCCTTTGCCTCACCGTTTCCTGTCTATTTTCTCCATCTCTTTTCTTATCCCTAAATCCTGCTTTCTCTATGAATCTTAATTTTTGCCTAGCCTCCGCGATACTGCCCTCTCGTCTCTTTTTGTTCTATCTTCCTTCCCGCAATTATCTTATCTTGTCAATTCGCCACTCGGGCCAAGTGCCTCGAAATAAAACCAGGACAATACTATTGAACTGTTGAAGCCGACAAGAGTTATACATAACAGGCCTTATTTTCAATTGTGCGTTCAGTTGGAATATCTCATGTTCACATTGCAAATTTTAATCACAAGTCAGTTTAGCTTTGAAATAATTCCATCAATCGACAATATGAGCAAAACACAACAGCTGACAATATTGATGGTCATTTAAAACGCAGACATTGACAGTTCGATAGGCTTAGCAATATCTTTACTGCCGTTAGCACACAGGGTCAAAGTCTGGGACCTTTATTGA
Source organism: Arbacia lixula (assembly GCA_963669155.1). Classification (NCBI taxonomy): domain Eukaryota; kingdom Metazoa; phylum Echinodermata; class Echinoidea; order Arbacioida; family Arbaciidae; genus Arbacia; species Arbacia lixula. The sequence continues at coordinate 7,258,324 of OZ022588.1, forward strand.
AGTTAAATCAGTTTTAATAAAAGCAGAATCACGCAATACAGAAATAAGTGAAGGTTTGACAAACATTCGTTAAAGAAAAACACACTTATGAATTTTCATTTTTTTTTTCAATTTGTAACATTTGATATCTAGGCAGTGAAGTAATTATTTTTATTACTTTCTTTAGGGATAAATGCCACTTTACCTGTCACTTGATGTATCATTAGCCAGATGTTCTTACCACACATTTCTTTGAAAAAAAAAAACACACAGAAAAATGCAATTTTATTCAATCATACAGTACACAACATGTGGGAGAGAATATTGAAAGTGGCGACAACAATTTAAAACTTAAAAATCTCATAATTCTCTTGTCCTTTGGATTTTCATCAAACCTTTAGCAATATGTTGGATTCATTTTTTTCTGCTCAAGTCAGAACCAAATTAGATTCAAGGTGTTTTTTACCACCTCTTTTGTTTTCCCGCAAAAGAAATGATTTTCAAACATCAATAACAAAATCAAACCGAAATTTAATGACAATTAAAGGCCTAATTCATGTATATTATTGTTTCGAAATAAAATACCAAAGTGAATTATGTGGAAGGAACCATTACAATAACAAAAATAGACATTCAGGTCATATGATATTGACGTATAAAGGTCCAATCATATTCAATAATAGAACATAAAAAAAACTATGAAAGAAGATCCGGGTGAGAGTGCATGCACGGCTGCACGCCCAGTTTGGAGTGTCTCAAACTTTGTTCAAGTGCGGATGAACCTGTCGTGAGAGGGCGGTATTACTCAACAGACTGTTTGCAGCATAGGATGTGTCTGTCCACTCCACACTCCGGGTCCACACTGCTTTTTTCTCGATATCGAAACAAATTTCAAAATGTTATTTTATTCGACAATTTGACAGTAGAACGCAGCCTATACACAAAGAAAACCCCTTTATGGTGACGTTTTAAAACAAAATGATACATTTTGGTCATAGGTTGATCGAAAACAGACTTGTACACTGTCTCAAAATGTGATTCTTTGTGTGCACATTTTGTCAGTTTCATGAAATTTATGCCTATAATCACGCAATTCCAGTGAATTTTCAAGTATTTTTGTTTACAACCAAAAGCACGTTACATTGCGCATAAGACAAAATATGTGGATTGTGCATCTTACTGAACAGGCAGAGAGGCTGTCTGTACCGAGATAGTTATGAACGTCATATTCCATCATTGTACTAAGGATGTTTCAGTAACATGGAGTGTCATCAGTCGTTTAATTAATGCAGATTCGTTGTACTCTCCTTCTACTCACACAAGAATGCTTAATAAAAAGATTTCCTCTTTGATCTCCCATGTTCGAATCAGCCGATTCTCTGATTTTTTTTTTCTTGGTCTGGATTCGACGTTTAAACAAAGCAGGATGCACAGAAGAATTTAGGGAAATATCCTCACCCCATGTGCTTGCGCAGTTGTGACACGTAATGCCTACAGTGCATCTATGAAGATTAAACCGAGGAAAATTGATATAATAAGATAAAAAAATATCTAAACGTGATTTCAAGTTGTAGTACAAAAGTCTCTATTTCGCACTGTTACGCATCATATTCTATAAAAAGAAAATGCTGAAAACGTTACTCTAAGATATTTACCCCTCAGACATGTAACATCAAAAACGCACCCAGCCGAGCCAAATCTAGAATTTTCATCTCGAAACGTATCAATAATTGTTGTATTCGCTAGTCCTCGCTAGCTACATAATAAGCACGTCGTGACAAAATTAAGAGTTCATCAGCAAAAGCCGAAATGTATTCATGTTTAGGAATATGCATGCCCTATTGTAAAACCCAGGTAGACACGGTGCAATTGCGTATGCATCATACTGTTAACAGCAGCGGCCAGTCGAATATTAAGAGGCGGATTCAAACCTTGTTCAAAGGGATGGATATCCAGTTCTTTAAAGGTCCTATGACATGAAAATGTATGTTGATTTAATTTGATGCAACTGAATATGTATCTATTCAATGGAATTGTGTGTCCCATGTTTTAATTTTTTATTTTGTCACAAGGGGAATCTTGAGTTTGGGGAGGTGGGGCTTATCAGTGCTGAGAACAATTATTTTAAAATATAGGACACATAATGCATCAAATTAAGGCAACATACATTTCCATGTCATAGGGCCTTTAAACATGCTTAATTGTACGTATCGCTTCAACCAGCACGTATAAAGTTGCATTGAGAGAATCCCCTCAGGCAAGAAGTATTGTTCATGATTTATTTTAATGAACAGCATGCTCACCATGTACTCGTAAACGAACTCATTACATTGTGTACTATGTGTATGTGCAGGAGTGTTGCCGATGAAGCTGATAGCAGGATGTTTAAGGAAACGGATCATGACTGGCAGCTGGCAGGTATGTTCCTAATTTACGAGTTCGACCTGTGTCAGACCACGTAGTAGATCCATGGTCAGATTATCATGATTGCAGATAATGTGCCCTAAAGCCTCTAAGAATTAGTTTGTACACCCGCGTATGGATAATGTTCGCTATAATGTTCACTATCTACCACTGACATCCACATACACGTACGTACATTGTATTTATTACGTATTACCGCGCCGCACCGCGGCGCACGCCAATCATGGGAAATAGGTCTCGGAGAGAAAGAGCGGATGGCCCTATTCGCCTTTATTTTGAGGTAGGGTTTTCTTCTAATAAAAAACAAACAAAAAAAAAATCTTCTTCCTGTTGGCAGAACATCGTATTTTTATTTCTTGTAAGCATTTACATCGGATTTTGAAGAAACTCAGATTAATCAAACATTCTAATATTCTCGAGGTAGCCATTTTTTTTTTTAAATTTTGGACAAATTCCAGTCATCTTCCTAGTTGCATGGATATCGATGGATGCATGTCAAACGTGCTGCAAACAGTCTTCGGATATCAAGAGAGGTTGTTAGGCTGTTGATGCAAATTTTGCACCCCGAAGGAGTTATAACGAGAGACGTAGAATGCGTCTGCATAAAGACGAAGGCATCGCATTGTTGGACCTAATTTTACCTGGCATCTATGTTTTACGTCCATGCAAATGTTGTGTAGGTTAGTTGCGTGACAATGAATAACTGCTCAATCACGATGCGCAGTCGACATTCTAAGTTACCCATACAACTACCCAAACAACTACATATACATATGCAACACCCATCCAACTACCCAAAAAAACTACACATTATACAATACCCATAAATACTCAACTACCTATACCATATATTAGTCATTCTCGACACTTGACAGAGTTCGAAGTTCGAAGATCTCTATTCTGCATTACACTGATACTCTTTATTTGGGTTTTCCCTGCGGTTCTTCAAATATAAGAATAGCATGTGGTTGGATGAGACGTCTATATAGTGAACAAAGTACTTTGAGAAATGAATTGCCGCATTCTTTTGAAGCAACACAAACCCGAGGTCAGTTTTGCTTTTTGTATATTTAATATGTTCATACCATGTAATATTTTCATTTAAGATTACGCCCAAATATTTACACTTAGTTACGTGCTTGACAGGGGAGTTGTTGATGTTAATCACTACGTTTTCAAAAGAGTGTTTTTTACTACTTATGCAATACTCATATTGATTGCTAGATCATTGCGGATTATGTAACTCAGGGACCGAGACCGCAACAGCGCACATACCTGCTCTCCGCTCCGCACTGAACTCTACGTAGTGTAGAGTTCAGGTGCAGAACCTCGCTGACCGACACACTTTTGACCGGTGCAATACGGCATATGAATGTAAACACAACAAAAAAGTAAGTCCCCCCGAAGCAAAATAGCATAACTTTTTATCGAAGAGGTGTTGGGCAAAATAATTTGGCAGGATTGTTCCTTAACTCATTGACTAATTTCTGTATGTAAATCACATTAATCCAATCAATCATGCATGAGTGGGTAAATCTTAAAAATCTTAAAAATCTTAACCTCTCACTGGAAAGAGTTTATTTAGCGCCAATTGTCTTGAAAACATCCTCATATGACGACACCACTTCGGTACTCTATTGCTCTCATAACATGTCTAATTCTCGCATATTTCATGAAACATCAATATTTGAGATCTTGGTTGTATAATATACAATTACACTGACCGATCACCTGCATGTGAATTTCCCTTATCATTAGAATTGTGAAACGATAACCAGAATGATATTGAATTATTAAATTTTACAAATTTAGTTATCAATCAACTTGATAACTAAACGATTTCACTTGCATAAAGAAGTAAGATCACGGACTTTGAGATAAGCGACAATAGAGCTAAACCTTACATGGAAAATTCTCTGAAATTCCTATCCGACCCCGTTTAGGCGATCGAGCAGACCAAGAAATTAGCTCCATGGTCAACCTATATTTTTTTACTAACGCTATCCGTTATTTGTACAGAAATGAACTGTTTGACCCCCTAAAATATGGGTTTCTAAATCTCCGTGATCATAGAAGGCTTGTGGGGAAGAAAAATGTGTTACTGGTGTGATAACCGCGACTGAAGGCTAACCCGAAAGCTCCCTTCCATATAGCAACAATAACGTGTTGCGTAATCACACGCAACTCAACAACCCCCCTCAATAGCCCCGTTCATATACCATATACCGCTATTATTACCGATGCACATCGGTAAGCAAGTTTCCAGCGAGCCGCAAAAGCACCGTTCATATACACCCCCAAAAGCCGTAATGTTGCGGTGTTTTGGACAGCTGGACTCTCTCCAAACATGCTCCGCTCAGCCATACGAGCGGTAGGATTAGCGACCAACAGGCCAGGGCGCGATGCTAAAGGCGCAACATTTACGCCTATTTTGCGGACGCAGTTTATAAGATTCGCTTACCGCAATATTGCGGTATTATTACTAGGTCTCGATCCGCGAAAAAGCCGCAAAATAAGCGCAAAAAAGGAGGAAGCAAATACCGCATTATTTGAGCGATTCCCGTTCATATACGCAGCTATCGGTAATGCATCGGCAAAATTGCCGCAAATGTTGCGCCTTTTTCGCGGATAGGCGGTGTATATGAACGGGGTTAATGAGAAAACGATTTACTTTCCATACAATGCTAGGGGAATTTAACATTCTTTAGGATAATATTATATTGCCGATCCATGTCGAGTTTCACGTTTATTCATAAAAGGGTCACAAAGAGGTAAATGGAGCGGACCAAATGCACTTATGATTCCTGACAGTGCATTGGGCTAACAAAGAACCTTCCCTGGATATTATTTACATATACCCTCATGCGTACAGCGTACAGTTAGCACCTCTTCGTATGGGTGTGTGTGTGTGTGTGTGTGTGTGTGTGTGTGTGCCCCTTGGGGAGGGGTGGTGGGGAGGGGGGGGGGAGGGGTGAAGTACGTGGGGGGTAGGTTCGTTTAATGGGGTTTAATATGATAGTGTATATATTTACTTTAATTATGTGTTATAATGGCGGTTGAATGAAGGTTTATTGGAATTGTATTTCGTATTATATTAGTATTGTATTTTGTTAGAAAAAGTTCACCTTTGTTAAAGAAAATGACATGTTATTTCATTTGAATGAAAGCACAATTTTTAAAAACGAAAAAAAGTGTGTGTTTGTGTTGGGGGAGGGGGGGGTGCTCTTCTTATTTTGATTTTGGCATAATTAGTACATATAATATAATAATTGTGTATGTTATATTGTTTTCAATTGATTGATAATTGTATTTAATTTTAAATGCAAAATATTGTATACTGCAGGTGAAGTCCATGATTGATGTAATAATTGTGTTTGAATGAAATAGAAATAAAAACTATTGTGTGTATGTGTGTGTGTGTGTGGGGGGGGGGGGGGATGAATCGATGAAGAATCCAGGTATTGTATCCTCCGGCCATGTTATGTGTTTGTGCTGTGTCATGTTAATCCATTCAATCTACTATCAATCAAGGATGTGGGAAGCGTAGCACACATCCTCGTTTGAACCCTCTTCTACCATGCCTACAGAATCATGTCCAGATGTCCAACATACACTTCCCTTACAGCTGAAGGAACCAACCAAGAGGAAACAGAAGAATTGACCCGTTGTGTTTTGCAGAGAAACTGGTGCTCAATGGGTGTTGTGAGGATTCATCGTGACTTACCTCTGGACCGAGCGAAAGGGCATAAAGAAACTAGGACAAGTGGAATTCGAGTGACCCAGCCCGACCGTATGGCAAGCCGTTTTAACATTTATTCCCATTTCTTGATATCAAGAATTCGATTTCTTGATAGAATTACCATTGCTTAACTATACAAAAGTATTTCTTGATATCAAGAATGTTAATTCTTAATATCAATAAATCGAATTCTTGATATAAAAATGGTTTTCTGTAGTTAAGCAATGGTAACTCTTGATATCAAGAAATCGAATCCTTGATATCAAGAAATAGGAATAAATGTTAAGCCGGCTTGCCATACGACCGCACAAGCACAATATCCAGTTCTAAAATAGTCCAGGGGGGCATTTCATCAAAGGATTTGTCAGACGTTTTATCCGACAAACTGTTATAAGCTACTGAAATGCTTGCATCTTATTGGCCGAGAGCAAACTTGTCAGATAAAATATCCGACAAGTCCTTTGATGAAATGCCCCCCTGATACTTGGCCGTAACTATTTTATCGTCCGCTTATTCTCCCACACACATAGTGATTCACAGAGTACGCACACCGCGCCAGACCACTGATTGCCCGAAAAAATCAGGGTGAAAATTTGTGTATGTCATGCGCCACCAACGCTCGTTGTCGGTAGATTGCTAAATACAGTCCAGGGCACTGGTTCTTTCTAGTTCAGTGGTCCAGGGGTGGACTATTCTAAAGTCGAGTTCAGTTGACAGTCGTGAAGCTCGATCTGGTGAAGCACCATGACACCCCCACAGGGGCACGGTCAGAAGGGGAAGAAGGAGGAAGAGAAGGAGGAGGAGGAAGAAGAGGAGGAGGAGGAAGAGGAGGAGGAAGAAGAGGAGGAGGAGGAAGAGGAGGAGGAGATGGAGCATAAGGAACGGGTGGAGGAGAAGGAGCACATAAATGAGAATGTGCAGAATTGTGAGAGAGAGCAGAGCGAATCTGGAACGATTAATTATGCTGTGGAGACGCATCAGAATGTGGAGAAGGAACACATACACGAAAAGAAACAGAAAAACGGACCGGAAGAGCAGAATGGAAATAAATGGGCAACGGAGCAGAAGATCCTAAAGGAGAAGAAGGACGGGAAGGAGCAGACTACAGCTGAAATAGCCATTTCCAGGAATGTGGAGAAGGAGCAGGATCTTTGCCATAGTACGGAAAAAGTGCGAGATCTGGAGGATATAAATTGCAATGATAATCACAAGGGTGTCTCTTCAAAACCCAGTTCCCCAGTTACGGGTAAGAATACATTTTGAGCAATGTTCATGATTACCAATGCAGACAGCATGCTATATATGAATGATTACAGTAGCAACATATATAACTATTTATGATCTTCTTTTCATCCATCTTGTGATGTACGTGTATTAATTTATTTGTATAGCTCGGCGAAAAAAAGAAGAACATACATAGGCTCACGCATTGCCCCAATTGATACCACAAGTGTTGTATTCAACGCCCTTAGGGCGCGTTTCTCGTCCAACTCTGTCTAAGCTGAGTACTATAAGTGATAGTTCTCGCACTGTATGAGGTGATTCTCGTTGCTATTACAACTCTAACTTCAGCTCAAAATGCTGGGACTGATCGCACCCTGTCGCATCTACTGTTCTCAATCGGACGATCGATCCTTGAGAACAATAGTTACTTATAGAAAGCTGTGTTGCGTAATAAAGGCCATAAATGGTGTATTGCGTAATAAGGTGTGACAGGAATGTACACCACAGATGGATTACTCTCCATAAAAGCTGTAGTTAGACATGGGCGCCATTTGAGTAAGCAAGTTCCCGGATGAAGTTTTGAAGTTTGAAGTTTATTTACTAATTCTGTCGACCCCTTTCGAGGTACTAGAAATACAAAGTAATTCGTAAAATAAAATTTATAGTATACACATATGTTTTCTTTAAGGAAAAGAAAAGACTAGAAAACTGGATGCATGCAAATATCAACGCGGACATATGCTACGTCGTCTGTTTTTTTTATATTTTTTTTTCTAGATTCCAGGTGTAAATAAGTATTGGCCTGGATATGTGGGAGCAAAAGGGGGAAAAATGAGAGGTGAGGGTGGGGAGATCAGTTTATACATGGTAGCATACATTTTTAGAAATATTCCTGGATTCATCCATCATTTTTTCGTTAATTTCTATAAAAAAAAACATAATTGCAACTGGTTTTCCAACTGGTGTAACTGTTTTTTCCAACTGGTACTCAACAAATTAACTGGTTTTCCAACTGGTGGTCAACTGGTTTTTCCAACTGGTTCTCCAACTGGACCAGTAATCCCATTTCAATTTCCAGGGTTGCCTTTAATTCAACTGGTACAACCGGACCAGTTGCAACTGGCTTTTCCAACTGGTGTTCCACTGGTTTAAGTGGTTTTTCCAACTGGTTTTTCCAACTGGACCAGTGGTCCTATTTCAATTTCCATGGTTGCCTTTTGATTCAACTGGACCAGTTGCAACTGTTTTGTTTTCAACTTGTGTTCAACTGGTTTTCCAACTGGTGTTTAACTGAACCAGTAATCCCATGTCAATTTCTGTTTCAAATGGACCAGTTGCAACTGGTGTTCTCTACTGGTGTAACTGGAATTTCATTTTTCGGACCAGTTATCAACTGGTGTACGCAACTGGAAATATCCTATCATACAGACCAGTTAGCAACTGGTGCAACTGTTCATAAACGACTAATTCCAGGTACATTCTGTGAACTGACCGCTTGCTGTACATCTGAGACTAGTAAGAACCAACTGGAACCAGTTGATTTTTACTGGTTCCAATTGATTTCAACTGGAACCAGTTGGAATTTCCAACTGGTCCCAACTGGTTTTTCCTTCTGGGCTTCGAGGCCACTATTGTAAGTCTACAGAAGATACACCATAGGTTTTATCATAGTAGTGGCCTCGAAGGAGACCAAGTATAGCTTGAACAATAATTTTTTTTTGAAATATCGGCTCGCTAAACAAGGTCGCCTTCCAGGCCACTATTGTGTACAAGTCTATGGAAAATACACCATAGCTTTATACACAGTAGTGGCCTCGAAGGAGAGCTTGAACAATAACATTTTAGAAATATCGGCTCACTAAACAAGGTCGCCTTCCAGGCCAATATTGTGTACAAATCTATGGAAAATACAGGCATAGCTTTATACACAGTAGTGGCCTCGAAGCAGACCAAGTATAGCTTGAAGCCTTGAACAATAACTTTTTGGAAATATTGCCTCGCTATACTTGGTCGCCTTCCAGGCCACTATTGTGTACAAGTCTATGGAAAATACAGGCATAGGTTTATACACAGTAGTGGCCTCGAAGGAGACCAAATAGATAGAGCCTATAGTAGATTACATGTAAGCCACCTGTTGAAAAACGAAAACCACATAATTTGAAAGAAATTGATTCGCGTGGCACGAATTGACAGAGCAGACGACGCAAGCGCAAGATATAGGGGAGAGCGGAGCAAATACGGACATGGGGTAATATCGGACAGGCCTGTTTTAGGACTATCGCAAGTAATAGCTGTCGTTCTAACTCTATCCTGGCTGAGATGCTTTAAAGATAACTTTAAAAAGAATGAACGTTGTCCATTTGATGATGGGACTACTCGTTGTGCTAACACAGAAGTTTGAAATTTTATGTCCGTATTTGCCCCGCCCTCCCCTATTAGGTAGGACATGATTTGAATGTCAAAAGTGTCCACTCGAGGCTTCGATCACGAGAATGCCGAAAACAGCTGTAAGTTCATGTGACAAAGGGGGGCTTGGCCGGGTAGCGAAAAAAAAAATGTAAACTCACACAGTCTGCACAACTCGATCATTTAAAAGGGGGAACTTTCTCAAGGGGAACGTGCACATTAAAGGGCATATACTGTACTGGGAAGTAAAAAAAAACCCTTCAAAATGTAATTGGTAGCAATCTTCTTGCCAATGGTCTTAAATTCATGTATTGTCTATTTTAGAAGCTTGCTGAAAGTTATTTGCCCTTAAATGATCCACATATGGAGTAATTAATGATTAATGATTAAATCCTCAAAATGCTCGGCCCGAACATTTTGAGGATTTGTGATTTAATCACTCATTACTCCAAATGTACATCATTTGAGGGCAAATAACTTTCAGCAAGCTTCTAAAATAGACAATACATGAATTTAAGACCATTGGCAAGAAGATTGCTACCAATTACATTTTGAAGGCTTTTTTGACTTCCCAGTACAGTATATGCCCTTTAACCTCCTCGAAAATAGCAACTTCACCAGCCATACTTATCATGATCGTGCACAAGACGTGGTGTACCTCTCTCTTGGGGAATATTTCCTCAGTTATGATCTCCCCTCGTTAAACTTTTTATTTTCATGTCTCCATTCCATAAGTGGGTCATTTTGCCTGAATGAGTACGTGTTACAGAAAGTTTTACTATTTTCTAAATAATATTTTTAAGTACACTGTCACCGTTACAACAGTCATGCCACATCAGTTATCAAATCTCTGTACCGCAGACAGTTGAAAGCTTGTGGGAGGCTATTGAAGTTGTTGGAAATCGCAGTTTTTCATGGTTCAGGTCTACGCCAGTGAAGCTCTATTTGCATGATTAGGCATCATTACTTTGCGATATTGTGTCCGTCATACCATTTTACCTGCGTTGAAAACTGCTTTAAATGCGGTTATTACGTTCACCCGTATCTAGTGATTCAGTTTCAAAACGCACTCTGAATATATAAGCTGTTGCTATTTGGACAAACCTCGGACAAGCTTTGGGGTTACCATTGGTAGTGAATTGTTCGAACGATGTGCATTTAAATACATAACGAGGATGATCTATTAGGAGTGCCCGACACTGACCCGCTATATGGCAAATCTCTCCCAGGAGTAATGTTGTTTATATAACCAGAAAAGTGCATAACACTGGATTTGACGACACCACTGCCGACTAAATGCTGCACGGGTTTTCAGTTCATGAGCGTTTAACTTGTTAATGTTGATCATGTTGATCGATGACCGCCGACTAGGAAATCACATGGCATATCGGTAGTGATACCAAAGCGGATATTCCTGAATAAACCACTTTGCTTCACCACTAGATATTCAGCTGCCGTTTAATTAATGCAGGTTCATTGTATTCTCCTTCTAGTCATAACAGAATGCTTTATAAAGATTTTCTCTTTGATCTCCCATGTTCGAATCCGCCGATTCTCTGGATGATTTTTGGGTGGATTTGACGTATAAATAAAATCGGATGCGCAGAAGAATTTGGGGAAATATCCTCTCACGCCATATGCTTGCACAGTTGTGACATGTAATACCAGGGCCGTCGCCAGGGGGGATGCGGAGGGTGCGAACGCACCCCCCTTCAGAACCAAAAAGAAAGAAAAAAAAATTAAAAAAAATTAAAAAACAAAACAAAACAAAACAAAACAAAACAAAACCGGAAAAAAGGGGGGGGGGGGGGTAGGGATACTTGAGGGGGGGGGGGGGGGGTGGCGTCGCCGAGGGGGGGGGGGGGGGGGGGGGAGGCTATAGGTCTTTTAGATGGGCGAGCACTGCCTCACATCAGAATTGGTAATGTTTGTGTCTTTTCCCCCCAAACGCACCCCCCTTGAAAAAAGCTGGTGACGGCACTGAATACTTACGATGCATCTATAAAGATTCAATCGAGGAATGCTGTTACAATATGGCAAAAAGGCTCTAAACGTGATATCAAGTTGCAGTATAAAAGTCTCAATTTCACAATGTTCTGCATCATATTCCATTAAAACATTGCATGAAACGTTACTTTCAGATATTTCCCTTTCAGACAAGTAACACGAAAAACGTGCCCAATCGCGCCAAAGCTAGTATTTCCATCTCAGAAAGTATCAAATTTCGTATTCGCTTGTCCTTATTAACTACATAACAAGCACTTAGTGAAAAAAATAAAAGTTCAGCAGCAAAAGCTTAAATCTATGCATGTATAGGAATGCGTATGACCTATTATATAATCCAAGTGAACGTGACACAATCGCGTACATTGAGAGCAGCTGCTAGTCATGAATATTTAGTGACAGCATCAAACCTTCTTTAAAGCGATGTGTATCCATGTGCTTAAACATACTTGAATAAAGCAAGGCTGATGAACTTACATGGGAGTACCATCATCCGTGTCTTTTAATGCAGATTAATTGTACTCTTCTTTTAGTCACAAAAGAATGCTTTACAAAGATTTTCTCTTTGATCCCGTATGTTCAATGTCGCCGATTCTCTGGATTTATTGTACATGGATTTGACGTACAAACAAAATGGGATGCGCAAAAGAAATTGGGGATATATCCTCAATAAGCTTACGCAGGAATACCTACAAGTTGCAGTACAAATGTCCCGATTTCACGCTGTTCTGCATCACATTCCATTAAAAAGTTGCTGGAAACTTAATTTACTTTAAGATATTTTCCTTTCGGAAAAGTAAAACGAGCAACGTGCCAAGTCGCGCCCAAGCTTGTGTTTCCATCTCAAAATGTATTTAATTTCGTATTTCCTTGTCCTTATCCAACTACATAACAAGCACTTCGTGGCAAAATCAAGAGTTCATCAGTGAATGCTGAAATGTATGCATGTTTAGGAAAATGCATGACCTTTTGTAAAAGGTCATCATGAGGCAATCGCGTGTGGATCATATTGTTAAGAGCAGCTGCCACTCATGATTATTGAGTGGCGGCTTCAAATCCTTGCATTTCTACTGAGGAGAAGTGGGTGGAGGTGGGGGAAGGGAGGGGGGCGGTAAGGGGGGAAGGGCTGCAATCTCACATCTTCAAGTGTTCAGCGAACAACAACGATTGTTGACAAAATACAGAATGAATTATGGCATGAATATTATAAAGACATGCGTCACTATAATCGTGTCATAATTCTCCCCTCCTCCATCCCCACAGATCTTCCGCGTAGACTCATTCCAGCCCGGTATTGCCTTAGCCTCCTCGCATTCTTCGGGTTCGCAGCTGGTTATATGTGCAGGGTATCTCTGAGCGTGGCTATCACCGTCATGGTCAATAGCACGTGGCTGGAAGATAGTCTACACAACCAATCTGGTCCAACTAGCGCCGTCTGCGGCGGGAACTCTACTCTAGAAGAAGATTATGTGTCGGTAGGTGTGTGAGAAGATTGGTGATGGTGATGATGATGATGATGATGATGATGATGATGATGATGCTGATGATGGCACCTTAGAGGTGCAATCGTGCCTGCCGATGGGAAGGCGGTAGGTGTGTGAGAAGGTTGGTGATGACGCTGATGATAACACTGGTGAAGTTGGAGTTGCAATCATGCCTGTCGGTGTGTAAGAAGGTTGGTGATGATGATGATAATGACACTGGTGAAGTTGGAGTTGCAATCATGTCTGCCGATGGAGACCCTTTTCATTGAATTCTGGTCTCCCGATGAACGCAGACGGGTTCCAAGCGAAAGAGTTTGACATGGTTGAGGGTGTTATTTTGAGGGTGAGGGTGATGTGGATGATAATGATCTAGGATGATGATGAGGAATCTTGATAAGGATAGTGATTAGAACGGGGATAAGGATGATTAAGAGGATGGTTATGAGGATGGTGGTATTGGTGGTGGTGGGGCTGATTATGGTTAATAGTGATTGTAATAAGGATGGCGGTGAAGAATCGTAATGAAGATTGTGATTATTAGGGTGACAAGGATGATAATGATGACGGGGATGGTGATGTTGATGGTGGTGGGTGATTATGGTGAAAGTGATGGTGATAAGGATTATGAGGATGGTGATGAGGATGATGAGGATGGTGATGTCGATGGTGATAAGGATGGTGATGGTGATGATGATGATAATGATGGTGATGATGATGATGATGGTAATGTTGATGGTGATAAGGATGGTGATAGTGATGGTGATAGTGATGGTGATAGTGATAAGGATGGTGATAAAGATGGTGTTGGTGATGTTGATGGTGATGGTGATGGTTCTGGTGATAGTGATAAGGATGGTGATGGTGATGGTCATGGTTATGTTGATGGTGATGGTTATGGTGATGGTGATGGTTATGGTGATGGTGATGGTTATGGTGATAGTGATAAAGATGGTGTTGGTGGTGGTGATGGTATGGTGATGGTGATGGTGATGGTGATGATGGTGATGGTGATAAGGATGATGATGGTGATAAGGATGATGATGGTGATGGTGATGGTGATGGTGATGATGGTGATGGTGATGGTGATGGTGATGGTGATAAGGATGATGATGATGATGGTGATGGTGATGGTGATAAGGATGATGATGATGATGGTGATGGTGATAAGGATGATGATGATGATGGTGATGGTGATAAGGATGATGATGATGATGATGATGGTGATAGTGATAAGGATGATGATGGTGATGGTGATAAGGATGATGATGGTGATGGTGATAAGGATGATGATGGTGATAGTTATGGTGATAAGGATGATGATGATGATGATGGTGATGGTGATAAGGATGATGATGGTGATGGTGATGGTGATAAGGATGATGATGGTGATGGTGATAAGGATGATGATGGTGATGGTGATGGTGATAAGGATGATGATGGTGATGGTGATAAAGATGATGATGGTGATGGTGATGGTGATAAGGATGATGATGGTGATGGTGATGGTGATAAGGATGGTGATTATGATGGTGATAGTGATGGTGATAAGGATGATGATGGTGATGGTGATGGTGATGGTGATGGTGATGGTGATGATGATAAGGATGGTGATGGTGATGGTGATGATGGTGATGGTGAAGGTGAAGAGGATGATGACGGCAATGGGGATCTTAATGATAATCTGTGATGAGCATGAGCATAATGAGGATAGTGGTGGTGATACGGATGGTAATGGTGATAGTGATAAGGATGGTGAAGGTATTGAGGATGGGGATGAGGATGAGGAGGTCACTGGTGATGCGGAAGACCGTGGAGAAGAGGGTGGTGATAAGGTTAGTGATGAGGATGAGACTGACGAAAAGGGTGTTGATGAGGCTGATGAACATCAAATGAAAGTGGTACTTTTTAACGCAAATACTTTCCTGATAAATACATGTTAATATTGTCGATAATTCTGCGAATCATTTTGTTTAAGTTAATATCATTTTTTTGTGTGTAGCCATTTTATCATGAATCTAGACTCATTCATTTCAAAGAAAGAGTATCACTTATCTCTATTCCTTGACTCGAACAGGATGGCCCGTTTCAATGGGATAGTTGGACGCAAGAAGTCATTTTGAGCGGGTTCTTTTACGGGTTTCCATGGCTGCAAATTCCACTGGGCTACGCGGCCGATGCTTCTGGCCGGGCAGCCATATGGCTATTCGGCTTGGGCTTTGGGATCTCAGCCGTGTGCACTATTTTGACACCAATAGCTGCCTACAGTAGTATAACGGGTTTAATCCTGCTTCAAGTCGTCTCGGGAATAATGCAGGTAATTCCAAACTATAAACAACGATTGATAGTCACTGCCTCTTGAAATATCTCGTATTTAACACTGTTTAATCATTTACATGCTTGTTAACTAGAACATTTTCATTGGCATTAGAATATCACTTTATCTAAATGGGTAGTCCAGCATTCAAATAAATCTGCGTTTAAATGAAGAAGAACAAAGCAAACGGCAAATCAGTAAAACGTCTGAGCAGAATCGGTCATGTAATAAAGAAGTTATGGTCAATTGAAATTTGGCGCTTCCTTAAATTGACACCACCTGTACAAGGTTCGTCGGTAAACTGCTCACGCACGAACACGTATATAATTTCAGAATTATATCATGTATAAACATTTTATGCACGTCTTTTAAATAATGCGTTATTATTAGTAACCCTACAATTTGTCTAGCAGCATAATTAGTAGATTAGTGCATACATTAATTGCAACTTAATCATTAGATATAGGTGTAGGCTTGACGAGTTACTACGATTGCGAAAGGGAGACAGCTACGATTGAATACATTGCGAGAAAAAAATATCAAACCAAGTCTGTCATCAGACGTAAAATACGCCTTTCGTGATCATTACATGTACACAGGGATGCACCTTTCCAATCTATTTCGCCATTGTGTCGAGGTGGGCGCCCCCTGGAGAGAGAAGTCGCCTAGTTGCCTTAGGGACGGCAGGTGAGCTGCATCAGTACTTAGTTGTTTGTATGTTGTTACGTATGGGCAATTGTCGAATACACAGTGTTGAAAGCCAGGCAACTCTTACCCATAAACACGCCAACCACGTGCCCCAATGTATGCAAATCTCATGTACGGCTTTCATACTATTATGCTACTATTATGCTACTTATCGCAACCCCAAAGCTTGTCCGATGATTGTCCAAGTAGTAATAACTAATCAGATTGAGAGTGAATTCCAACAAATGACTCTAAATCATTCAATACAGGTTAAAACTATAATCATTTCCTACGCAGTTCGAGAGAAAGTTCGGTAAAAAGTTTAGGTTCGAATTTACGCAACCTTTACCATTTCATGGATTAACGAACTTGATTTCGTTTTCGGATTTTTAAACCCTATTTGATTTTCGAAAAATATTGCATTTCTGATTTCATGTTTAGAACAAAGATCGTTGAGTGTCCGCACAAACAAACCACGATTCATTTTCGGATGAACGAGCACACAGGAAGACGAAATTGTGTGTGTTCGATCAGAATAGTAAACATCGCCCCAAATGACTAGATATCGACTTTGTATCAATCTCTGAGTTCTTGCCTCCTTGTTCTCTTGTTTCTGGAAGGAATTCCGGTCGGACAGGTTATCGGGCAACCCATTGCTGGGCTGTGGGCAAGCTCGGAATACGCGGGAGGCTGGCCATCCGCGTTCTATTTTTCAGGTAGAACATAATATAGCTTGTCTTTCGAAAAGTTATATCAAGTTGTTTTAAGATCATGTTCTCTCACAGTATTAGCATTACAAATACATGTAAACGTGATGGATACATAAAATATTCAATGAACGATATACAATAGAAATTATAAATTACAATGTATTGCAACTCGCCTATGCATGATTTTGCAATCAATAGTATAGTTGCGATTAATCCACATAAGCCATGATCAATATTGATTTTTTTTATTGACAACTTCAATTCATATACAAAATAAATATATATATAACAAATAGAACTTTGAAACATAGTATCGATTGCCAGTTTCGATCGATATCGATCGAAGGTTCTTCGTGATGCAGAATTATGATTAATATCAATCGTACTATCAATAGATCAGTCGTGCGACTGATCGATCGATTGTAGATTTTTGCAATACAGGCCTTTGGACTGTCATATGCATGTGTCTGACCGAGGAATTTGTGCATTACTCCTACAATGATGCAAATACTTTTGTGTGGTAACCTTATCAATATAGGAACGGTTGGGGTGATCTGGTTTATGATATGGATAAGTCTGGCCTACGAATCGCCTTCATCTCATCCAAACATCGACCCGAGAGAGAAGAATTACATCATCAAGAGCTTAAGTGACAGTCCCAAGGTAACACAGACTTAACATATCCTTTCTGTATTCTGTGTCTGATCAGGGATGTGTTAGGAAGGAGAAACAACTCGAGCATAATATATTCAAACATCTGTATGGATACTAAAGCGTGCTAATGAATGTCAAAAGTATTCCACAATCACTACAATGCTTTGATGTCCCATGCGCGGCACCGACATTTAGCTGCTGTCAACTTGGAAAGCAATATCTTTAATTTCCTGTTTTGTCTCTCGAAGCTGTATCACATTTTTTTTTTGCAATTTTCAAGAAAGTTAAGGGCAACACCACTAAAGATCCTGTACTCTGTTTTCTTGTAAATAATTGTTGAATAATGCACAAACGGAGAAATAAGATAATATTCTTACTTACACAATTAACAAACTTCTTCACTTTCCGGCGATTTCCGGAAATGTGGGATTTAATCATCATAAACAAATATCTTCAGCTGTTTATTTTCATTAACAAAGCTTGCGTGCAGCTGAAATATTTTACTAAGAAAAACTGCTTATTTTTGATCGCTGATATCTCTTTTCTTTACAAAAGTATTGATGCAATCCAACAGAAGTGGACAAGCGAAATAAGACTCTACATTTCTTTCTCTGAGAAACCGTTGCTACGCAATCCTGTTCGTTATTGTTAAAACGCATGAAAAACACATGCTGAGACCACATAATTATTCGGCAATGCCACGAATGGGTTCAAAGAAAGAAATTTACTTCATATCCTTCCATAACACATCCCTGGTCTGATCTTTCTTTCGTTCTCTTTCTCGAAAGCATAGATTAGCGAAGTGTGACGTGCTATGAGCATGATGTCAAGACAACTGGTTCTACGCTATATTGGTAGAACAAGCAGCGGTGATCACAGCGGGGACTCTCATTAGGAGTGCCCGCTAAGAGCCCGCTAGACAATGGTTGGACCAGTGAATCTCTCCCTTGAGGGATGTTGTTTAGAATCAGAGACCTGTATAACAATGGATATGACGTCACCACTTCGGTACCCTATATGTGGTCAGGTAACACATTTTAACTAATGAATGCGCCGTCATACACAATAGGCCTGGTTCATAGTCATACTAAACTGCTACAACAACCATTTCATGGTAAAACAAAATCAATCGTATTACCTCGCATGATTCTAGGCAGAGGGAGAAAGCCTATCATGCTTCACTCGTTTGTTACAATTTTCCTGAGTACAAGTCGATAACATGCTTCTCAAAAATCCATTACACAAGATTGACACAATGCACGAGTTCGGTGTGTGTGAAGGTACAAATACGCTTTCTCTTCATGGGTAGATAGAAACTAGCGCATCATATTGACAACAATCGTGAGCCATGGTTAGAATGCACTCATTTTTAACCCTTGTATGTCAGACAAAATACTGCTCGATGGGATGTATGTGTACCGATGGTGGAATAATCCAAATGTGGCACGTAAAGTGTTAGTTATAAAGGCATGATCATGTGTCAGAATGTTTCATTTTTTTTTTTTATACATGTTTAAATTAAAATGTAACGCATTGATTTTCGTATTTATAAAAATGCCGCCTTAATCAACGACATGCTTCTTTCGAAATAGATCTGACTATAGGGGAACGACGGTTTCCCAGCTAAAGAATTAAAGATAGACTAAGAGTCTAGTTAAACAGGAAAAGAGACCCTATGAAATGTAAAAGGAAGCCCCGATATGTTTTTATGCCTCCGCCACGAAGTGGCTGGAGGCATTATGTTTTCGGGTTGTCCGTCCGTCCGTACGTACGTCCATCCGTCCGTCCCGAATCCGTTTAGGCAATATCTTGAGAACCGTGAACCAGATTTGCTTCAAACTTGGTACATGGTGTGTATTGCATAACACCAATGAGGTATGTAAAATTGGGGTCAAATCTGATTGAGGTCAAAGGTCAAAGGTCAATGAAATTTGTGAAAAAATGGCTATTTTTCACATCGAATCCGAATCTAATGATTCAATTCAAACAAAACATGGTACAGAGATGTGTCACTTCATGGAGAGAGACTGGTGAAAGTTTGGGTAAAATTCCTGAAAGGTCAGAGGTGAAAGGTTTATGAACTTTGCCAAAATTTGCTGAAAATTGCCCCCAAATTAATATTTTTCACAATAAATCCCAATCCAATTATGCATTTCAAGAAAACATGGTACATAGATGAATCACAAGGATGCAAGGATGGATTTAGACAGACTGGTTAGATTGGAAGACAAAGAAGTAAGTGGTCAAAGGTCAAATGAACATTGCCAAACTTCGCTAAACATGGAAAAACAGAATATGATATTTTCATGTCACACAGGAATTCACTGGAACGTTCCTGGAACAAATTTTCTGAGAATAATCC
The DNA here is from genome assembly GCA_963669155.1 of Arbacia lixula. Classification (NCBI taxonomy): domain Eukaryota; kingdom Metazoa; phylum Echinodermata; class Echinoidea; order Arbacioida; family Arbaciidae; genus Arbacia; species Arbacia lixula. The sequence continues at coordinate 7,278,311 of OZ022588.1, forward strand.
AAATAGAGGTAGCAAAGAGGCGGAGGCATATGTATGGACTGCGTGGCAGTCGAATTGCTCTAGTTTTCGCGTGTCCTTACCTCCGTTCTCCTCCGTTCTCCTCCTCCTCCTCCTCCTCCTCCTCCTCCTCCTTCCCCCCCTCCCTCTCCCCCTCGTCTTCAGAGCCCGGAGTCCTACCCGTGGCGTGCCATTCTGACGTCTTTGCCCGTCTTAGCAGCATGCATCGCTGACTTTGCGCTGCTCTGGATCCTGTACCTCTTCATATCCAACCTACCCATCTTTCTCAAAAACGTCTACGGGTTCGATATACAGAAGGTAGGCTTTGCCATTCGCTTAGGACTCTCAGGAATACGAATTCTCCATTCCGCAAAAGGAAAAAAATCACAATGCCCCGTGCAGCGATGTTTTTTGTTCTTACCCACTTTCGGTCTCGTTTATGAGTCAGGCCGTGTTGCACTGTGGGAAAACTTTTCGTTATATGCGGTCCAGGGTATGCGGTATTGAGATTTGAATGTTGTGTAGAATATAAAAAAATGGTCAAAGAAAATCATGTTGTCTCTATTGTTAGCAATGTCTTTTCTCGTTCTAATGATTTTTTTTTAAAATATGTACGTTGTTAAAGAAATGTTCATGTTGTTTTCCATTTAAACACGTTAATATAAAAAAAGGAACACAGATTATATGACGATTTCAATATTTTCCTGTACAGACTGGTTTTATAGCAGCGGTGCCATTTCTCATGTACTCTGTGGTGTGGAGCCTGGGCGGAGTGCTGGCCGATGCCTTAATAAATCGAACACGTCTGGGCAGGACTAACACGAGAAAGGTCCTCACTGCGCTCGGTACGTACTACGTAGTCTGTATACACAAACTCGAATGTGACAAAATCTCAAAACGCTAGCCTGTAGCCTATGCTGAACAGAGGTTTAACGCAAATAATGTATCAATCCTGGACTAATTTCATGGGCGCCAAATAAAACTAGAAACATTATCATTGATTCAGTATCATTGCCTCTGTCCTCAGAGTCACCATGGTATATTGAGTTTTTAGTAATTACAGCGACTAATTGAAATCACCAACTGTTGTGATTCTGTGATTAAAATCAATGATTTTGTGACAGCATGATATGATTTATTTATGTTAAGTGTGGTCCAATTTCTTTCCAATGTGTCACAGTTTACTTTATATATTTCTTGTTTTCTCTGAGGAGCTGTTGCCACACAATCATGTTCGTAGTTGTTGAAACACTTGAAAAATATTTGTTGAGAACACATAACCTTCTGGCGGTGTGGAGCATGGGTTCAAAGAAAGAAGGTTAATGCACATCCTTCCTTAACAAATACCTGGATAGTTAATGCCTGGTCCCCGTGTGAAAACAGGATACGGCGACAGAGCTCTTTCTGTCGCTGCTCCCCAATTGTGGAATAGCCTTCCTGCCTTCATTCAAAACGCCCCATCGCTACATACTTTCAAAACAATGTTAAAGTCCCACTTATTTAAATCTGTATAGGTCGAATTGATTTGCCTCTCGTAATTTAAATTTAATCGTGGTGCTGCTGTCCCAGCTTTCCATTTGGTATAAGGATAGAACTTCACTTAATGACTGCGGGGACACCAGCAACACAGCGCCTAGAAACATAGTATTAGGCGCGTTATAAATATGCTCTATTATTATCATTATTATTATAGATCATAATAAATTAGGTTAAATACCTGGGAGGCCAAAGGTTGATGAACATTGTAAGAAAAATACCCCAATTTATAATTTCCCGAACAACTTTAACAAAAGGATCCAATTACAATCAAATATGGTACATAGCTGGATCACTAAATGAAGATGGCGGATGATTTAAGAGGTCAAATTCTGCTTAGGTTACAGGTCAATGAACTTTGCAAACAGATATCAAACAATTGTCTTTTCTGCAATGATTTCGGATTTAATGGTCCAATATTAAACAAATGTTCATGTTTTTTTGTTTATCACTAGCCCATTATCGTAATGTGTGCACGCGCGTTTCACGCGCGTTTTTCAAACAATACACCGCTATTGGTAACTCCAAGGCCTGTCCGAGTTTTATCCGACGAGCAACAACTAATGAATTCAGAGCGCGTTCTGAATCTCGATATATAGGTGACTTTCATACCACATTCTTATGAACTTATGCTCTGTTGACACTTTCACGATTTTTGGTCCCGCACTGCCCCGCATTGAATGCGTGCCAGTGCGTGAAGAGCGAAAAATTTTTTTCAACATGTTGAATTTTTTTTTCGCTCTTCACGCACTGGCACGCATTCAATGCGGGGCAGTGCGGGACCAAAAATCGTGAAAGTGTCAACAGAGCATAACGGGAAAAAGTTATGAATACATTACGACAATGCATTATTCAAGCCAGATGAAGCCAACAAACAGGTGGAGGCATATTTATCGGCTTCGAGGCAGTAGAATTGAACATTTCGTAATGTATTTACAACTGATCCTCTAATTGCGTAGTAACGCGTTTTACGTTCACCTGTATTTCGTGACTCAGTTTCAATGGCTGGAACGTACACTGGATCTTTTTAGTAGTTAATACTCGGACAAACCTTGGACAAGTTTTTGAGTAACCAAATAGTAACATATTGTATGAACGACGTGCGTATATGAATTTCATACAGATCGAAGATAGCCTATTGGTGGACCGCACACTAAATACATTAGGCCTAGTTGTTGCTACCCGGGCAAACTTCAAACGAGCTTTGGGGCTGCAATTAGCGTGATTAGCACTTATTCAAACGACGAGCATTACATTTGAATACATATCGAAAATTGTCTTTTGTTCTATTTCTCTATATATTTCTCCAAAAATGTATAATTATAATTTATATTTTTGTTTTGCTTGCCCTGCCTCTAAAGGGTTGTTACCAGCGGCTGGTCTTCTTGTGTTTACGGGGTACGCTGGCTGCAACACGGCGCTCGTTGTGATATCACTCACACTTGGGCTCTCCTTAAGCGGCCTAAGTATCTGCGGCGCCTCCACGACTCCTCTGGACTTTGCGCCTCGGTATGCCGGCATCATCACCGCCCTCGTCAACATGTCCGCGGCCACGTCGGGCTTCCTTGCACCCATAGTAGTTGGCCGGTACACAGAAGACCAGGTATTTCAGGTTTACCAGAGTATTTGTGTAGATGTGTGTTCAGAACTCTGCTGAAAAACAACCTCAGGTATCTTGAACTGGTTGTTAGCTATGGACTAGTGATCATCTTCTAGACAAATGATATAATTCCCCCCCCCCCAAAAAAAAAAATGCATGTAAGCCACGTATTCCAAACACTAATCAGTCTAGCCGCAGCGCCTTCACAATCGCACGTATTTATAAAAGTCGTATGCACGAAACTTTTGTCGCTGCATAATGTAATGAGCAATGACAGACCTGGATTCGCAATAGAATAACTTTGGAGAGAAACGACACATTTCCATGAAATTCTCGGGGTTATAGAGATGAAACTATAAAATTTCATTTATCTTAAGAAAAATCTTAGGTGAATTATAGAAATACTTGGAAATCTAAGAGATTTATCGGAGGAAAATGTGTATTGTTACCCGTTTACAAAACATTAAGTTCTTTATACATGATTCACAGAAATAATTCTTCAGAGTATCAAGAAACCTTCTTTCTAGTAAAAAGTACCCAAAATGTAATATTCTACGATCTATACCAGTCAGGAGCTAGCAAAATATAACCAGTGTTCCAATAGGCTGAAGGAAAAGTTGCTCGCCGTACAATCTCGCCGGGGGTTCCCACACAATGCTTCACATGAGTTCTGTATAACTGCGAGCGAGGAAAACAGTGCGCGCCCGCCGTGTGTCCATCGTGATTAACCGTACGGTGTATTTTATAGTGAGTGTACCCCCGTTACCAAAATCCCTCGACTTACATTATTATGTAACCCCCCGGCGAGATTGTACGGCGAGAACTTTTCCTTCAGCCTTTTGGAACACTGGTTATATTTTGCTAGCTCCTGACTGGTATAGATCGTAGAATCTTACATTTTGAGTACTTTTTACAAGATAGAATGTTTCTTGAGACTCTGAAGCAAATATTTCGGTGAATCATGTATAAAGAATTTAATTTTCAAGATGTTTTGTAAACGGGTAACAATACACATTTCCCTCCGATAAGTCTCTTAGATTTTCAAGTATTTCAATAATTCACCTAAGATTTTTTTTAGACAAATGAAATTTCATAGTTTTATCTCCATAACCCCGAAGATTTCATGGAAATATGTCGTTGCTTAGAGTTATTTTATTGCGAATCCAGTCTGTCATTGCTCATTACATATGCAGCGACAAAAGTCTCGTGCATACGACTTGTATGTGCAATTGCGCAGCTAGGCGCTGCGGCTAGACTGTTTAAGTCATTTTTCAAACTGATTTTTCAGAGAAAAGAACTGGTGATTCGATCAAAATCCCCAATGGCATCACAAAGCAACATTTCTTCTTTTTAGGTAAGAAGTTTCAATATAAAACGGTGTTTATACCAGTCAGGAGCTAGCAAAACGTAAAACTACTTCAAAATACGAGGAAATAATCAACGAAAATGACATAATATCTTGTCTCAATTTCGATAAACAAAAAATCCGGAAATATAATGATCAATATACCAAAATTTAGAGGAAAAGTCGTAGATTCCCTTACCTCGTCATTTCGCGATGTGAATGAATTAGCCTTGATGCAAGGCACTTTTGAAATTGCCTTGTCAAAATCTCGCAGTATCTCGCTACATCTCGCCACGGATTTTGTCCCGGAAATCTGGATTGAGAATATTTATAAATTCGCACCGCTGAGCTCATTATAGTGCATGCTGCGGCCGGACTGTACAATTCTAGGTTCTTTTAAAAATGATTTAACATACAACTCTAATCAAGCTAAAATATATTTATCATACACTCAAAAGACACCATGTTTTATAACCATTCTTGTAATAATCCTGGGAATATTTAGTAAAATTTCCACTTTTTGGACAAATTTGGACCTCACGCGTGTTCCAAAATGTCTGGTAAAGGTGTACTTTTCTGCGGGACAAGTCCGGTCGCAAATTGTAACAAAGGGGTGTATTTGACTTTTCACCGGAGATTTCTTTAAAAAGGGGATTTTTTTCTCTATCTCTTTGGACTTAAATCTAAGAACGGAGTTATAAAATATCTTGAATATCATAGAAAAATTGATCAGATCCCGGGATCAAATTCCTGAAATTCCTGCTAGTTTTGAAAGTTCATTCAGGATAATTCCGTTTTGAAAAGGGAGTGTACATTGAACAGTGTTCCGGGTTTGAGGGGGTCTCCAAGGCAGGAAAAGCCCGCGAAAAGCCCTCGAAAGGGGGAGTGGGGTTCAGAAATGTTGATAGACCTGAGATAGGGGGTACTTTCAAAGGGAGGGAACGAGCATAAGCGTACCCTAAATAATACTGAATGTAGGGGGAGGGGGGGTATATGTGCATGTAATAACGCGTTACTACGCGGTAAGGGGGGAAATTGTAAATAACTTACGAAAATGGCTCATTGTAATGCATTATTCTCTGTATGTTTCTCTTCTCCAGACCTCCATTCTCGGCTGGCGGATCGTTTTCTGGATCAGCGCGGCAGTCGTTTCTTTTGGAGTCCTTTTCTTCCTCATCTTTGGAACCGCCGTTCCGCAAGCGTGGGCCTCAATTGTAGACAGAGAGGGCAGCAAACAGGCAGAACAGAGCACAACAGACCTGATATCATGATTATATACATATAGATCGGGATTGAAAACGATCTTCATCATATGATATAATCATACATTCCAATTTGATATTCGATATGCGATAATTATTCACACTTGTCGGAAGATTGAGAGGTGTCTAATAAGAGATAAGGGAGAATTATGGACAATGTACTGCGATTTAGGTCAAGATTTGCACAAGAAATTCGAATGTTTTAGATACGTATAATCTTAGTCGAGAGAGGTATTCTAGATTTATAATGTCTTTCTTTATTATGTCTATAAAACTTAACTATTTCAGCTAATCTGCCTACTTTTTCCTAGTAACGTGGAAATACAGGTATATACATGTATATATATATATATATATATATATATATATATATATATATATATGTGATTGTGATCAGTCTCGGTGATGTACGTTTGCGGTTCTTCGTCTTTATGTGTGATCCGAAAAGGGGGTTTTTCGAAGAGGGCCGTTGCAAGACATTGCATACCACTAATTAGGACCAAGCTTTCGGGCACCTGCCCTTCATCAGGATCTGGAATCAATAACATTAACAACAGTACAGTACAGTGCACGTATGAAGTAACAATAAATACATCAACAAAAAGAACATGAGTTATGAAACGATAAACATATAGACGGCAGAAATACACAAAGTATAAGGTAGAAACGGTAGAAATAAATCGTATCATACTAATCAATATACAAGAATATACAAGAAATGGTCAATTACCTTCCCGATTTTGGTATAAGTATTGGAGTTATTGTGTGTCTGGTGTGCTTGAGCTATAGTGAAGTGATATGGCGTGTTTGGGGGTCAGTGTTTACTTAGGCGTGAAAATGGATGGTCATTGGTCTGCATTGATACCACGTGGTCTTAAGGTTTGTAGTTTGGATATCCAATGAGACTCTCGTTTCATGATGGTGTCGTGGTGTTTTGTTTTGACTATTTCGATGCCAGTGATGTTGATGTTTTGAACTGAGTGTCCCGGGAGGTTGAAGTGTATAGTGTATGGTAGAGTCTTGCTGTTTGGCTTGTTTTTGTTGTAGTTGGTATCTTCCGATCTAGTGTTATTTAGGCGTGTATATAGCGTTGTCTCTGTCTTTCCTTCGTATTGCATATTGCATTTAGTGCATGTGAGAAGGTATATTGCCCAGGATGATTTACAATTGATGTGATCGCGTATTTTGAACTTCTGTCCCGTGGAGGTGCTTTTGAACGTGGTTGTATCTTGAATGTGTTAATGAAGTGAGCATTTTTTGGCGTTGCATTTGTAGAATCCTAGTTTTGCCGTGCCAAAATACGCGATCACATCAATTGTAAATCGATTTGTTTCTACCGTTTCTGCCGTCTATATGTTTATCGTTTCATAACTCATGTTCTTTTTGTTGATGTATTTATTGTTACTTCATACGTGCACTGTACTGTACTGTTGTTAATGTTATTGATTCCAGATCCTGATGAAGGGCAGGTGCCCGAAAGCTTGGTCCTAATTAGTGGTATACAATGTCTTGCAACGGCCCTCTTCGAAAAACCCCCTTTTCGGATCACATATATATATATATATATATATATATATAAACACACACACACACACACACACACACACACACACACACATATATATATATATATATATATATATATATATATACATGCTTGTCGTCATAAGTTTACGCATATCATGTAAACATTTTCAAATACATGTATCATTCTTAATAAAGGTCTATGACCGACATGTTAAGCATAATACAAATTCTTCTTCAGCGTTTTCGTTTCTTCCTTTTGTATTTTCATCTACATCTTCAGCGCCTTCAGCGCCTTCACAACCTCAAACATATGTATAATACACACACACGTGTGTGTGTGTGTGTGTGTGTGTGTGTATGTGTGTGTATATGTGTGTGTATGGGTTTTGTCGGTTAAGTCAGAAAATGGAATACATACAGTTAATCTTAAATCATTTCATGTATTAAGGCAATTATCTAATTTAGTTGTATTCAATGTAATTCAATATATAAATCTGAAGAACTGACTTAAAAGAACAAAACAAAAAAAGTGTGTGTGTATGTGTATGTGTGTGTGTGTATGTGTATGTGTGTGTGTGTGTGTGTACGTGTGTGTGTGTGTGTGTGTGGGGGGGGGGGTATTCGTAGCGGGCATTGTCCACCTTTGCGATAGGGACACCGTCTTTCTCGAGCGTGACAAAATCAGGGTATCAAATGCCCCTCCCTGTTCCTTACTAATTCCTAGGCCATTGGCGACATTTCTCCAGCGGATCTGACCAGTTGCTCCCCACTCTCGTCGCGTCTGTCTCTGCGTCGATTCTGCATGTGCTCTCTGGCCTTCCCCTCTACCTATTTCCGCGTTGGGTCCAGGCCAGCTAGGCTTGATGGGTCGTAGGTCGCACCGTTCATCGTCCTTGTCGTATTACGTGTCTCCTTCATAATCCTAAATTCACTTGAGCCAAGGTTAAGCATGAGGCGCTTCGACTTAACCAATCAGGGGACGCCACAGAAGACTCTCGAGTGCACTACCCTCGATAAACAACTTCATAGATCCCACCAGCCAATCATAATGAAGCAGTCTCGACTGCCAGGCTCGAAACCAGTTTCTTTTTTTAAACGTTTCCTTTTCGATAATCTGCACGAAGCTCCGAAGATGTGGGATCAAATTGATGGTCAAGTGCTTATTTAATTACATACAATATTGTCAAGAGTGACGCTCCAATATATGCTGGTTCTCACAAATGTTTCTCACCTTTCTTGCTGTATATGGGTGTTTAAGTATTAAAAAAAATATATGTATGTACCTCGTATCGATCATTATAACAACAAAAGTATCGATTTATTTTCGAAACTTGATGGAGATGCTTGTTTCCCGCAGTATCTAATACCCATGGGAATGTTTTTGTTCATGTGTATTGTTTAACAATTTGTTAATGTTAGATAATAATTATTTCTCTCTATATGATTGTAGCTCCAATATTATAGCCTACCATTTTTGGGTGATTAATCTTTTCGTTGTATATTCCGCTTTTATGGCTTCATAAGACAGACGAGAACGTCAAAGTGACGATTACTTATTCAAATCCCTTTCGCTATATTGGAGTAACTTGATAATTGTTCGCATTCGTTTTGATATAAGTTGAATGCTAGCACGTCATTATAAATGTCCAACGATCACTTCAAATACATTGCCTTCAATAAGAGTGAGCAATGAAAAGTGTTTCGAAAATATGAGAATATGCTCCCCTTGCGAGTTTTAAAAGCGTGTTCCTAATATTCACGACACTCCATGAGCGATCGCAAATGCTCACGAATGCTATGGATGTCGGTCGATCACCACGTGATCATTCGTGATTATTCGTCAGCCCATTCGCAATGATATTCAGCACAGTGTGAGAGCAGCATTAAGGATGTGTCATTATGTTTGGCACACCATATCTACACTACATGCAGTGTTTTGAAGGCCACTGTCGCACGATATGTACTTCACAACTTTGTGTCTCGCCTGTCAGCTATTGAAGATGGTTTTGTCTATCTGGAGACTGTAACGTTATATTCTCTCAGGAAGTAGATTGGAAACCTGCTGGTGCTTTATTATAACTTCAGGGATATCGTCAAGTCATGAAAAACAGCTGGGCCAAACGTCCAGCGAGTCCTTTAGAAAGAAGATAAAAGGAAGAGCGATTGGTGGATCAGCTATTATCTGAGGCACACTCGTCTCAGAAACTCATCCCGACGTGATAGCGAGATCGGCCAGTTTGGTACTGCTCAAGATGTTTCTGGTGGCGCTTCTAACGGTCTGCCTGCTCTCAGCGGCAAATGCTCAAGATGTTGGTAAGTATTGACTACACATTCATATTGCCAACCTTTTACGAGCTAAGCAACTTCCGCATGCGATTCCACACACCTAGACTATAGCCGTAACTATACAGCTTGTTTTAAAGTACTCGTTGATTCATTTATCTCATGCAAGTACTTAAGAAGGAATTGTGAAAGATATGGAAGGGAGCTGAACAGAGAGAGAGAGAGAGAGAGAGATAGTGGAAGCTGTTGCTTTATTCTCAGAAAGAGTTTTACTGTTCATCCAAAAGCTTTGTTCTCCGAGTTTAAATCATTGTTATTCTTTTCAATTTAGAACATGAATGGATGAAATAAAGCACACATAAATTGCAAAAGTACTTGATTTATTTTTATTCTATCTAACCATTTATTTTTTTAATACTATGCTAATTGTTATTTCATTTAATCATGTTATCGTTTGTGGAAATAAATAAGAGGCATAAGAGCATTAACATATTCAATAAGAGTTATTTTAACAATGCAGCTTTTTAAGCGAAATGAGAAAAAGGGAAATGAAATCCGACTTAAAAACAATAGTTTACTTAAATTTTTTTTTCATCTTATTGAATATTCAAAGGATATGCCTAATCATAATTAAAAATGATCAAACATTCAGAAATGATATTTCACAGAAACCGCATCCAACTGATTTACTGATCAGCCACCTTTGAAATGTCACCCTGATTCGAGTTCTTAATTTTGAGCTGTTGCTAATTTAAAGTGTTTAAAGTTTAGGGCGTATGGATGACCCCCTCCCCATAGGCCTAATGGTCATTTTGGTATCTTTGGAATATGCCAATAAAATGATTTCAAATCGGTTTCAACTCATATCAAGCTGAATTTGACACATTGTAAAGTCAAGGGATGTCAATTTTTTTAGAGATGGGTTTTGTGACATTTCATCGATTACCGTTCTTGTAATAATCCTTTGAATATCTAACGAGATTTTCACTTCTGGACAAATTTGGACCTCAACATTAGTGTCTATGAGATAATTTCATCAGAACACAACAATGACCATTGTGTATCACACCTGTTAATCCGCTAGCAACTGCCATCACAGTGTCATTAATAATGCATGATGCTCCTGGTAGAAAAGAAATTGCGGGTTGGTATGTGAGATGCACAATGACCATTGTTGTGCACTGTATTATATGATACACACACAAATTTTCAAATCCAAAATTGTCCAATTTAGTGAAAATCTCATTAAATGTTCAAACGATTATCACAAGAAAAGTAATTAATGAAATGTCACAAAACCTGTCTTTAAATATTGCCATCACTTGACTTTATATTTTGATGTCAACAAAAGTGTCAGCAGTTTTTTTAACACCAAATATTAACTCTTAGATCGCTCGCTTATACATCATTACACAATTTTTATGAACATAATCTACACTTAACTTGCTTAACTTGTCTTTCCACTCACTAAACTTTTCTTAATCCTCAGTTCGCTTGGTCGGTGGAGCGACTCCTAACGAAGGTCGAGTTGAGGTGTATGACAGCGGAGAGTGGGGCACGGTGTGCGACGACTATTTCGAGGATATCGATGCTGGTGTTGTGTGCCAACAGCTTGGATTAGGCGATTCCGGAATCGCCTACGGAAGTGCTCACTTTGGCCAGGGAACCGATCCGATCATCCTCGACGATGTCGAATGTACCGGCACAGAAGTAAGCATATTCGACTGCCCTAACCGCGGTCTTCGGAGCCACAACTGCGGCCACTCTGAAGATGTAGGCGTAGTGTGCAACGTTGTCCTTCCAGGTAATGTTGCAGAAACGTTTAACTGTTCCTGGAAATGAATATTTTACCGAGAATATAATAACATGAGTCACGTTTGTGATCATTTAATGTTTACCATTGAAGTGTTGAGAACGGACGCATTTTGTACTCATAATTTTTTTTCAAAGGGAATAAAAGAGTTGTTCTTTCTTTTGTTTTCATATACCACAGGTGCCGGTGCATGTTAGGCTAGTCACTGGTGCAATGCCTAATTTAGACTTATGATGAAAGCGATCAATTGAGCGAACATGAGCGATAAAAAATAGCTGAATCAATATTACCGTATAGCTCCACCCGGTACATGACCCATTCTCGGACTTCTTCACTGAGAATCAGGAGTAGGGTAATAATTGTAAGCTAATCATCTTGACGGGTCAAAATAGGCTAGCTCAACTACTCACTTACTCCCGCCCGTAATAAGCCTGAGTCAGATCGGTCGGTGAACCGGTGTCCGACTGAAGCCGTCGGTTACCGTTTTGATTTTTCCAATTCAGTGCCCGATGAAACAATACAAAACAGAAGAAATCACAGGAATGACAATTAAGTCTCATGAAAAGATTGTTTTTGTTTACGTTCTTTGAATGTATTCTTACATGTCCTGGTTTTATTGTTTTCTTTTTCTAAGAAAGAAACAGCTCGTGACTTGATTCGTAGTTTTGTTGACGGCTACTGTCATTCTCACGATGAATGATGAATGCGCGCGTACAGTAAACCTTTATACACAAACTAGCCGATACACGAATGGGTGCCATTGATTAAACAGATAATCAATATTAACAAACAAAAGAGCCATTCACAGAGACCATCTCATGAAAAAAAAAAGCGGGGAAAAACCCTTGAGTACAAAGTGAATGGGAGAAAGGGGTGTCACCTTTTTGGACACACCCTTTGTGATTCCTTTCTTTCCACTTTCCTCTTGTATCCAATTCTTTCTCGATATTCATAGGTAACACTTTACATAGATGTTATCTAAGATAAACAGTTAGGCACGTGGATGTGATTTAGCTCGTGTTTCGAGGAAGGCTGACGGTTCGTTACATGCGTGGTTAATGGACTAATGGTAGACTGCGGACGATTTATCATCATAGGGGAAAATATGGAACCACTTGACCACCTTGTAAACGTGGTAAGATTTTCTTTCAAAGCACGACTGCTGTTTAACTTTACCAAATGGTCTCTCCCCGCAATAATGCTGAGACACTGTAGTCGATTGGCAGAGTACATTTTATGGCCGCTGAGGAAGGTAGGATCTTAACATTAAGGGATAGTCTGGTAATATTTCAAAAGGGTATTTCCAAAGAGATATATCCTTCTAGAATCATTTCGTAAATGCGGCCCAGATAATTTTTAATAGCGTATGTAAAATAAATACATAATCGCGTCTGGGTAAAGACGCAAATTCATCGACTATTGGAAAATGACATGACAATGAGACTTTTGCAGTTTGAGGTCTTGCATTCCAAAATTGCAAACTGATAGTGTAATTAACGTTTTAAAAACTCTTGGATTTCCTCGTTGATATGGCGGCATTTATCAGTTTGATTTTATCGGTTTGATTTGTCCACATGGCTTACTACTCCTCGTGAACGCAGTAAGACATCGGTACATAGTCAATGAACGTATATCTGCACTAAACTTTTCTTAATCCTTAGTTCGCCTGGTCGGTGGAGCGACTCCTAACGAAGGTCGAGTTGAGGTGTATGACAGCGGAGAGTGGGGCACGGTGTGCGATGACTATTTCGAGGATATCGATGCTGGTGTTGTGTGCCAACAGCTTGGATTAGGCGATTCCGGAACCGCCTACGGAAGTGCTTTCTTTGGTGAGGGATCTGATCCAATCATCCTGGACGATGTCGCCTGTACCGGCACAGAAACAAGCATCTTCGACTGCCCCAACAACGGTATTCGGATCCACAACTGCGGTCACTCTGAAGATGTAGGCGTAGTGTGCAACGTTGGCCCGACAGGTAATGCACAGTATTCCAAATATGTTGCAGAAACGTTTCTGACTGTGGTTTATGTATTTGGTAAACATTATATCGTCGATTCTGTCATCAGAGGAAACCAAGTACGATGAATACAACATACAGCGACTTGTATTTGGGAAGTTAACGACTGTGTGAGGTATGAACATGTATCTACACTAAACACGGTAAACTTGTCTTTATGCTAAATTTTCCTCGTGGATGTGGTGAATATTATCAGTTTGCTTTGTCCACAAGCTGTCATATACCTTGTGAACGCAGTAATACATCATTACATAATTCATACACATATATCAGCACTAAAATTGTCTTTACATTCAGTTCGTCTGGTCGGTGGGGCGACTCCTAACGAAGGTCGAGTTGAGGTGTATGACAGCGGAGAGTGGGGCACGGTGTGCGATGACTATTTCGAGGATATCGATGCTGGTGTTGTGTGCCAACAGCTTGGATTAGGCGATTCCGGAATCGCCTACGGAAGTGCTCACTTTGGCCAGGGAACCGATCCGATCATCCTCGACGATGTCGAATGTACCGGCACAGAAGTAAACATATTCGACTGCCCTAACCGCGGTCTTCGGAGCCACAACTGCGGCCACTCTGAAGATGTAGGCGTAGTGTGTGACAGCGTTGTCCTTCCAGGTAATGTTGCAGGAACGTTTTAACTGTTCCTGGAAATTAATATTTTACCGAGAATATTATAACATGAGTCACGTTTGTGATCATTTAATGTGATCATTTAATGTCTACCATTGAAGTGTTAAGAACGGACGCATTTTGTGCTCATATTTTTTTTTTCAAAGGGAATGAAAGAGTTGTTCGTTATTTTGTTTTCATAAACCACAGGTGCCGGTGCATGTTAGGCTAGTCCCTGGTGCTATGCCTAATTTAGACTTATGATGAAAGCGATCAATTGAGCGAACATGAGCGATAAAAAATAGCTGAATCAATATTACCGTATAGCTCCACCCGGTACATGACCCATTCTCGGACTTCTTCACTGAGAATCAGGAGTAGGGTAATAATTGTAAGCTAATCATCTTGACGAGTCAAAATAGGCTAGCTCAACTACTCACTTACTCCCGCCCGTAATAAGCCTGAGTCAGATCGGTCGGTGAAAAGGTGTCCGACTGAAGCCGTCGCTTACCGTTTTGATTTTTCCAATTCAGTGTCCGATGAAACAATACAAAACATAAGAAATCTCAGGAATGACAATTAAGTCTCATGAAAAGATTGTATTTGTTTACGTTCTTCAAATGTATTCTTACCAGTCCTGGTTTTATTGTTTTCTTTTTGTAAGAAAGAAACAGCTCGTGACTTGATTCGTAGTTTTGTTGACGGCTACTGTCATTCGCACGATGAATGATGAATGCGCGCGTACAGTACACCTTTATACACAAACTCGCCAATACACGAAAGGGTGCCATCGATTAAACAGCTAATTATTATTTACAAACAAAAGAGCCATTCACAGAGACCATCTCATGAAGAAAAAGCGGGAAAAACCCTTGAGTACAAAGTGAATGGGAGAAAGGGGTGTCAGAATAGGGGTGTCAAGGGGTCACAGAAATACGGGTGTCACCTTTTGGAAACACCCTTTGTGATTCCTTTCTTTCCACTTTCCTCTTGTATCCAATTCTTTCTCGATATTCATAGGTAGCTCTTTACATAGATGTCATCTAAGATAAACAGTTAGGCACGTGGATGTGATTTAGCTCGTATTTCGAGGAAGGCTGACGGTTCGTTACATGCGTGGTTAATGGACTAATGGTAGACTGCGGACGATTTATCATCATAGGGGAAAATATGGAACCACTTGACCACCTTGTAAACGTGGTAAGATTTTCTTTCAAAGCAAGACTAACTTTACCAAATAGTTTCTCCCCGTAATAATGCTTATACACTGTAGTCAATCTGCAGAGTACACTTCATACCCGCTGAGGTAGGTAGGATCTTAACATTAAGGGATAGTCTGGTAAGAATTCAAAAGGGTATTTCCAAAGAGATATATCATTCTAGAATCATTTCGTAAATGCGGCCCAGATAATTTTTAATAGCGTATGTAACATAAATACGTAATCGCGTCTGGGTAAAGACGCAAATTCATCGACTATTGGAAAATGACATGACAATGAGTCTTTTGCAGTTTGAGGTCTTGCATTCCAAAATTGCAAACTGATAGTGTAATTAACGTTTTAAAAACTCTTGGATTTCCTCTTAGATATTGCGGCATTTATCAGTTTGATTTTATCGGTTTGATTTGTCCACATGGCTTACTACTCCTCGTGAACGCAGTAAGACATCGGTACATAGTTAATGAACGTATATCTACACTAAACTTTTCTTAATCCTCAGTTCGCCTGGTCGGTGGAGCGACTCCTAACGAAGGTCGAGTTGAGGTGTATGACAGCGGAGAGTGGGGCACGGTGTGCGATGACTATTTCGAGGATATCGATGCTACCGTTGTGTGCCAACAGCTTGGATTAGGCGATTCCGGAATCGCCTACGGAAGTGCTCACTTTGGCCAGGGAACCGATCCGATCATCCTCGACGATGTCGAATGTACCGGCACAGAAACAAGCATCTTCGACTGTCCCAACGGCGGTATTCGGAACCACAACTGCGGCCACTCTGAAGACGTAGGCGTAGTGTGCAACGTTGTTCTTCCAGGTAATGTTGCAGAAACGTTTAACTGTTCCTGGAAATGAATATTTTACCGAGAATATTATAACATGAGTCACGTTTGTGATCATTTAATGTGATCATTTAATGTCTACCATTGAAATGTTAAGAACGGACGCATTTTGTACTCATATTTTTTTTTCAAAGGGAATGAAAGAGTTGTTCTTTCTTTTGTGTTCATATACCACAGGTGCCGGTGCATGTTAGGCTAGTCACTGGTGCAATGCCTAATTTAGACTTATGATGAAAGCGATCAATTGAGCGAACATGAGCGATAAAAAATAGCTGAATTAATATTACCGTATAGCTCCACCCGGTACATGACCCATTCTCGGACTTCTTCACTGAGAATCAGGAGTAGCGTAATAATTGTAAGCTTATCATCTTGACGGGTCAAAATAGGCTAGCTCAACTACTCACTTACTCCCGCCCGTAATAAGCTTGAGTCAGATCGGTCGGTGAACCGGTGTCCGACTGAAGCCGTCGCTTACCGTTTTGATTTTTCCAATTCAGTGCCCGATGAAACAATACAAAACAGAAGAAATCAGAGGAATGACAATTAAGTCTCATGAAAAGATTGTTTTTGTTTACGTTCTTTGAATGTATTCTTACATGTCCTGGTTTTATTGTTTTCTTTTTCTAAGAAATAAACAACTCGTGACTTGATTCGTAGTTTTGTTGACGGCTACTGTCATTCGCACGATGAATGATGAATGCGCGCGTACAGTACACCTTTATACACAAACTAGCCGATACACGAATGGGTGCCAATGATTAAACAGACAAAAGAGCCATTCACAGATTCCATCTCATGAAAAAAAAGCGGGGAAAAACCCTTGAGTACAAAGTGAATGGGAGAAAGGGGTGTCACCTTTTTGGACACACCCTTTGTGATTCCTTTCTTTCCACTTTCCTCTTGTATCCAATTCTTTCTCGATATTCATAGGTAGCACTTTACATAGATGTTATCTAAGATAAACAGGCACGTGGATGTGATTTAGCTCGTGTTTCGAGTAAGGCTGACGGTTAGTTACATGCGTGGTTAATGGACTAATGGTAGACTGCGGATGATTTATCATCATAGGGGAAAATATGGAACCACTTGACCACCTTGTAAACGTGGTAAGATTTTCTTTCAAAGCACGACTGCTGTTTAACTTTACCAAATGGTCTCTCCCCGTAATAATGCTTATACACTGTAGTCAATCTGCAGAGTACACTTCATACCCGCTGAGGAAGGTAGGATCTTAACATTAAGGGATAGTCTGGTAAGAATTCAAAAGGGTATTTCCAAAGAGATATATCCTTCTAGAATCATTTCGTAAATGCGGCCCAGATAATTTTTAATAGCGTATGTAACATAAATACGTAATCGCGTCTGGGTAAAGACGCAAATTCATCGACTATTGGAAAATGACATGACAATGAGACTTTTGCAGTTTGAGGTCTTGCATTCCAAAATTGCAAACTGATAGTGTAATTAACGTTTTAAAAACTCTTGGATCTCCTCTTAGATATGGCGGCATTTATCAGCTTGATTTTATCGGTTTGATTTGTCCACATGGCTTACTACTCCTCGTGAACGCAGTAAGACATCGGTACATAGTTAATGAACGTATATCTACACTAAACTTTTCTTAATCCTCAGTTCGCCTGGTCGGTGGAGCGACTCCTAACGAAGGTCGAGTTGAGGTGTATGACAGCGGAGAGTGGGGCACGGTGTGCGATGACTATTTCGAGGATATCGATGCTGGTGTTGTGTGCCAACAGCTTGGATTAGGCGATTCCGGAATCGCCTACGGAAGTGCTCACTTTGGTGAGGGATCTGATCCAATCATCCTGGACGATGTCGCCTGTACCGGCACAGAAACAAGCATCTTCGACTGCCCCAACAACGGTATTCGGATCCACAACTGCGGTCACTCTGAAGATGTAGGCGTAGTGTGCAACGTTGGCCCGACAGGTAATGCAGTATTCCAAATATGTTGCAGAAACGTTTCTGACTGTGGTTTATGTATTTGGTAAACATTATATCGTCGATTCTGTCATCAGAGGAAACCAAGTACGATGAATACAACATACAGCGACTTGTATTTGGGAAGTTAACGACTGTGTGAGGTATGAACATGTATCTACACTAAACACGGTAAACTAGTCTTTATGCTAAATTTTCCTCGTGGATGTGGTGAATATTATCAGTTTGCTTTGTCCACAAGCTGTCATATACCTTGTGAACGCAGTAATACATCATTACATAATTAATACACATATATCAGCACTAAAATTGTCTTTACATTCAGTTCGTCTGGTCGGTGGGGCGACTCCTAACGAAGGTCGAGTTGAGGTGTATGACAGCGGAGAGTGGGGCACGGTGTGCGATGACTATTTCGAGGATATCGATGCTGGTGTTGTGTGCCAACAGCTTGGATTAGGCGATTCCGGAATCGCCTACGGAAGTGCTTTCTTTGGCCAGGGAACCGATCCGATCATCCTCGACGATGTCGAATGTACCGGCACAGAAGTAAGCATATTCGACTGCCCTAACCGCGGTCTTCGGAGCCACAACTGCGGCCACTCTGAAGATGTAGGCGTAGTGTGTGACAGCGTTGTCCTTCCAGGTAATGTTGCAGAAACGTTTTAACTGTTCCTGGAAATTAATATTTTACCGAGAATATTATAACATGAGTCACGTTTGTGATCATTTAATGTGATCATTTAATGTCTACCATTGAAGTGTTAAGAACGGACGCATTTTGTACTCATATTTTTTTTCAAAGGGAATGAAAGAGTTGTTCGTTATTTTGTTTTCATAAACCACAGGTGCCGGTGCATGTTAGGCTAGTCCCTGGTGCTATGCCTAATTTAGACTTATGATGAAAGCGATCAATTGAGCGAACATGAGCGATAAAAAATAGCTGAATTAATATTACCGTATAGCTCCACCCGGTACATGACCCATTCTCGGACTTCTTCACTGAGAATCAGGAGTAGCGTAATAATTGTAAGCTTATCATCTTGACGGGTCAAAATAGGCTAGCTCAACTACTCACTTACTCCCGCCCGTAATAAGCCTGAGTCAGATCGGTCGGTGAACCGGTGTCCGACTGAAGCCGTCGCTTACCGTTTTGATTTTTCCAATTCAGTGTCCGATGAAACAATACAAAACATAAGAAATCTCAGGAATGACAATTAAGTCTCATGAAAAGATTGTATTTGTTTACGTTCTTCAAATGTATTCTTACCAGTCCTGGTTTTATTGTTTTCTTTTTGTAAGAAAGAAACAGCTCGTGACTTGATTCGTAGTTTTGTTGACGGCTACTGTCATTCTCACGATGAATGATGAATGCGCGCGTACAGTACACCTTTATACACAAACTCGCCAATACACGAAAGGGTGCCATCGATTAAACAGCTAATTATTATTTACAAACAAAAGAGCCATTCACAGAGACCATCTCATGAAGAAAAAGCGGGAAAAACCCTTGAGTACAAAGTGAATGGGAGAAAGGGGTGTCAGAATAGGGGTGTCAAGGGGTCACAGAAATACGGGTGTCACCTTTTGGAAACACCCTTTGTGATTCCTTTCTTTCCACTTTCCTCTTGTATCCAATTCTTTCTCGATATTCATAGGTAGCTCTTTACATAGATGTTATCTAAGATAAACAGTTAGGCACGTGAATGTGATTTAGCTCGTGTTTCGAGGAAGGCTGACGGTTCGTTACATGCGTGGTTAATGGACTAATGGTAGACTGCGGACGATTTATCATCATAGGGGAAAATATGGAACCACTTGACCACCTTGTAAACGTGGTAAGATTTTCTTTCAAAGCAAGACTAACTTTACCAAATAGTTTCTCCCCGTAATAATGCTTATACACTGTAGTCAATCTGCAGAGTACACTTCATACCCGCTGAGGTAGGTAGGATCTTAACATTAAGGGATAGTCTGGTAAGAATTCAAAAGGGTATTTCCAAAGAGATATATCCTTCTAGAATCATTTCGTAAATGCGGTTGAGATAATTTTTAATAGCGTATGTAACATAAATACGTAATCGCGTCTGGGTAAAGACGCAAATTCATCGACTATTGGAAAATGACATGACAATGAGACTTTTGCAGTTTGAGGTCTTGCATTCCAAAATTGCAAAATGATAGTGTAACGTTTTAATAACTCTTGGATTTCCTCATAGAAATGGCGGCATTTATCAGTTTGATTTTATCGGTTTGATTTGTCCACATGGCTTACTACTCCTCGTGAACGCAGTAAGACATCGGTACATAGTTAATGAACGTATATCTGCACTAAACTTTTCTTAATCCTCAGTTCGCCTGGTCGGTGGAGCGACTCCTAACGAAGGTCGAGTTGAGGTGTATGACAGCGGAGAGTGGGGTACGGTGTGCGATGACTATTTCGAGGATATCGATGCTGGTGTTGTGTGCCAACAGCTTGGATTAGGCGATTCCGGAACCGCCTACGGAAGTGCTTTCTTTGGTGAGGGATCTGATCCAATCATCCTTGACGATGTCGCCTGTACCGGCACAGAAACAAGCATCTTCGACTGCCCCAACAGCGGTATTCGGAGCCACAACTGCGCCCACTCTGAAGATGTAGGCGTAGTGTGCAACGTTGGCCCGACAGGTAATGCACAGTATTCCAAATATGTTGCAGAAACGTTTCTGACTGTGGCTTATTTATTTGGTAAACAGTATATCGTTGATTCTGTCATCAGAGGAAACCGAGTACGATGAATACAAATACAGCGACTTGTATTTGGGAAGTTAACGACTGTGTGAGGTATGAACATGTATCTACACTAAACACGGTAAACTTGTCCCTAAGCTCAATTTTCCTCGTGGATGTGGTGAATATTATCAGTTTTTGCTTTGTCCACAAGGTGTCATATACCTTGTGAACGCAGTAATACATCATTACATAATTAATACACATGTATCAACACTAAACTTGTCTTTACATTCAGTTCGTCTGGTCGGTGGAGCGACTCCTAACGAAGGTCGAGTTGAGGTGTACGATAGTGGAGAGTGGGGTACGGTGTGCGATGACTATTTCGAGGATATCGATGCTGGTGTTGTGTGCCAACAGCTTGGATTAGGCGATTCCGGAACCGCCTACGGAAGTGCTTTCTTTGGTGAGGGATCTGATCCAATCATCCTGGACGATGTCGCCTGTACCGGCACAGAAACAAGCATCTTCGACTGCCCCAACAACGGTATTCGGATCCACAACTGCGGTCACTCTGAAGATGTAGGGGTAGTGTGCAACGTTGCCACGACAGGTAATGCATATTATTGCAAATATGTTGCAGAAACGTTTCGGACTCTGGTTTATGTATTTGGTGTATATCGTCGATTCTGCCATCAGAGGAAATCGAGTGCGATCAATACAAAATACAGCGACTTGTATTTGGAAAGTTACCGACTGTGTGAGGTATGAACATGTACCTACACTAAGCACGGTAAACTTGTTTTTACACTCAATTTGCTTAGTGGATGTGGTAGATTTTATCAGTTTGTTTTGTACACAAGGCTTGATACTCCTTGTGAACGCAGTAAGACATTATTACATAATTATTGAACATATATCTACACTAAACTTTTCTTAACCCTCAGTTCGTAGTGTACGACGTTGGCATGGTTGACCCGCAAGGTAATCAATACATTCGTGTTCAAAAATCTGTTGCAGAAACGTTACGGACTGTTCAAAATCCGATAAAAATCATGTCTTTCGTCAGCAAAGGATTTCAAAAGGGTATTTCCAAAGAGATTTATTCTTCCGTGGAACCATTTTGTGGAGGCAAACTAGATCATTTCTATAAAATATACAGCACAGGTAGGCGAGCGCGTAACGGCAAAGACTCAAATTTATCTTCTTTTGAATTGGTCAAAATGACAATCAGTTCTTTTTTAGTTTGAACCTGAATCAAAATTGCACAATGATTGTGTAACTTTCTATTAACTCTTAGATCGCCTGGTCGATATGTCGGCATTTATCAGTTTGATAAGTCATTGTGGTTTGTTTGCCTTCGTTAAATGAGTTACACATCACAAAACACTAAACTAAACATACACTAAACTTTGTCTTTACATTCAGTTCGTCTGGTCGGTGGGGCGACTCCTAACGAAGGTCGAGTTGAGGTGTATGACAGCGGAGAGTGGGGCACGGTGTGCGATGACTATTTCGAGGATATCGATGCTGGTGTTGTGTGCCAACAGCTTGGATTAGGCGATTCTGGAACCGCCTATGGAAGTGCTCACTTTGGCCAAGGATCCGATCCGATCATCCTTGACGATGTCGCCTGTACCGGTACTGAAACAAGCATCTTCGACTGCCCCAACCGCGGTATTCGCAGCCACAACTGCGGCCACTCTGAAGATGTAGGCGTAACGTGCTCTTAATCCTCCGCAGGTGAATTTTTTTTTTATTTTGGCGTTTGTCAAATCATTACATGATAGAAAGTTGTTAATGTTACTGTTGACTTTACTGCGTTATGTCTTGTCCGTTGAATTTGTTAAAAATGTTGATATGTATTGTATTGATGTATTTTCGTCGTTATGTATTGTAATAAATAAGTATGTTAATAATTCCACAATGGTAGTAACAGGTTTCGGAACACAATGAGGGGGGGGGGGGGGATGGCCAGGCCAATAACAGACTACATCTGATATGTGCCATTTGTTATCATGAATTAGACACAGCCTGAACACCGGGTTTGAGATTATGCCCTCGACATTATAATTTCAAAATATTATGCCTTGTCTGTTGTCATGGTTTTCTCGTGTTCGTGACGTAGTTTATAAGCAATAGGAGTAAAACCGTTTGAAACATGTTTATTCTTTCCATCACGAGTTACGATATTGAATTATGATTTTATTGATATTCGACATTGACAATGTGAACTAGTTGATATACTTAATGGAATGCCCACTAAGCTTTGTTTGGTATTTCTCTTTAATTTGCAGATGGAAACTTCCTGAAATCAAGACGACTTGGATTTTGGATTACCAGATTTTCTTATTTTATTTCGGTGTGATGTCATCAAGATTAAGATGCTTTACTCGTTTTAAAGTAACTTTTTTTTCGGGGTGAACATGCAAATTTTGCTGCAGAACTAGATCATGTGTTGATCAAGTGGGAATCAATTCAAGGCAAATACATGTAG
This sequence comes from Arbacia lixula, assembly GCA_963669155.1. NCBI lineage: Eukaryota > Metazoa > Echinodermata > Echinoidea > Arbacioida > Arbaciidae > Arbacia > Arbacia lixula. The sequence continues at coordinate 7,301,526 of OZ022588.1, forward strand.
ATAAACTTTGAGGGCGCTCGTATCGTAGGTTCGTGTTAGAACTCCTCTATGCAGCCGCTCCACATGTTTGTCATTAGCTCTCTTTCAAGAAATTATGAAGAAGGTTTCACATCGCACTCGACGATATCTAATCAAGTAAATAGAGTTGATATGATATTACTCTCCATGTGAAAATTGCGCATATGTTACATTTGCTGCAGCGTCTATTTGCTTACTATTTTTCTTCAATGCTGGGTTATTTCCCTGTTAAACAGATTAAAGAAGTAGTTCAGTTCAAGTCATAAATACTAAGCCATGAAATCACTGGAAACATGAAAAACCGGTCTGATTGCTTTAGATGAAGTAGCAATCCTACCAAAATCAACTTCTTCAAGAGATTGAACCCATAATACTTCTTTCCAGGGGAGAAACAGGACCTAACAAATATTGGATCCAGCAGCTGGGTAAAATATTTTACTGGCATATTAAACGACAACAGTCTATTTTATATCGATGAGGCTGACTTGTTTGCGAGAAAGAAGTTACTCCAATTGAGATATGTAAATTGCATAATTGTATGTTCTCATATAACGGTTTGCACATGTACACTGACATGCCGATTCAATCATGCGAATACAGTGTTCATTATCTCATAAAAATCAGCACCGAGTTTCTCAAAATAGGCCTAAATAACGAATTAAAACAGAAGGAATGACAATCTGACAATTTCATTTAAATGATCATGATGATGAGGAACTTGCTGTCATCTCTCTATTCATTTAAACCCTTGTAAACCTATTTTATTTATTGTGTCAAATTTGGGTACTTTGGAATTAAAAACTTATCTTCGTGCAGTAATTTGTTTCAATGTGTCTCGTTAACGCAATTGTGCATAGAAATGAAATGAGAAAGAGAGAGAGAGAGATAAAGCAAGTAGTAAAAGAGGGGGAGAGGGGGGGGGGGTAAGATGAAAAGAGAAAAATTCGGGGATAGAAGGACGAAGAGAGTGAGAGAGAGAGAGATACGGGAAGTGAAGGTCGGAGAGAGTGAGAGAGATACGGGGAGAGCCAAGGTCGGAGAGGGTGAGAGAGAGATACGAAAAGAGCAGGACGGAAAGAGAGAGGTAGAGATAGATAAGTTAGATACACCAAATACACAGTGGTATGCATATTCAGTTTAGTCCATGGCTGACCCCCTAGAAACATAATATGTTAACTATTCAATATACACTATACTCACTCTCTCTCTCCAATGAAAGAGGAATAAACAACACATTTCTCACTTTTTTAATTTTTGATTCTGTCCATGATTCTGATTAGATCAGAGAATTATCTTAAGAAATGACGTTCATGACGTTTCTTTGTTAAGTGAGTTAAAGAGACTTTCGTAATTAACATCAATATAAACAGAAGAAAATGTAAGTCCCCCCTAAGCAAAAAAGCATAACTTTTTATCAAAGAGGTTTGGGCAAAATAATTTGACAGGATTATTTCTTTACTTCTTGACTAGCTTCTGTGTGAAAATCACATTAATCCAATCAGTCATGCATGAGTGGGCAAATTTGAAAGGCAAAAATGTCACTTTTCAAATGTCACAAGGGTAATTGTATATGCCATTTTAACAATACATTTTGGTATTTTTGTTCCATTTGTAAAGTGTTTTCACTCAACCATGACACGAAAATGACTTCTTTTGCTTACATAACAGGTCATGTTACATCTTTGTCAAAATATCCAGTGTTATTTTTTCACCAAAATATAGGGTTTTTAAACGTTTCAAACTCAGGAGGGATGAATATTTGTTAAACGGTGCTCATTCAACGAGAACAATGGGTTTAGTGACGGGAAAGGTGATAGTGCATCGGGAGATGGATGATAAACATTAAAAGGATATCAATTATGCACCAGAAATGGAATTCATACAAAAATCCCGAAATTACCCTTGTGAATTTTGAAAAGTGACATTTTTGCCATTAAAATTTGCCCACTCGTGAATGACTTATTGGATTAATGTGATATCCCCACATAAGTTAGTCAATAAGTTAAGGAACAATCCTGCCAAATTATTTTGCCCAAAACCTCTTAGATAAAAAGTTATGTTATTTTGCGTTTTTGGTTGTGTTTAGTAGGAAAGATATTACCAATAAAACTCGAATACCTGAGATTATTTGGGAAAATTATTTGATATTGATGAAAATAATTGTAAGGTGTGTGTGTGTGTGTGTGTGTGGGGGGGGGGGGTAGGCGGTTGCTAGGTTAAGGCACACTGCGTCCTACAGGTCTCGCACCAGACTAGGGCACTCACGCAGACTTCTACAGACCAGTCCTCACATCAGAATTTTCACGGACGGTGACAAAATGCCGGGGAAAAGCAGAGAAGTCGTTTATTAGATTAAAAATCATCATCAGAGATCAATAAAAACACATGATTATAAAAATGAAAGAATTAGTAATTTGATGATAAAGTCATCGTTTCCGAACTACTATGAACATTTTAATTAAGATTACAAGCCATCAATGGGTGTACATCAGTGAAATACCTATAACGCTGGTTGCATAGTAACAAACACTGGAAAATCACATTGTCTTTCAAACTCTAAACAGGAACAGGAAAGTAACATAATGCTAATACTAATAGTGGCATAACAAACACCTTGTAGCATGTAGAATAACAAACCAAAATATCACTGAACGTGATCACTGCCCCTGCAGAGCAGTGTGTGGACAACGCATCCAATCTAACTCCCATACTTATCTCCTATTAATTGCTGAACTCCTTATAAAGGCGAAACAGTTATTTTGAATAAAAGCAAACCTATGACAATCGTGCAGTAACGTCCCAGGCACAAAAACAATGTTCATATGCTAATTACTTGTTTCAGGAAAAACACTTCTGATAATACCGTTAATTGCATCACAATAGTAGACCCCTTTAGGGCAGGGCGAATAATAACCGCTCTTAAAAACTAGTCTTTCCACAAATACTCTATAACGATCTCCCTTACACGCCTACACCAATATCCGGCACTATGCTGACATCCTAACAAACACAATACAGTTAAGTTATACAGATATCTCCACACCAATATAAATCTAATAAATAATTCCCTGTTATTTTGGTGGCGTACGCACTGCGTACCTAGCCCTGGAGTATAGTAAGGCATTGCTATTATTCTTTTACTTAAACTAACAATGATAGCTTTTACCACAATGATTAATATTCATACATGGCTTATTCGGCCTTGTTGTACTGATCAGGTTTAAGAACGAACAGTAACGCGATCATAACTTGAGCTCAGATATTCATTGACATATGTCTATTCAACTACGTTATACTTCTCTTCATCTATGAAAATGGCGTATGATGTTCGTCCTTAGCATCGCGAAGATGACCACTACTTCACAAGTTTTTATGAGTTCGAAGATGGCTGAATAGACCAATCTTCGCCAGGAAAAGTCTGGTGCAATGTGGACATGCAAAAGTTGGTTGTGGGGCAGGATCAGTGCTGGCATTTGCTCTGCCTTTTCGACACTGGCGTTTCTGCTTTTGCTTGTCTGCACGTCTTGACTCATAGACTGACACACCGGCCCTAACCATGGTGCGCCAGGCAGAACGGTCCTTGGCTGATTCTTCCCAGGTGTCTGGGTTGATACCACAGCACTTCAAGGAAACTTTTAAGGTATCCTTGAAGCGCTTCCTCTGACCACCTTGGGAGCGCTTGCCTACCATTAGCTCGCCATAGAGCAGTCTCTTTGGCAAACGCTCATCAGGCATTCTGTGGACATGTCCTGCCCATCTGAGCTGGGAGCGCTCGAGTGTCGCATGAATGCTCTCCATCCGAGCTCTCTGGAGGACTTCAGTATCTGGTACTTTGTCTTGCCATTTGATATGCAGTAAGTTTCTGAGGCATTTCATATGAAAGGAGTTCAGCTGCGTGGCATGCCGGCTGTAGACCGTCCAGGTTTCACTGGCATACAGCAGAGAGGGCAGGATGACTGCCCGGTACACCTTCAATTTGGTCGGCAGACTGGTCCCTCTTCTCTCCCACACCCTTTTCCTCAGTCTGCTGAAAGCCGAACAGGCTCTTGCAATTCTGTAGGAGACCTCTTCATCAATCCTGACAGACCGGGACAGTGTACTGCCAAGGTAAATGAACTTATCTGCAACCGTCAGCTTCTTACCATTGACTGTGATGAAAGGCTCTGTGTAGGGCATCGCAGGAGCTGGCTGATACATCACTTCGGTCTTCTTTGTGCTAATCGTAAGACCAAAATCATCACAGGCTTTGGCAAATAGGTCCATGCTTTCCTGCATATCAGACTGGGTACTAGCATTCAATGCGCAGTCATCAGCAAAAAGAAAGTCACGGGCTGTATCATCCAAGACTCTGGTTTATGCTTGAAGTCTCCGTAGGTTGAACAACTTCCCGTCAGTTCGAAATCTGAAGTCCACACCAAGATCGCCCTCACGAAAAGCATCTGTCAGCATGGCAGAGAACATCAGACTGAAGAGGGCTGGGGCAAGGACACAGCCTTGTTTCACACCGTTAGTATAGGCGTACTATCTATACCAAAATCAGTCAACCTCTTAAGAATATATCACATTCTAATGTTCAGGACGTAACCATGGTAACTGCCAATAGTCATGAAAGAATAGTTAGAATTGCACCATCGGATTTGCATTTGGGGTTAAGGTGAAAAATTTAAGGTTTGGGGAAGTTTTCAGCCAATTTTGGCATAGTTTATTGACATTTGACCTCTGATCTTTCAGGTATTTTACCAAAGATGTCCCCAGTCTATCCCAAAGTAGTGATTTATCTTTGTACCATGTTTAATGAAAATTGCATCCTTGGATTTGGTTTTAATGTGAAAAAGGTAAATTTTGGGCAATTTTTCACAAATTTCATTGATCTTTGACCTCAATCAAATTTGACCCCAATTTTACACACTTCATTAGTTTCATGCAATACACAAATATACCAAGTTTAAAGCAAATCTGGTTAACGGTGCTCAAGATATGGCCTAAACGGATTCGGGACGGACGGACAACCCGAAAACATAATGCCTCCGGCCACTTCGTGGCGGAGGCATTAAAATATATAGAGCCCGTAGCAGACACCTAATTTCGAATCCACTTATACAACCAGCTCTTGTTATATTAGTACTTTGATTCCAATGAAATTAAAATGTTATTATTAAGCTATCTTTACATCACGACTAAGAAACAAATAATGGAAATACAAAGAAACTCCAGCTTAATAATCCATCTCCTTATGTAATATTTCAATATTTCAAGGTCAAAATAATTTTAACAAGAGTACATTGTACATGTACAATATTAGCTATCCGGTCTCTAAAATCTCATCCCAACATCACAAAATGAGAGGAATAGGCTGGCATCACGACTAACCTCTACTCATTATACAACAAACACAATTCACTTATAATTGAAATAGACCACAATACATATCAAACATTGACACAATAATCCATTAGATATTCCAACTTTGGCAAGCTGTGAACAATACCTGTAGAAACTTCTTCCTACTATAAATAGCAAATTATTCATCGATTAACATGTTCAGTGTACGCGACACTTTTACGAGAATGCTACGCGTACCACTCCGTATGCAGTCTATGTACATTCAATATGTGTATGGACTTATGAATGGCTCAGTGAAAAGGAGGGAGTCCAGACTAGAGAAATCCGAGTTGGATTGTATAAGTACAAATGTCTTCCGAGATGGCCTCATGCGGAACCGGTGCAACTGTGTTTATTCAATTTTCCTGACGGAAAATCCAGCTACTATAGAAAAATAAAAAAAATTAATGACTCCTCTCTGAGTCATTCTACTGCAAAAACCTGGCTGAAACATTGCTGCTGCACATTTTGATTGCTGTTTAATTTAGCACATCAATTTTACGGAAAACTTAAAATTTTTAATGGTATCTTTGAATTTGTCATGGCACCTCTGATATCAAATGAAAAAAAACACATATCCAATGAAACAAGGAATTAACAATACAAGGTCATAATCAAAAGCCAAAATATTACCTCTCCACACACACTTAATAATCATATTATGCTCCAAATTACGCTTTAAACAATCATAATCAACCTAAACATCAGTTACCGATATAAACGAATATCATATTGCCAAAATTCGCATAATCAAATTTCTTTCACAGACCTGCCGGGGGACAGCTGCAGAGAAGTGCCGTTACGCGCACTGAAGCTCGAACGCCCCCTTTTGTTCATCTGCTATATAGTGTATTACCGTATGCATCCTTTACAATAGGGGTGAAGGGAAAGCGACGTCCCCATAATTAATTTAATCAAACTCCTATAACAACTCGATTTCACCAAAGCAGAAAAATTGAAGGGAAAAATAAGCGATACTTTAAAATACCCAGACACATCATTAGGAACGTATGTGTTTAAAAAGCTGTATCACAAATCTGGCAAGTGTGTTCTCTAAGACGAAGGTAAGATAAGATAAGATAAGATTTTATTAACTCTATCGACCCCCTCTCGGGGTATGAAAGTTCAACATATTTACAATGATATACAATAACATGAATACGTACAAATACATGTACATAAAGTAAATAGAGTACATAACTTCTTCAGTATTCACAACACCAAGCGCACAGGATTTCTTACAATTCTACCACTACGTGTAACTACATGTTCGTGACGCTGAACAGTAGGTACATGTAGGTGATTCATTGGGTATAGCCTTGATTTAAAAGTTCGTGAGTTCGTGAAATTCTTTCATAATGGGTGATTAGAATTTGGATTTAACAAAAGCTGGTGTAAACATAGAGATTGATTCTTTTCTACATACGTTATTCAGTTATTATAGAATGTCCAATTTGTATCACGTCGATATTAACCACATTATTAGAATAATATATATGTATGTATATATATTTACAAATGTGGATATTTCAGAGTATTCCGGTATTTTAGTAAATGACACAAGCGATCTTTTAACAGTCTTAAATAAACATTGTTTTATGGTGTTGAAAGATATGAAATCTAACACAAATTCAGGAATCGATGATATAGACATTCGAATTGTGATATTTGTAATCATTATTATTTCAAAGGCAATGTGTAGTAATTCTAATGATAATGTATCTTTGAAATTTTTCCATCAAAATGGAGGTTGGACGCATAACTCCAATGTATAAGAAAGGTAATACCAATATTATAAATAACTAATATTGGTTTCAAGTATATTCTCTAAAATAGTAGGCAAAAGTCTTTAAAACAAACTTAATTTTGCATTTAAATGCATTCCACATCTACTGCAACAATATAATTAATATTTAATATCAATCTTGCAATTGATAATAGGGAATTCGTATTAACCATTTTTATTTATTTAACTACGGGTAAAGCAATCGTTTTGATGGATCATTAAATTTTGTTTAAAAAACTTTTATACCTCTATGGAGTAGGCCTACGGGGTATCAAATTGTTACTTTCATCCAACATGTCCAACTTTCTTAGCGATCGTAAACAAATAACTTAATCAATGGAATAGAATTCCAAACTAGAACTGCCAGATGTGGAGTGCCCCAGGCATGGGCGGAAATCCCGGGGGGGGGGGGGGGTCGCGTCCCCCCCCCCCCACCAAAAATAGTGGGGGGGACACAATATCAAATGTACCCCAAAGGTATCATCACCTGTCGACGAATTTTCTCCAGCGGAGCTGCATTTTTAGCTGGATTTGCTGCCTCTGGCCAGTTGGTCCCCACTCTCCTCTCTCGTCTCTGCGTCGATTCTCCAGGTGCCCTCTTCCTATTTCCGCATTGGGTCCAGACCAGCTAGACTTGATGGGTCGTAGGTCGCACCGTTCATCGTACTTGCCGTATTACGTGTCTCCTCCATAATCCTAAATTCACTTGGGCCAAGGTTAAAAGCATGAGGCGCTTCGACTTAACCAATCAGGGGACGCCACAGACGACTCTCGAGTGCAGAACCCTCGATAAACAACTTAATAGATCCCGCTAGCCAATCATAATGAAGCAGTCTCGACTGCCATGCTCGAAACTAGTTTCTTTTTTGAAAAGCTTCCTTTTCGATCGTCTGCACGAAGCTCCGAAGATTTGCGATCAAATTGATGGTCAAGTGCTTCTTTAATTACCCACAATAGTCTCAAGAGTGACGCTCCAATATATGCTGGTTCCCACAAAGGTTTCTCACCTTTCTTGCTGTACGTGGGTTTTTTAGTATTTTTTTTAAAAATATGTATGTACCTCGTATCGATCATTATAACGGCAAAAGTATCGATTTATTTTCGAAACTTGACGGAGATGCTTGTTTCCCGCAGTATCTAATACCCATGTAAATGTTTCTATTCATGTTAACTGTTTTAACAATTTGTTAATATTAGATAATGATTTTTCCCTCTATATGATTGAAGCACCAATATAATAACCTACCATTTTTTAGTGATTAATCTTTTCGTTGTATATTCCGGTTTTATGGCTCTATAAGACAACAAACGAGAACTTCGTTTGTGACGATTACTTATTCAAACCCCTTTCGCAATGTTGGAGTAATTTGATAATTGTTCGCATTCGTTTTGCCATACCAAGTTGAATGCTAGCAAGTCATTATAAATGTCTCACGATCACTTCAAATACTTTGCTATCAATAAGCGTGCACTGAGCAACGAAAAATGTGGCGAAACATGAGAATATGCTCTCCTTGCGAGTTTTAGCAGCGTGTTCCTAATATTCACGACACCCCATGAGCGATCGCAAATACTCATGAATGCTATAGATGTCTTGCAATTACCTCGTGATCATTCGTGATGACATTCGATATAGTGTGAGAGCAGCATTAACCCTTTGTCTGCCACATGTGACTTTTTTTCACAAGTTTATGGTATGGATTGCCACAGAGCAGCAGTCTATCTGGCATACAAAGCGTTAAGGATGTATCATACAATATGTTTGGCACATCATATCTATAGTAAATGCAGGGTTTTGAAGGCCTCTGTCGCACGATATGTACTTCAGAACTTTATATCTCGCCTGTCAGTTATTGAAAGTGGTTTGGTCAATCTCAAGACGGTAACGTTATATTCTGTCAGGAAGTAGATTGGAAACCTGCTGGTGCTTTCTCATAACTTTGGGGATATCATTAAGTCATGAAAAAACCCTGGACCAAACGTCTAGGGAGTCCTTTAGAAAGTAGATAAAAGGAAGAGCAATTGGTGGAACAGCTATTATCTGAGGCACACTCGTCTCGGAAACTCATCCCGACGTGATAGTGAGATCAGCCGATTTGGTACTGCCCAAGATGTTTCTGGTGGCGCTTCTAACGGTCTGCCTGCTCTCAGCGGCAAATGCTCAAGATGTTGGTAAGTATTGACTACACATTCTTATTGCCAACCTTTTACGAGCTTAGAAATTACTGCATGCGATTCCATGCACTCAGACGGTAGCCGTAAGCTATAGAGCTGGTTTTTAAAGTACTCGTTGAATTCGCATATTTGTCCCTTGCAAGTAATAAAGGTGGAATTGAGAAAAATATGGAAGGGAGCTAAAAAGAGAGAGACAGAAAGAGCTTTTAGTTAATTGTGAGAAAAAAACTCTGGTATCGCAAAGCTTATTGTCATGCATGCCTTACGAAACAGCGATGACAATAATGTTGACAACGATGATGACAAAGAAAGGTGTGAATTATCAAGATATACAACCCGCTGATATGCAACGAGTAAACAAAAACCCCGTGGTTATCCATTGTCGGTACTGAGATGCTCAAACTTACTCAATTGATAAGAAATAGCATTTGAAAGTACCCTAAGTTGGTAAATAAAACAATATTGCCATCATCGTATTTGTTCAGCTTTTAATATACATAAATCCGTTTTAAACAATGACAGTTGAAAGGAGCATTTATAATCTGAACGCATATTCAAGATTACTTGTAATGAAACAAATATTCAAAATAATATTTTACCAGTTTACAGGACCCATTTTAAAGTGTTTCAACTGTGCATTTGAGGGCGTATGTGAATTGGAATTGCTCTATTTTGGAAAGGGAAAGTAATATTTTTGAATGTAGCGGACTAATATCTTTCAAACAAAGATTTGAAACACTATGAACATTGTCTTTTATTGCGTGGACAAAATTTAAAAAGAAACCCTTTGATATTTTTTCTGCATAACATAAGACCGTGTTCATGGTGAAAGATTAAGGCTTCTGACCAAGAATGTATAAATTACTTGTAGTACCACCAGGTGTTTAATCAATGCAGATTCATTGTATTCTTTTCATTGTTTCAAGTCGCAAAAAAATTCTCTTTGATCTTACATGTTCGAATCCGGTGATTCTCTGGAGATTTTTTGAATATTGAGTGGCGGTACCAAACCTCGTTCAAAGGAATGGATATCTATTTTTCTTAAAACATCCTTACTCATCCTTGCTCAAACTAAACTAATCACAGTTCTTTTCACGATGAGTCGTTTTTCTAGCAGGTAAGAAACCGCTAATACTAGGTTTTAATACAAAATTGGACACTTTTGAAAATTAAGTAAAAATCCATTACACCTCGAATCAAGCTGAAATTGACACATCATGAAATAGAAGGATGTCATTTTTTTTTGAAGGCCTCAATTAGCAGTAGTTAAACAATACTTTTGACACTATTGAAAATTCTTTAAAAATAGATTACAACTGAAATTGACACATCATGAAGTGAAAGACTGTCATTTATTTTTCGAAGCAGGTTTCGTAATATTTCATCAATCATTTTTTTAATAATCCTTGAAATATCTAACTGATATTTTCATTTTTTGACAAATTTGGACCTAAAAATGTGTGTATTAATGCATTCATTAATTTAGAACACAGTGGCTATTGTGTATCACACCTGTGATTCCACTAGCAACTGCCATCACAGTGTCATTAATAATGCATGATGCTTCTGGTAGAGAAGAAGTTGTGGGTTGACATTTTTGAAGGTAGAACATTACATATATTTTCGCTATTGATTTTTAGCGCGTGGAATATGTGGGAGAAAGAGGGGACGGAATATATAATAGGGATAGAGAGAGAGAGTGAGAGAGTGGGGAAAGAGAAACGAAGTGAAAAACCCACAGGATCTTTTCTGCTAGAAGCATCGTGCATTATTAATGACAATGACAACGTATTCTGAACTAATCATCTGATACACACATTTGTTTAGATCCAAATTTGTCAAAAAATGGAAATCTGAATAGATAGTCCACACCTGGTCCACGTATCAGTACAAAAGCAATAATTGATGAAATGTCGTTAATGCTGATAATAACAAAATAATATAATTTCCATTTATGATATGTAATTTCCAGCCTGATTCTAGTTGCAACCTATTCTGAAACATTATTTCAAAAGTGTCAAAAGGTTTTTTAACACCTCGGGCTTGACCAAGTAAAATATTTTAGGAATTTCCACCAAAGTTGCCCGTTCTCAAGCGTCCGTACTCTGCCAGGTAAGGTTAAGGTACGTTGACGATTTCCTGTCGTTTATGCATCTAATAAATATCATGAGTACAAATACAAACATTCTGACTTGTATTTGGGTAATTTACTAATGTGAAGAAAAATAACCAAGTTTTCAAATGGTACCCTAGTTACGTACGATAATGAAGCAACAAGCGATATATCACCCTCCACCTTGAGTTGCAGATCTTTTTTTAAGGGGTTTATTTGGACATAACTTTTTTAACACTCAGTACGCCTGGTCGGTGGGACGACTCCTAACGAAGGTCGAGTTGAGGTGTACGACAGCGGAGAGTGGGGCACGGTGTGCGATGACGGATTTGACAATACCGGTGCTAGCGTGGTGTGCCGACAGCTTGGCCTCGGCGATTCTGGAACCGCACACGGAAGTGCTCACTTTGGCGAGGGATCTGATCCAATCATCCTTGACGATGTCGCCTGTACCGGCACAGAAGCAAGCATCTTCGACTGCCCTAACCGCGGTCTTCGGAGCCACAACTGCGGCCACTCTGAAGATGTAGGAGTGATTTGCAACCCGCGAGGTAATGCACAAATTCGGCTTGAAAATATGTTGCATTAACGTAACGGACTCTGGTTCATGCCTCTGATAAATACCATGCATTCCGTCATCAAAGGTAACTGAGTACCAAAAATTGCGACGTGGGCCCGCAAAGTATTACATAAATTCGTGTTTAAATATTTTTGAAGAAACTTTTTTTCTCTCGTTCACGCATCTGTCAATATCCCGCATTCCGTCAGCACAGGACACTAAGTTCAAAACAAAAGAATTATGCCGACATTCGTTTGGTTTAATTAAGAAGTCTGATGCATAAATATTGAGTGTTATCGGGTAAGATGTTCTTCAGCCGAGTCACATCACTTTGATACTATCACATGGCTTAGGCAATTTTCTTTGTTAACTTAATAGACATGGACCAACAAAAGGCTCATAATGTCTTGAAGTGTCCGTGCAGTTCGATTGCGTCGCTCTTCAGACGTAGCAATCTTCCCAATGCGAAGGCGTGAATGGAAATTCAAGAACCACTTGCCATATGGTACAATAAAGTTGAATCGTAACATTGCTTGTTGCGAAGGGCCATAGAGGATTTCATTTTTCTTGTTCATTACTTTATTACGTTTCATTGTTTTTCTTTTCTATTGTCTTTCTTACTCGTTGTCATGTCTTCTTTCTTGTTCATTCGTACCTTTGTTGTTTTCATGTCTTTTCTTCACTATTTTCCACCCCCTTTTAATCTTAAAACAATTTTCTTTTACTTCTGATCTTCTATGTTGAAGCAATGTCTTCCTCTCTTTTTAGCAATCATTTTTTCTCTCCTTCCCTATACGTTCTGTATTTTTTCTTCCTTAATTACCTTTGATATTATCTGATGTCTTCTTTTTTGTGAAGATCCATCTTGTCGTTTGTCATTCCTCTCTTTCCATTTTCCTCTTGTACTAAATTCTTTCTCGATTAGGTTTAAATAACATTTTGATTTTATCAAATAATGTTAAAACACGTGAATGTGATTGTGATTCAAGTCATGTTTAGACTATGGGTGAAAATTCGCTACACGAGTGGTTAATAGAAGAATGTAAAATAAACTCTTCGGATGAATAATCATGATCGGAGCAAATATGGAGCCGCTGGACCATCTGGTAAAGTGGTTCTTTGAAAGCACGATTCTGTTCAAATTTACCAAGTAGTCTCTACCCAATAATGCTTACTAGTTGTTATACAGAATGTACCTTCTGCCCGCTAAGCTACTTAGGTTGGATTTCAGAGTAGTATATCTAAAGAGATCCATCCTTCTATGGCTTGATTTTGTGGCGGGCGAACCAGATCCTTTTGATATAGGGCATATAGTAAAATGGATGAGCGCAAATGAGCGGAAACGCACTTTTATCTACTGTTGGAAGAGAGCATTGCAATCATTTTTTAAGAACTCGAGGCCTTGCATTGTTATATTGCACAATGTATGAACATATATATATGAACATATATATACACTAAACATGTTTTACACTCAGTTCGCCTGGTCGGTGGGGCGACTCCTAACGAAGGTCGAGTTGAGGTGTATGATAGTGGAGAGTGGGGCACGGTGTGCGATGACGGATTCGAGGATATCGATGCTGCTGTGGTTTGCCGTGAGCTTGACCTCGGCGATTCCGGAGCTGCTCATGGAAGTGCTCACTTTGGCGAGGGATCTGATCCAATCATCCTTGACGATGTCGCCTGTACCGGCACAGAAACAAGCATCTTCGACTGCCCTAACCGCGGTCTTCGGAGCCACAACTGCGGCCACTCTGAAGATGTAGGCGTAGTCTGTTCCGTGAGTCAGACAGGTAATGCACAATTTCGTATTCGAATTCTTCTGGAGAAATGTTACGGATTGTGGTTCATGCATCTGAAAGATACTATGCATTTCGTAAGCAAAGAAAACGGCCGACTTAAAGGCAACTTGAAAAGTTGAATGTGTATAAAAATCTGTTATCGAGCGAGATGTTCTCCAGCCGAATACATGGAATAACATCACTTGGACAATATCTTATGGCTGAGGCGTATTTTTTTTAAAGCTTACACATGTTTCTAATGTCTTGAGCAGACCATGAATTCCGATTGCGTCGCTTTCTAGATGGAGTGATCTTTCATACCCTTTCTTCTTGAATGATTCTTTTTTTTAATAGTCTTTTTCAACTTCAACTTCTTTTTGTTGAAGCCATTACTTTTTTCTTTTCCGTAACTTCCCAAAGGTTTTGTGTTGATTGATTTACTTTCTCGCCCCTTTTTCTGTTCCTCTATTCATCAACTGTTAAATTTTTCTTCATTTTTTTTTTTTTTTTTTTGGGGGGGGGGTGGGGGGTTGTTTGTTTTCTCCTGTTTCCAACCTTTTCCGTTGTTAAATTTTTCCTATACTTCAAGTTGAAATGCGGCAGAGATGTCATCAAATATTTATGCTTAGAGATGCGAATGCAACTTTGATTTTGGCCGTGTTAGAATATAGGCGAATATTTGTTGGGAAATTAACGAGTGTAGAAAATGGAAAGGGTAGACTGCGGATATATGTTTATCCCTGGAGGAGACATCATGAAACCGCTGAACCGCGCAACGTAAAGTGATCTTTTAAAGGTCCACTGACATCAAAATATATGTCGACTTCTGCTGGTGTATAATAGTCTGTATGTTACAAAATCACTTAGTGTGGAATGAAAATATATTTCATATATTTTTAAATAATTTTTCTACATTTTTCCTCAGTACTGCTAAGCCCCGCCTCCAAAAATTTCCTCCAGCTCAAGGTTCCCACGGTGACATCATCAAATGCAGAAATAAACTGAATAGGCAAAGTTATGCACATAGCTATTCATTGCAATACATACCTGCAATTGCGTATAATAGCATCACATGTTTGATATATAATGCAAACTTCTTGCTTCTTCCTTGGCACATTTTGCAAATTTGTGACATAGAAAACAATTTTTCCCATATGAAAGGTTGTTAGATGGTATTGTGTAAAGACATGTGATGCTCTTGTCATGTTTGTGAGCAGGTGGAGGTATTCATTGCAATAGCTAGGTATGTGCATAAATTGTGTCTATTGTACTGCTAATTTCTACCTTTGATTATGTCACCATGGGAATCTTGAGCTGGAGGGAATTTTTGGAGGCGGGGCTTAGCAGTTCTGAGGAAAAATGTAAAAAAAATATTTAAAAGTATATGGAATATATTTTCATTACACAGTAAGTGATTTTGTAATATACATACCATTATACACCAGCAGAAGTGAACATATATGTTGATGTCACGGGGACCTTTAAAGTGCAATTCTTCATTAATTTCACCAAAAAGTCTCTTCCCAATTTCACGATCTAGTCGATCTACAGAATACTCTTCATGACCGATGAGGTTAGGATCTTAACCTCATAGATAGTCTGGTAGGAGTTCAAAATGGTATTTCCAAAGA
Source organism: Arbacia lixula (assembly GCA_963669155.1). Taxonomy (NCBI): domain Eukaryota; kingdom Metazoa; phylum Echinodermata; class Echinoidea; order Arbacioida; family Arbaciidae; genus Arbacia; species Arbacia lixula. The sequence continues at coordinate 7,316,971 of OZ022588.1, forward strand.
GATATATCCTTCTATGGAAACAGTTTGTGAAGGTGAACAAGATCACTTTAATAGTGTATATAACACAAATAGGTTAGCGCATCTGGGCAAAGACGCAAATTTGTCGACTGTTGGAAAAATGACAATAAAATTACGATCAGATTTTTATAACTTGAGGCCTTGCATTGCCAAATTACGCAATGGTGTTGTAACGTTTAATCAAATCTTAGAGCATCTAGTTCATGTAGCAGCATTTACTAATTCGATTTGTCACTGTGGCCCGTCTTTGTTCGTAAAAACTGTCATACATCATTGTATCATGTATGAGCGTGATTATATCTACACTAAAAGTGTCTATTTACGCACTTCGCACGGTCGATGTTGCGGCTATCACCAGTTTGATTAGTCACTATGGCTTGTTTCCCTTCATTAAAACAGTTATATTATTATGTAGATGTTGGCTACCACTGGAGGAAACATCACAGAATGTTCATACAGAGGTGGTGGTTGGGGGGGGGGGGGGGTGCATTGCGCTAAAGGTACGGTGAGTGATCCAAATTTTTGAAAAAGAGTGAAAACGTGGCCTATTAAACTCCTAATTACCGAATTAGTCACAATTCTCGCAATGGGAACATGATGTCGTAACATACATCTCCAAACTAAACTAAAATTGTCTTTACACGCAGTTCGACTGGTAGAAATGGCAGATTTCACCAGTTTTAGTTGTCACTGTGGCTTGTTTCTTTTCGTGAAGTGAGGTATATATTATTACATACTTAATGAATATAATCTACATTAAACTTTTTCTTAACACTCAGTTCGCCTGGTCGGTGGGGCGACACCTAACGAAGGTCGAGTTGAGGTGTATGACAGCGGAGAGTGGGGCACGGTGTGCGATGACGGATTCGAGGATATCGATGCTGGCGTGGTGTGCCGACAGCTTGGCTTAGGCTTCGCTGGAACCGCAGAGGGAAGTGCTTTCTTTGGTGAGGGATCTGATCCAATCATCCTCGACGATGTCGCCTGTACCGGCACAGAAACAAGCATCTTCGACTGCCCTAACCGCGGTCTTCGGAGCCACAACTGCGGCCACTCTGAGGATGTAGGAGTGATTTGCGATGTGGGCTCGCTAGGTAATTATTCGTGCATCTTTAAATATCACGCATTTCGTCAGCACATGATACTTAGTACCAGACATACTTAATGCCGACATGGGTTTGGGTAAATTAAGAACCCTAATGAACAAAAATCGACTGTTATCGAGCAAGATGGTGTTGAGCCGACTCACAATACTTGGACAATATCACATGGCTTGAGCACATTTATTTGTTACCTTAGACATGGACAATCAAAGACTTCTAATGTCTTGAAGTGTCAATTCAAGTTAAATTTTTTATAGCGTTTTTTACCCTTTTTTCCTTCTTAAGCAATATCCAGAATGTTTTTGTTTCTTTTTTCCTTATTTGTCTTCGTTCTGTATAATTTTTCTTTGATATTTCACGGCATTTCATCTTTTTGTGAGGTTGGGTTTTCTAATTTTCTTCCATTTTGTCGTTTGTGACTCTTTTCTTTCCCATTTTCTCTTGTATTCAATTATTTATTGATATTCATAGGTAACAATTCCTAGTGATTTTATCAAATACGTATGAGTAAGCATGTGAATATGATTGTAATGTAGGTCGTGGTTAGAGTAAGGCTGAGGAATCCCTGCATGCGTGGTTAATGGTCTAATGTAGTATAAACTCTTCGGATGAATAATCATTACGGGGCAAATATGGAACCGCTTGATCATCTCGTTAAGTGGTCTTTCAAAGCACGATTCGTGTTCAACTTTACACAATAGTCTATTGCTAATAATGCTTACTAGTTAGTCGATCTACAGAATACACCTTCTGCCCGCTAAGCTCAAAGCGCGTCTGAGAAAAGACGCAAATTCATAGACAATTGCAAAAATGGCAATAGCATGACAATCGGGTTTTTAAAAGTTGAGGACTTGCATTGCAAAATTGCACAATCCTTAGTATGCCCGGTTGATGAAACGGCTTCTACCTGTTTGATAGGTCACTGTGGCTTGTTTCCATTGCTTAAAACAGTTATGTATCATCACATAATGTATGATCATATATCTACAGTGAACTTGTCTTAACCCTCAGTTCGCCTGGTCGGTGGGGCGACTCCTAACGAAGGTCGAGTCGAGGTGTATAACAGCGGAGAGTGGGGCACGGTGTGCGATGACGGATTTGACGATATCGATGCTACCGTTGTGTGCGGACAGCTTGGCCTTGGCGATTCCGGAATCGCCTACGGAAGTGCTCACTTTGGCGAAGGATCCGATCCGATCATCCTCGACGATGTCGAATGTACCGGGACAGAAGCAAACATCTTCGAATGCCCCAACCGTGGTCTTCGGAGCCACAACTGCGGCCACTCTGAAGATGTAGGCGTAACGTGCTCCATGAGTCAGACGGGTAATGCATTCGTGTTAAAAAAAAAACTCCTGCTCAAATCATGTTTTTAGTCAGCATAGGATTTCAAAAGGGTTTTTCCAAAGAGATTTATCCTTCTAAGGAATCATTTTGTGTAGGCGAACCAGATAATTTTGACATAGTATATAGCACAGGTAGGAGAGCGTGACACGGTGAAGATGCAAATTCATCTTTTATTAGAAATGGTCAAAATGAAAATCATTTTTTTTTACAGTTTGATTTTGAATCAAATTGCACAACGTTGGTGTAAATTTTTAGTAACTCTTAGATCGCCTGGTCAATATGACGGCATTTACCATTTTGATTTGTCATTTCAGCTTATTTGCCTTCGTGAAATGAATTACACACCACAAAGCACTAAACTAAACATACACTAAACTTTGTCTTAACACTCAGTTCGTCTGGTTGGTGGGGCGACTCCTAACGAAGGTCGAGTTGAGGTGTTTGATAGTGGAGACTGGGGGACGGTGTGCGATGACTATTTCGAGGATATCGATGCTGGCGTTGTGTGCCAACAGCTTGGCTTTGGCGATTCCGGAACCGCCTACGGAAGTGCTCACTTTGGCCAGGGAACCGATCCGATCATCCTCGACGATGTCGCCTGTACCGGCACAGAAACAAGCATCTTCGACTGCCCTAACAGCGGTATTCGGAACCACAACTGCGGCCACTCTGAAGATGTAGGCGTGATGTGCGATCCGATAGGTAATACACAAACTCGTCTTCAAAATATGTTGCAGAAAAATACGGACTCTGGTTTATGTATCTGATATATATCTTGCATTCTTTCATCGTAAAGAACTGAGTACCACTAATAAACGATATGCTGACTTGTATTTGGTTTCAATCAAAGAGCGTAAAATCGACTGATATTCTTCAGCCGAGTCACGTCACTTCCATAGATTAGACATGGACTAACCAAAGGCTTCTAATGTAGTGTCCACGCAGTCCAATTACGTCGATCTCTAGACAGAGCGATCTTCCGAATGCGGAGGTGCCAATGGAAAAGATAGTTGCCATACGATGCATTCAAAAGCAATCTTAACACTTATCACGAAAGGCTATAGAGGATGAAGGAATCTGTGTGTTCTTTACTTTCCATTTCCTTGTTATAACTTCATCACGTTCTTGAACTTCTTCATTGTTGCTTTTTGTTTTTTTGACTATACTCTTTGTCATTTCTCCTTTCTTGTTTCTTCCCCCTTTTTCGTTTTTCATTCATTTCATTTGAAATTCAAGAACCACTTGCCGCATGTCGCACTAAAGACGAATCGCTAAGGTTCAAGATGACAAACCTGTATTTCCTTTTCTTTTGATAAGTACTAAAAAATTGTAACCCTTGGAATATTTTATAGGATTTGCACTTGTGAACAAATTTGGACCTACCATAGTGTATCACTTGTTTTTGTTCAGAACACAACAATGGCAATTGTGCATCACACTTGGCAATTAATATGGTATGTTCTTGGCAGAAAAAGGCTTTGGGGTTGACATGTGTGATGCACAATATGTATTGTTGTATCTTCTGATAAATACACATTTTAAATCAAAATCTGTCCCAAAGTGAAAATTTAATTAAATATTCCATGGATTATCAAAAAAAATTAAAATTAAAATTAAAATAATTAAAAAAAAAATCAAATTGCACAAAACCTGCCTTTAAAAAGATTGACATAGTTTGTCTTTGCTATTTGCACATTTCAGCTTGATTTGAGTTGTACCTGATATTTAATAATTTTTCAACTTTCAAATTTTTCAACACCTTGTATATACATCGACTACTGGTCGTTATCTGTCTGCTGAGCTAGTATGTTTTTCCTTGTAAAAATGTAATAGTACATGTCGGGAAATACCTAATTGTATAATGTCTAAACTTGTCTTTACACTCAGTTCGCCTGGTTGGTGGGCTGGCTCAGAACGAAGGTCGAGTAGAGGTATATGACGGTGGAGAGTGGGGCACGGTGTGTGATGACGGATTCGAGGATATCGATGCTGGTGTGGTGTGCCGACAGCTTGGCTTAGGCGATTCCGGAACCGCACACGGAAATGCTAACTTTGGTGAGGGATCCGATCCAATCATCCTTGACGATGTCGCCTGTATCGGGACAGAAACAAGCATCTTCGACTGCCCTAACCGCGGTCTTCGGAGCCACAACTGCGGCCACAGTGAAGATGTAGGCGTAACGTGCTATTAGTGCTCCGCAGGTAAAACTAATTTGTTTTTTGGCGTATGTAAATTACACAATGGTAGTAACAGGTTTCGGAGCGCAAAGAGAGTGAGGGGGGGGGGGGGTGGTTGCAAGGCCATTAAAAGACTCCATCTGATATTTTGTGCCAGTTATTATCATTGAGTAGGCTTGAACACTGGGTTTGAGATTATGCCCTCGACATTATGATCTCAAAATATCCTGCCTTGTGTGTTGTCATGGTTTTCTGGTGTTCGTGACGTAGTTCATAAGCCATAGGAGTAAAACCGTTTTATTTTTTTTATCCTTTAGATCACGAGTTACGATATTGAATTGTTCTTTTATTAATATTCGATATTGACCTAGTTGATAAACTTCGTGGAATGTCCATCCAGCTTTGTTTGGTAATTCTGTTTCATTTGCAGATGGAACCTTCCTGGAATCAACACGACTTGGCTGTTGGATTACCTGATTCTCTCATTTCATTTCGGTGTGATGTCATCAAGATTAAGATATGAAGTTTTATTCGTTGTAAAGTAATTTCTTTTTTCGGGATGAACGTACAAATTTTGCCCCAGAGCTAGTCCGGTGTAGATGGGAATCAATTCAAGGAAAAATATAAGTTATGTAGAAGAACGTTGAGGGCGCATGTATCGTAGGTTCGTGTGAGAACTCTTTAAAAAATCCACGTCATTATGTTTGCCATTAGCTCTCTTTCAAGATATTATGAAGAAGGTTTAAAATTTTACTTCACCATATCTGATCAAGTAAATAGAGTTGATATGAAATCAAAATTATGCTCATGTTACATCTGCTTGCAGCGTCTATTTGCTTACTATTTTGCTTTTCTCCTAGGTGTTAATGCTGGGTTCATTACCTTTACACATATTGAAGTAGTTCAGTTCAAGTTATAAATATTAAGGCATGAAATCACTGGAAGCATAAAAAGCCGGTCTGATTGCTTTAGAGGAAGTCGCAATCCTACCAAAATCAACTCCTTCAAGAGATTGAACCCATAATACTTCTTCCCAGGGGAGAAACAGGACCTAACAAATATTGGATCTAGCAGCTGGGCAAAATATTTTACTGCCATACTAAAAATTTACATTGATGAGGTTGACTTGTTTGTATGGAAGAGGTTACTCTAATCGAAATATGTAAATTGCGTGATTGTATTTTCTCATATAACGGTTTTCTCATGTACCCTGATGCAACCATGCGAAAACAGTGTCCCATATACACTATCCCATATCTACCAGCGCTAATTTTCTCAAAAAAAAAAAAAGATAACGAATTAAAACAGAAGGAATGGCAATCTGACAATTTCATGTACATGAGCGCAATGATAAGGAGTCTGCTGTCATCTTTATTCTCTAATCATTTAAACCTTTTTATTTTTTTTCTAATGTGTCACATTTGGGTACTTTGGAATTAAAAACTTATCTTAGAGCAGTAATTTGTTTCAATGTGTCTCGTTGAACGCAATTGTGAATGAAATGGGAATGAGAAAGAGAGACAGAGAGAGAAGGAGAGAGAGAGAGAGGGAGAGAGAGAGAGGGGGGGGATAAAGCAAGTGATGAAAGATGGGGGGGGGGGGGGGGGTTAGAGATGTAAAGAGAGAAACAGGGCGAGAAGACCGGAAAGAGAGATACGGGGAGAGAAGGTCAGAGGGAGAGAGATACACGGGGAGAGAAGGATGGAGAAAGAGAAATGGAGAGATAAAGCGAGTGATGAAAGAGAGGGGTGAGAGGGGTGGGGTGGGAGATGTTAAGAGAGAGGAGAGGAATAGATAATGAGATATACCAAATACACAGAGTCAACACACAGTGGTATGCTGACCCCATAGAAACACAATATGTTAAAAACTATTCAATATACTATCTCTTCCTTCAATGAAAGAGGAATAAACAATATATTTCTCACTTTTTAAACTGTTGATTCTGTCCATTATTCTGATAAAGATCATAGCATCATCATGAGAAATGACGTTAATGACGTTTCTTTGTTAAGTGATTAAAGGGGCTTTGTCCCATCAAACAGGGAGGTTGGTCGTATCACTTTGATATTTAAGAAAGGTAATCCCAATCATGTAAATAACTAATATCGGTATAAAGTATATTATACCGATATATATATGATTGCGTGTCATGGAAAGATGTACAGTCTGCTTCCTAAATGATTATTTACAAAATTCCTGCAAAACTATAACAGAATATAAAATAAAGAAGCTTTGGTTACTCATGTTACACGACTTTAACCAAACCTGTGGAATTGCCATTTTTTGTTTTACTGTTACTCTCTGTAGAAATCAGATTGATTGATTGATCAATCTGATCGGAAATTAAGCAGAGAAAGGAAAAATAATGTACGGTGTTTAAATCTGCATTGAATGCATCAACATCCACCAGGCTACCGCTTGGCTAAATACATAATTGACACAATATTTTGGAACCATTACCCAAAGGCTTGAATTAACTCGCTTATATATATAGTATTGAGTCCCCAGTAGTTATGTTGCAGTCTTGTGCGCTTTCGATCTTGTACACCAGTATACTAGATCGGAAATGGACATGATGCAAACAAATTTAAAATGTGGCTGCGCAGTGCCTAATGGGACGGCTTTTCTTCAGGCCTATATATGGTATGGAGAATTGTGTGAAATTCTCCGACTTATATCATTCATAAGATTTTTTTGTTATTTTAAATTGTTTTTATTTCATGAGCCGTACCATTTACTAACATTCTATTACGCAAACGGTGTTCAGACTACTGCGTTTAGCTTTCTACACGTGTAGTAAATATTCCTTGATAATTTTCGCAATATCCATTCATGTTGGAAAGTTCTGTCCCTGCAGCTTATGTTGGAATGATCAGAATAAGAAATAAAAGGTTGCCCTCTTTTGCCCACTCTGTCTACATGTTTGAGTGCAGTGTACATACTGTACATGCACATAGACACAACACACAGCCATACAAACATAGCCAAGTTACAAGGCTGAGGAGAGCTCTGTTAACAACTATGTCTAGTAATACAGACTAGGCGCGGGCGAGAAAGCGGATCCAGGGCAGTCAGAGGGATTAGGGGGCCTAGTCTGTATTACCAGACATAGTTGTTAACAGACTCGGTTGTGACCATGCACTCCTCAGCCTAGTAACTAGACTAATACAACGTATAGCGGCGGATGTAAGGGGGTGGGGAGTTCGGGCGTCACCCTCCTTTTGAAAAGGTGGGGTAAGTGAGATTTTTTTTGGAAAAGAACCCCTTACAACCTAAAAAAAATGGGGATAATTGGGAGGTTAGGAGGTTACCCCCGCCCTCCTCATTAAGATCCTCCCAAACAAAAAGGTGGTTGTAAACAAAAGACAACAACAACAACAAAAATCCCAATTCCCCACCCTTCCCCCTACCCATACCTCCCCCTTTCCCCACCCGCTTAGCAATTCCGGGACCCGAAGACGCGCGCACAAACTCTCACGCCTAGTTGGTCTCTGACCTCGACTTTTCTTAGCCGCCCCCCCCCCCCCCCCCCCTTGGCTAAAAGCTAGGTCCGCCCCTGACGCAGGCCTCCTAAATGTATATCCTTTTGAAAAAGAATAACTTCAAAACTTGCAACTCGAATCATGCAAAAATTGACACATAGCTTAGTTGAAGGATGTTAAAAAAAATCACGCTCGCAACTGCGTATTATTTTGGTACTATGTATATAGACATACATGTATCACGTGTCACTTGTTCTTAGATGTTATTGAAAGTAATACATCAGCCGGAGGTTGTGTGAATTGTTGATCCGGAAATCGCTCTTCTTTTGAAAGTGAAAGTGAAGGTAATTACTTCATGGTGAACTATTAGACTGCTCACTGAGATTTATTTTCATGAAGCTGTTGGATGATGGATGTAAATACATTCTACAGAGGAGGAGTGAGGATGGGATTGGGGCATAGTCTGTCTTTAATACCAGGCATAGTTGTTAACAGACTGGGTTGTGTCCATGCACCTCACAGCCTAGTACCTAGGCTAATGTTCTACCAGCAATAATTGCAATTACGAAATGGTTATTCCACCAAGGGTTGACAACCCACTGAATAAATACTACTAGACTGCTGACTAGGATATTTTCATGAAGCTGTGTTGGATGATGGATGTAAATACTGTGTGTCCGAACAACAATAGAAGGAGGTGCACATGGTGGAATGTTCTTCACTACCTTCTCAGAGCTGAAGAGCTGTTGCCATATTTACATGATAATAAATTGAAATGTGATCGACTATCTAATGAATTCCCATTTTACTCTGTGAATAGTGAAATTGACCTAAGGTCATTTTCTACCAGCAATAATCTGCTCATGGGCAGATTGCAATTACGAAGTGGCTTGTTATGTGAATGTGAATGTCAAACAGCCCTCCATTAAAAACACGTGAGTGTGCTACATTATATGCATGGTCTGATGCACAAGTTTTTATCGTTTGTCCTCCAATATGGCTGCTCGTGGGAACCCTCTATTGTTATTTCGGGCACGCTGTAAAATGTCTTACATCCATCATCCAACACAACTTCATGAAAAAAAAAACAGTTCGCAGTCTAGTAGTAAATACTCAGTGGATTATCCGACCATGGTGTATTTTACGAACTGGTCTATACGTAACGAAAAAGCCGGAGATGGCAGGGCAATTCCCGCACATTCTACATCATGATGATAGTCCTTTCTACGGAGAAAACATTGTGCAACCCATTGGTAAATGTCCAAAATAAAAGGGTTATCGGTAAAGCAAAGTGAAATTGAAACATAAACGTTCTGAATAATAGGCTGAGCTCAGCATCACATATCCTTCACTGTATCATTCTTTGAGGAAGTACTGCCTTAAATGATGACTGAATACATGTTTTTATTGTGTTCCACTCCTTTTCTTGGACAACAGCTGGATCTTGTTCTGTTTCTTCAATATTCAAGATGTTGTATCTATTCTTTAGTCCAATGTTATATATCCATTTATATTCTTCTTCATTCAAGTTAGTTAAGTTCTAGCTCTCCTGCTCTAGTTGCTTTCTTTATTCTTGTTAACTTTATGTCCATCTTGATTACACAGGGTTATGATCTGAGTTCATATCTGCACCCGGGTAGGTTTTTGCTTGTTTAACACAAGTTCTTTATCTTTGGTTATCAATATGTAATCAATCTGATTCCTTACGATGCCACCAGGGCTTTTCCATGTGTATCGCTTTCGTGGTGGCTGCTGGAACCATGTATTTGTTGCACATAGATTATTCTGTTCGCAAAAGTTTATGAGCCTTTCTCCACTTTCATTTTCGCCAAGTCCATAATGTCCCACAATGTTTCCGTGCTTCTCGTTTCCAACCCTTGCATTTAGGTCCCCCATTACACAGATTACTTCATCTGATTTTACATACTTGATATCATTCTGAATATCCTGATAGAAACTCTTTAAATCATCATCACTATAGTTGGTGCATAAACTTGTAATATATTGATGTTCAACGGTTTGGCTTCTAATTTCATCAATATAACCCTGTCTGAGATAGCACGAAATTCATATAACGCTTTTGATATACTGTTCTTCACTATAATTCTAACACACTTCCGTGTTTATCACCACCAGAGAAAATAATTGTATGATCCCCTTTGACAAGTTTTTCATTTCCTGTTCACCTTGTTTCTGAAATACCCAAAATATCCAGTTACATTTTTTTTTAATTTCATGTATACAGTAATCCTGGCTGGTATAGTGTCCTTACGTTCCAAGTTATACACGTAGACATTTACCTCTAGTTTTCAAGGTAACACTGTCAGACATTAACCTTTCCGAAGAATTTGAGATACTATCGTCATAAGTTCCCATTCTCGCCATTGACGCAAAAGCCTCTTCCCTATAGCTCTTATATCTAGTTCTGTTGCAGGGGTCTCAACATTACCATTATCACGATTCACTTGACTATTCCTACGATCCATGGTTGACTATGGAATAGTTACATGGTGGGGTCCCGATCCCCTCCACGATGACTGGCCACCAGTCCTATGTTGTTAGGAGAGTGCCCTGGATGTGTCACACGTCTTGCTGGCATGCCTTCAGAGCCATTGACCAATTCTAGTTGGTTCGCCTGCCTCTTCCACCACGACAGTCTCTGTGCACTTAAGGGGTTACATCCCATTTACACTAACCTCATGAAGATCAGTAATACCCTCTACTAAGTTTAGCTCCCCAGCCGAAGAGACGTACCGTGATGTGGTCGCCGGTGTGCACTACCGGTGTGCACTACCGCGACTACTGATAAACTCTAGAAGAAATTTACAAACAAAATTATTTTCACAATCATGCACACGATTGTACCACGTGTTCACTCATCACCCCTGTTATTTCAAGGTAGTACATTGGAGAAAAAATGATTGAAGAGGCTTAAGATCAATAAAAATTGCAACTTCATATAAAGAGTTAGATCATATTTATTATTGTTAAACGAAACAACGTTTGTTTATACTTCATTACGTAAGAACGAAAGCTGAGAATAGGTAGTTGTCAGATATCATAATTATTCTCTTTCATTATGTGGTCTATCGTCTTCTTCTTCCTCTCTTTCCTTCTATTTCCCTGTCAGAATCAGTTTTTCAAGTCCTTCTTTTCGTAGACAGTGTCCAAGTTGACGAGTTCTGACTTTTGTTAGCAGCATCATGTTGGTATTTGTTCTGATCAGAATATTTCCATGTGCCTACCAAAATCATATACAAGCGCTCGAGTACTCATAACTACAATACATGGGCAGATCACTACAGCAACATAATTTCTCCATTGAAGGGTATATCATAAAGTGATATAAAAAGCAACCTGCAGAAATGGCGACATCACAATATGTAAGAAAACCACCAGCATTTTTCGTTAACGACTGCACACTAAAAAAGCGGGCAGGTCTGAAGTAGTTCGAAAAGAGGATATTGAACATATTGAGCAGTCTATCCATCAAATACTTTTTATTTGATAGATGCAGAAAGGAAAAATACTTTGGTGAAATTTGAATGATTCATGCCACAAAATATGTCTCCAACTGGCCAGAAATATTTTCAGCCATGAGCGAGAGCACGCATGCACTAATCTATACGTTATGATCCATTTACAACAATGTGCAATATGTGTGGTCATCTGTAGGTAAATAAGTATCCATGGAAATAATAATGCATTGTCTTATAACAATAGAGAGAAATGGTACTGTAGTGTATTCAAAGTATCGATCAGCCTATAATCATCGAGGTATTAAATCAGAGGGTTGATCGTTCATTTTCATCGCTTGTGACATCACAGCGTTGCCTTTTTTTTTTTTTTTTTTTAGATAAAAGTATATAGTGATCATGATGTTTCGAACAGCCGTAAATGATATCATCTCTCCTTTATTTTTATGTATCTACCGAATACAAACTAGTTTGTTTCTTTAAGTCAACCCCGCTCCTCCCCCCCCCCACCTCAATACTTAGCTGTACTTCTGAATATAATAATTATTGTACTTAATTGTAGGCCTACCAGCATCAAACGAATATTTCGTCGACGGTCGATTGTAGTCTACTGACACGACGTAGGTCTTGTGTTGTCCTGTGTTCTAACGTCCCGATATTTCCGTAGTTGTTTCATAAATTGTTAGCAGCGACACACGAAGAACCATGCCACTCATCGAGTTTGTGACCAACGTCCCCGCGGAGAGCGTCCCCGAGGGATTCACGGCACGAGCCGCAGCAAAAGTAGCAGACATCATGGGCAAGCCTTTGGTGGTAAGCTCATGACATGTCATCATTCTGAATGTGCTTTGCAACACTGCCAGCAATGGGTTTCACGGATTAGCAACTTGTTTTTGAACAGGGTAAAGTACTAACGTTGGAAAGAAGCGTGCATAAACATGGGGCTATGCACGATAGGAAGTAGTACACACAAAATCAGAATCAGGTTTCAGCGTGCACATTCAGTGACGTAATCATTGACCTCCAAACAGCGCATGGAGGAGCGCAGCTCTAATTATACGAGACAAATTTAGTATTTCTCATGATTTTCTTAAAAGGCACACCTTTCAAAAAAGTCCCACCTTTCAAAGTAAGACAGCTTTTGCGACCTAACAACATCAATGCTGCGTTAAAGAAAGACAATACTAGTAAACAGTTGCCATCACTTGCCGTCTCTTACACGTCTTGGACAATAACGGTAAAAAGAAATAGCTCTAATGAGCGGTGTACTCGCATATATGTCCGATTAGGTAATTGAATGATCAATTCATGAATTAATTGCTTGAACGATTGTTTTTTTGACTGAAATAATGAGTTGTCGGTTAACGTTCACCAATGTAGTAATTTGTTAATGTGTTTAAATATAACACTACAAATCAGTAAGACGCACTGTGCCAAATTTAATTGGCCGGTTTACCTAATACAGAACTAAAACAAAGGGTTTACCCACTGATCTCTCAAATAATAGAGATATCAGTGGGTTTTCGTCGTGCTTACAGCTTCCCTCGACCTCTTGACTCATATCCCTCCGCGATATATCGTCCAGTGTTAGTGAAGTCACTTGGGAGTGCACGGTCTACTTTCCCGATGGGAGCTTCATCCGTCTTGAAGGCTATAGTTATGTTCAGGGGTGGATCCAGAATTTGGGGAAATGGGGGCACATTTAGAAAAACATTTTTGGTCGGATAAAATCGTGTGATGACTTAAAAAAAATGAAATGTATGGGGGAGGGGTGGGGGTGGTCACACTTATATATAATAAGCTAAAAAAAGGCCTCATTTTTTAAACTTTGGTTTCAAGGGGTGGGGGGCGCACGGGCCAGATGTGCTACCCCCCCCCCCCTAAATCCGCCACTGGTTATGTTAGAAATAACTTTTAATGTGCCATTTGTGGATTATTTCAATGTTCGTACACACATTCTATAGAGCAGCATTTTGTCTGGCACACAAAGGATTAAAGGTGGCACGAAGCGTTAAGGTCAAAAACACTTTGTTACGGGTGCGATACAATCAAAATTTGTCAACATAAAGTGAGGGCACGTAATCATAATCACGTGTATTACTTGTTTTCGCCTACACAAATTGTATTATGAAATAAATCTCGACATAGATGGCACTTAAAGAGTTTAGCAGTTAGACAGCAGCTTGTAGAAGTACAGAAGCGATAAAAACGCGTATAGTTCCTGAAGAATGCCTAAACGGAAACGGGTTAGGTCAGTATCAGGTTCGAAGAAACGCACTGGTAGATATAGACATAGATATACAGACTTGGCAAAAATCATTGACGAGCCGCAGGCTGCTGTTCAACTCATCGTATGATGCCCATATTTCGTGATACCAATAATAGCCCTCAGTCAGGCAGTGGTGTTATGAATTATGATAATTACGAGAATAAATTGATACTGTCCTGATACATAAATACATGTCAGAAGGTCAAAGCAGACACGAATATGACATAGTTTGATTCCACAAATTGAGTACAGTCCAATTACAGATCACGGCCAGGCACAACTGTTCATGCTTTATGTAGCATAAGGTTTCAAGGAATATATATCATGTAATATTTTCGGTACCAGTTAAGAACATTTTATGTCGGGGCTAACATGGCATCCCCCTTTTATCCACATAATTGAGATTATTTCTGTAACTACATAAGTTCAAACAATCACCTTCAGTGTGAAATTCAATACTTCCTGGATATCTTAACTATGACGATATCATTTTTGCAGTGTGTCCTTACTTTAAGATCTAGGTTACGGAAACGTGATACTAAAATGTTCTCTATTATGTCTTAGAAAATATCGGTGTCTTTGCGACACGAGACGATGTTTCGAATGGGAAGCACCGACCCCTGCCTTATGATCTGCGCAACCAGCATCGACGCCTTCAATGATCATGACGTTAATAGGAAGTACACCAAGGAGCTCATCGACTTCGGCGCCACCGAGTTCGCCGTCCCGGTTGAAAGGTGAGCTGACAGGAGGAGAGGAGGTGGAGAAGAGGAGTGGAGAAGTAGGGCGAGGAGAAGGAGGGGTGGATGGACGAGAATGCGGAGAAAAGGGATGGATGGATTGAGGGGGGAGGAGAAGACGGGGAGGACGATTAGGAGAGGAAAGAGCGACGGGGTTAATGGGGAAGGGGTGAATATCACCACTACTGTCAACCACTAACAACAACAACATCAGTATCATTCTCCTGCCCCTCGTCTCTATCAGTTTTATCACCGCTACCACCACCTGCATCAGCGTAATCCTCTTCATCATCATCATGGTCACGATAGTAATCATCTTCATCATCATGATCATCATCAACGTCATGATGGTGATCATCTTCAACGTAATCATCGTCACGATCATCATTGCTACAGCAACCATCATATTCATTCACATATCCATCCTCCTGCTAATTCTCCTCCACTCTTTCATCAAATTGATCATCATTGTGATCATCATTGTGATCATCATCATCATCATTATCATCATTACCATCAACATCATTATCATTATCATCATTCCCATAGACCTGATACCACGTCATCGTGATCTAACTGTTCTGCTTTCCCTCTGTTCTCTCCACCACCATCCTTTGCCAGAATCAACCTCCTGATGCGCAACCTCTCTCGGTGGCAAATCGGACTTCCAGGAGGTTTGTTGCTAGGCGACAGGATGAAGCAGACCAAGTAGGAGACACCACACACTCTGATGCCCTGAGCTAATCATGATACTATGAATGAACTTGTCCGATCAACCAATGCATTTTAAAGATGATATAGTTTATTTGAAAAGAAAACAACGATGATAGGAAACACTGCAGGATTGGATTTGACAACAGGCCAATTCTAATATTTAGACAGGATGAGTGATGTAATAGTCTCTGTGATCAAATAAATAAGAATCAAATAATATTGGAAATAAACAAAATTACTGTTTATCATTTCAGATATTATGTGTCTGTGAACAATATATTTCCTTAAAATTACTCATGACTTTTAAAAAAAATGAGAGAATTACAAGTGAAGAGAAGAAAAACAATTATTTTAGGTGTCTATGTTTTAATCGTAAAATGCTGTCATTATATAGAATGTGCCACTTAAACTGATATCTTGAACTTTTAGATGTTATAATTCATATGCATTTTTTTGTAATTGTGCCAATAAAACTGAAATCTTAAACTTTTCGATGTTATCATTCATATGAATTTTTTTTTTGTAATTGTGCCAATAAAACTGAAATCGTGAACTTTTAGATGTTATAATTTATATGTATTATTTTGTAACCTCGTACAGCAGCCTCTTATTTTCACACGTTGTTAATTAATAACATGCGCTGCTTTACAGTGTGGGATGTCTGTAGACTCCAGGGAGTCGTATAAAGAGTCCAGAGGGATTCTAGTGCCACCATTAAGAAACTATTAGAAGGAAGTGAGAAAATAACTCTACTGGAGAGAATGTTTTTTACGCAGCTGGTCCTCACATAATAAAGTGTATGAAGTGAAATAATTAAAAACACGTCATTTATGATTCGACGAAGAAAGTAAATCTGGGACAGTCATGTTCCGATTCACACTTCTCTTAAATTCTCCCAAACACCTGCTCCAGTTTAAGAATGATGAAATATATATATTAAAAAGAGGGGAGTAAGAGGGTGAAGGACATATAATAGGGAGAGGGCGAGAGAGCGAGAGAAAGAGAGGGAGAGAGAGAGAGAGTGGGGGGGGGGGCAGAGAAACGACGGGAGATATTAAAAGAGGAATGCGGAGGATGACGAGAAAGAGAGAAAGATTAAGAATTCTAGCGCCAGGTCTCAGACCCGAACTCACAACCAGCACGACGCTCTACCGACTAAGCTAACCAGTGAGGTATAACGCCGGTCATTGTTATAAGGGTTATAAGGGCGAAAGTGACGCAATCATCGCACCGATCGTACGGAGCTCGATAATAGGCTACAGCTGAGTGATTTTTCCAGTCTCATTTAATTGTTGGCCCATTAGATTCACCAAGGATGTTTAAAGAAATTGACATTCATCCTTTGTAACAAGCTTCAATTGGTTCCGCCACTTGATATTCATGACTGATAGCTGCTCTTAACAATACGATGCATACGCGATTGTGTCACGTCCACCTGGATTTTACAATAGGTCATGTTAATTCCTAACCATGCAAACAATTTAATCTTTCGCTGATGAACTGGTTTTGTTGTCAGGAAGGGCTTGTTATGCTTATTATCCAGAGAGTTGTCGGCATCATTGTAAAGCGTTCTGTTGTGACTAGAAGGAGAGTGCATTGAATCTGCATTCATTAAACGGTGATGGTACTCCATGTTTGCTTTATGTACGCACACATCCTAAACTATGTATCGCCTCTAAAACAGGCCTTGAAGTAATGAATACACTTTAAGGCTAGCGCACGTGCATTACTGTTCTGAGTGAAGCTGTGATCATCTTAGCTTCTTATTTATGAACACTATAAGTATTGTTCTCACTTCTTTGAAAATGGTTCCTTAACATCTTTATGCCTAACTATGAATGATATTCATTCCAAAGGTACTTTGAGGTGGTGAACTCGAAGACAATCGATCACCATAGGCCCTATGTCTAACCTGCTTTAGAGACCAACTGTCTGTAAATGCCACATTCGTTGTCTCCTTTGAGCCGTCCTTCAACGTACATGTTTACTTGTGTTTGTTGATACATGTTATGCTAATGGAGGTACAAATACCATTATCAGAACGGGACAAGCGAACTTTCTTTTGTTCTCTCTGAGAAGCCGTTGCCACATAATCATGTTCATAATTGTTCACCTCAAAGCATAACACCTCAAAGCACCTGTTGAGAACACATAACTTTTCAGCGGCGTAGCACATGGGTTCAAAGAAAGAAAGTTGCTTCAATTCCTTCCATATCACATCCCTGGGGTAACTACTACTTAACGTCTATTTGAATACATAACGATCTCGAACAATTTGACTGCCACGCAGTCGATAAACATGCCTCCGCCTGTTTGCTCTGACCTGAGAGAAATTTTACCAAAAATGTCATCAGGCTACCCCGAATTAGTGATCCATCTTTGCACCATGTTTGGTTGGTATTGCACCATTGGATTTGGATATATTTTGAAAATTATCACTTGGGGGCAATTTTTAATTATTTTTTGGCAAAGTTCATTGACCTTTGACCTTTGAACTCTCAGGAGTTGTACCCAAACTTTCACCAGTCTACCTCCATGAAGTGATACATCTCTGTACCATGTTTGGTTAGAATTGCACCATTGGATTTGGATTTGGGTTTACTGTGAAAAATTGCAATTTTGGCAAAATTCATTGACCTTCGGCCTCTGACCTTCCAGCAATTTCATCAACAATGTCACCAGTCTACCCCAAGAAGTGATCCATCGTTTCACTATGTTTGGTTGGAATTGCACTTTTGGATTTTGATTTATTGTGAAAAATTTAAAGTTTGGGGCAATTTGTAGCCAATTTTGGCAAAGTTCATTGACCTTTGACCTTTCAGGAATTTTACCAAAAAATGTCACCAGTCTATCCCCAAGTAGTGATCTGTCTTTGTGCCATGTTTAATGAGAATTGCATCTTTGGATTTGGATTTATTGTGAAAAAGGTCAATTTGGGGCATTTTTTTGCAAAGTTCATTGACCTTGGACCTTTGACCTCATCAGATTTGACCCCAATTTTACACACTTTATTGGTTTTATGCAATACACACATGTACCAAGTTTGAAGCAAATCTGGTTAACGGTTCTCAAGATATTGCATAAAAGGATTCGGGACGGACGGACTTACGTACGGATGGACGGACGGACGGACGGACGGACGGACGGACAACCCGATAACATAATGCCTCCGGCCACTTCGTGGCGGAGACATAAAGAGCCGGACGTGGCAAGGGATATCCCCGCACATTAACCGTCATGATGATAGTCCTCTTTACGGAGAAGACATTGTGCAACCCATTGGAAATTCCCAAAGTGAAAGCGTTACGGTAAAGCAAAGTGAAACTGAAACATAAACATTCTGAATAATAGGCTGAGCTCAGCATCACACATCCTTCGTTAGGGAGCTATACCAATTGCTTACGTCTGACTTCCGTATTGAGTAACTTTATTGCGATAAACTATAGAAGACAAATTACAAATAAAATTATGTTCACAACCATGCACACAATATACCACATGTTCACTCATCACCCCTTGCCCCCCCCCCCCTCAGTATTTCAAGGTGTTATGTTGAAGAAAAAAAAGAGGTTGAAGAGGTTAAAGATCAATAAAAAGTGCGACTTCATGTAAACAGTTAGATCATATTTATTATTGTTAAACGAACCAACGTTTGATTGTCATGTTTATAATTCATTACGTACGAACGCTGAGAATGAGTGGATGTCAGATATCCTAATAATTCTCTTCCATTATGTGGTCTATCGTCGTCTTCTTCCTATCTTTCCTCTTATTTTCTCTGTCAGAATCAGTTTTTCAAGTCCTTCTTTCCGTAGACAGTGTCCAAGTTGACGAGTTCTGACTTTTGTTAGCAAAATCATGTTGGTATTCTGGTCTACATATTTCCATGTGCCTACCAAAAATCATATACAAGTGCACAAGCCGAATAACTATACAACACATGGGCACATCACTACAGCAACATAATTTCTCCATTGAAGGGTAAGATATAAAATGAGTTTAAAAGCAACCTGCAGAAATGGCAACATCACACTATGTAAGAACACGACCAGCATATTTCGCTAACGACTGCACACTGACAAAGCGGGCAGGTCTGTTCTAGTTCGAAGACAGAATATTGAACATTACCATGACTATTTCTAAAGGAGCAGTCTATAACATGTATAACCAGGGAAGTGTTATAGGAAGGAGTAGAAACTCGAGCATAATACATTCAAACATCTGTATGGGTTCTAAAGCGTGCTCATGAATGTCAAAAGAATTCCATAATCATGACAATGCTTTGATGTTCCATGTGCCGAGCCGACATTTAGCTGATGTCAACTTGAAAAGAAATTTCTTTAATTTCCCATTTGTTTGTAGACGTTTTGTTTTTGACAAATTCGTTTGCAAACTATAAGGAAGTTAACGGCAGATAATGACAGATCCTAATACTCTGCTTTTGTTTCGAAAAGTAATGAGGAATCATTACAAATCGGACATATAAGCTATTTATATTAATTACAAAATTGACCAATTTCTTCACTTTCCGACAACTTGTGCATTTGGGAGATTCAACCACCCTCAAAATGATATATTAAGTTGTGTGTTATCATTAACGGCGTTTGTGTGTGTTTGCGTGAAGCAGAGATATTTTACTTGAAAAACTTGTTTATTTGTGTTTGCTGATACCTGTTGTGCTCATGGAAGTATTAATGTCACTAACAGAACGGGACAAGTGAAATGAGACTGTACATTTCTTTTGTTCTCACTGAGAAACCGTTGCCACACAATCATATTCATAATTGTTCAAACACCTGAACAGCACCTGTTGAGAACACCATAACTTTTCAGCGGCTTGGCACATGGGTTCAAAGAAAGAAAGTTGCTTCCTATCCTTCCATAACACATCCCTGCTATAACCTTAGATTAGGTGTATTTGGTCGATGCAGAAAGAAAAAAAAATACTTTGGTGAAATTTGAATGATTCATGTCCCCAAATATGTCTCCAACTGGCCAGAAATACTTTACATTCAGCCATGGGCGGAAACACGCATGCACTGATATACATTATGATCCATTTAGATAAAAGTATATATATTGTGATCATGATCATGATGATGTTTCGAACAGCCATAACTAATATCACCTATCCGATTTCACTTAGAATTTTATAGATGGACTTTCTTTAGTTCCTATGTATCTACCGAATACAAACTAGTTTGTTTTTTTCAAGTCGACCACCCTCAATATGCAAGTCGAATTCGCGATGGTGTGAACCGGTTTTATCACCACTTACAAACGCTGCGTACGTACCCCGCGCGTTAAAAGATAGCGCATCGCTGTATTTATGAATGTAATAATTAATGTACTTGTAGGCCTACCAGCACCGAACGAATATTTCGTCAACGGTCGATTGTACCCTTCTGACACTGTATCATTCACCTGAATACAGTACACGGTGTAGGTCTTGTCCAGTCCAGTAGTTGTTTCGTAAATCGTTAGCAGTGACACACGAAGAAATATGCCAATCATCGAGTTTGTGACCAACGTCCCCGCGGAGAGCGTCCCCGAGGGATTCACGGCACGGGCCGCAGCAAAAGTAGCAGATGTCATGGGCAAGCCACTGGTGGTAAGTTCATTACATGTGATCATTCTGAATGTGCTTTTCAACACTGCCAATGGGTTTCGCAATGTAGCAACCTATTTTTGAACAAGGCAAAGTACTGACGTTGGAAAGAAGCGTGCATAAACATGGAGCTATGCACGATAGGAAGTAGTACATGTACACAAAATCAGAATCAGGTTTCAGCGTGCACATAGTTACATTCACTGACGTAATCATTGACCTCCGAAGAGTGCATGGAGGAGTACAGCTCTAATTACACGAGGCAAATTAAGTTTTGATCGTGATTTTGTTAATGTGCACAATGAGTTACGTCCTACTTTTCAAAGTAAGACAGCTTTTGCGAACTAACAACATCAATGCTGCGTTAAAGAAAGACAATACTAGTAAGCAATTACCATGACTTGCCGTCTCTTACACGTCTTGGACAAGAGCGATATGATCGATGTATCTTGCATATTTGTCTGATTAACTAATGAATGATTAATTCATGAATTAATTGCTTGAACGATTGGTTTAATGACTAAAATAATGATTGGTCAGTCAACGCATTCAACTGGTTCACCAATGTAGTAATTTGTTAATGTGTTGAAATATAACAATACAAATCAATAACGGGGGAAGACACATTGTGCCAAATTTCTTTCGCCGGTTTACCTCGAGCCTCGTGCACAGTAACGATACAGGGTGAGATTTACAGCACGAGTCACGAGCGGTTGGCAGCTGCTTCCCTCTATATCTTGACTCATATCCCTCCGCAAAATATCGTCCAGGGGCGCGTTTCTCGACATGATGACAACTCTAACATTAACCCGAGTTCTAAGATCCGATAGTTAGCACTAAGGTGATGCTCGAAGCTATTACAAATCTAACCTCAGCTCTAAAAATGCTGGAATTGCTCGGACCCTGTCGCATCTATTGTTCTCGATCGGACGATCCTTGAGAACAATAGTGACTTATGGAAAACTGAGTTGCGTAATCATGAGGACCGGGAGAAATGAATAAATTTTTATTATGCGTTCTACGATAACATTTCTATTACATTTTGTCATACTTCGCTAGCATTAAATCAGCTGTGGCGGGTAAAGGGGTTTGCTTGCTTAACATTACTTCAGTGGAGGCGAAATTCACGAAAAAGTTGAACAAATATTTCAAAATGTTGAGTGTCATTCAAGCATTCCGTAGATGGAGGGCTAGTCTAAGCATGCCACCATTTTAACACTGTTTAAAGTTGAGAATGCACTGCTGCTCGCTTATTTATTTTTGAATGAGTACTTACAAAATTCTTGAAGTGGAAGATATTGAGTCGGAAGATATTTTCGAGGCGGGGCTTATCAGTGCTGAGAAAAATATCGAACAATTATTTTAAAATAGAGGACACATATTTCCATTGAACAGTTAGTGATTTTGTTATACATATTATGTTGCATCAACATAAGTCAACATACATTTTCATGCCAGGGGACCTTTAATGTCGGCTTGTATACGAACAAAAACGATAAAACGCGTACAGTTCCTGAAGAATGCCTAAACGGAAACGGGTCGGGTCAGTATCAGGTTCGAAGAAACATGCTGGTAGATATAGACATAGCTATACAGACTTGACAAAAATCATTGACGAGCCGCAGGCAACTGCATAATCCAGCTGTTCAACTCATCGTATGATGCTCATATTTCAAGATACCGATAATTGCCCTCAGTCAGTCAGTGGTGTGATAAATTATGATAATAACGAGGGGGAATGGATACTCTCCTGATAAAATTATGTCACAAGGTCAAAGCAGACACTAATATGACATAGTTTGATTCCACCCTAACCAAACTAGTGTAGAGTCCAATTACAGATCACAGACAGGCACAACTGTTTATGTTATGGTAATCATAATGTTTCAAGGGATATATTTTATGTAATATTTTCGGTACCACTTAAAAACATTATATATCGGGGCTAACATGACATCCCATTTTCATCCACATTATTGAGATTATTTCTGCAACTACAAGTTCAACCAATCACCTTAAGTGTGAAATTCAATACTTCCTGGATATCTAAACTATGACGATAACATTTTTGCAGTGTTTCCTCACTTTAAGATCTGTGGTACGGTAACGTGATACAAAATATTCCTCATTATGTCTTAGAGCATATCGGTGTCTTTGCGACACGAGACGATGTTTCGCATGGGAAACAGCGACCCCTGCCTTATGATCTTCGCAGCCAGCGTCGACGCCTTCAATGACCACGATGTTAATAGGATGTACACCAAGGAGCTCATCGACTTCGGCGCCACCGAGTTCGGCGTCCCGATTGAAAGGTGAGAGGACAGGAGGAGATGAGAAGGAGGGGTGGATGGACGGGAATGGGGAGTGTCACAGGTGGGCTTGAAATTTCCATTTATTTTATTGTCTACCATGGTTACTCTTGTCTAGTAAAAGGCATCGTAATTTCTTTCATTTTCATGCCCGAGTAAAAGCCGGTACAGGTGTACCACATGTTTTAACGGGTGATCGAATGTTAAGTCTACCCTTTCATTTATATGCAAATTTATCGAAAATGTTCAAGTATCGCTGTTTTAGTACTTTCGTTCCCGTGGATTTATCCTGGTACTTTTTCCAGCTACGTTTAGTAAATTAATGCATGTTACGGGTTAATTTTGTAGCACCCACGCTAGCGTCTCCTTGCCACGCCCGAGGCGATACGTTGGGCAAGGTATTTAACCGTACGTTGTACACGTTAAGGCATTACTTTCTTTTGCTTTCGTCCTGTACGGTGGTTTCCTTTTGAGTTCGTGGTCAATTTGTAACTAAGTGTATCCGAAGACAAGCATCCGTCTACAATTGAATCTGATGTATAACCGAAGTTAAGCAGCCGTCACCAAATATTGTTTTGTCGTAGCTGCAAGTTTTGAAGAGGTGTCTTCGTTGTAGTTTATTGGAAAACTCACCTTTGGTGAGTTTGTGTACGGGACTGACGCCGCCTTACGTGTCCCTGAACTGTCCACGTCACCACGTCGCCACGTCGCCTACTTCGCTGAGGAGTCGCCCGTCACAAGTTCGCAGCCTCATCGAAAGTCAAGCGCGTCGTCTTTCTTTTGTTCCACGCAGCTAGCATCGTTGAAACGGGGCCCCGACCGCGAACTGCCAGGTTTTCGTGTGTTTATTGTTGGTGTGATTCCGTTTGATTTGGGTGTGTGGTTTATCTGGTCCGTATAAATGATTTGTTTTAATCACGTGATTTTGTTATTGAAATGTAAGATTAATGATATTTTCAGTAACTGATTAAAATAATGTTAAGTTAAATTGATTTGTCATAGTCGGTTTGTGGTGTTATTGGTCAACAAGTTTTTCCTCTTTTATTTTACTGTCGGCTCCAAACCGGGCCGTGACAGGGAGAAAAGGGATGGAGGGATGGAAGGGGAGGAGAAGAAGGGGAGGACGATTAGGAGGGGAAAGAGCGACGGGGTTAATGGGGAAGGAGTGAGGACACAAGATGAATGAGGGGAGGGGGAGCACGAGAAAGGGGGGGGGTGGAGAAAGGTGATGAAAATAAGTTGATGAGGATGGATGTATGTAAAAGCATTGCCTTATTATTTCCTCCGTTCTGTTCGATTAATCATGTTACATATCGTTCTTGATGTAACTGATCATTGAATCATTATTTCTAATATCATTTATATTAAACGATCGGGTAAATGATACCTACCTATTGAATGTCAGTGTAAAAAAATCCTGCTTTGTTTTCAATGTCATAATTGTTGTTCTAACCACCCGTTAATCCTCCTTTAAGGAAACATAACCACCACCACCACTAACAACAACAACATCAGTATCATTCTCCTGCTCCTCTTCTTTATCAGTTTTATCATCGCCACCACCACCTGCATCAGCGTAATCCTCTTCATCATCATCATGGTCATGGTAGTAATCATCTTCATGCTGATCATCTTCAACGTGGTCGTCGTCACGATTATCCTTGCTACAGCAACCATCCTATTCATTCACCTATCCATCCTGCTTATTCTTCTCCACTCTTTCATCAAATTGATCATTGTCATCATTATCATCATCATCGTCATTATCATAATCATCATCAATATCATTATCAACATCATCATTCCCATAGACCTGATACCACGTCATCGTGATCTAACTGTTCTGCTCTCCCTCTGTTATCTCCACCACCATCCTTTGCCAGAATCAACCTCCTGATGCGCAACCTCTCTCGGTGGCAAATCGGACTTCCAGGAGGTGTGTTGCTAGGCGACAGGATGAAGCAGACCAAGTAGGAGACACCGCACACTCTGATGCCCTGAGCTAATCATGACACTATGATTGAACATGTCCGAACAACCAATGCATTGATGGTTTATTTAAAAAAACAACGATGATAATAAACCCTGCAGGATTGGATTTGACAACAGGTCAATTCTAATATTTGAACATGTGAACCCGATGAGTCATACAACGATCCCTGAAATCAAATAAAAAAAAAATAATCGAAATTAAAGATGACTGTGTATTATATCATATATTAAATGTCTGCGAACATTTACACATTCTCCAAATTGCTCATGACTTGCAAATAAGAGAAATGCAAGTAAAGAGAAAAAAATATATATTAAGTGTCTATGTTTTTTAATCGTAAGTGCTGTCATTATATAGTATGTGCCAATACAACTGAAAACTTGAACTTTTAGATGTTATAATTCATTTGCATTGTTTTATAACCTTGTACACCATATTTTGTTTCACATGTTGTTAATTAACTCTTTGTGTATGTTTTCACCATTAATGTACACAAATCTCATAGAGCAGCATTTTATCTGGCACGTGAAAGGTTAATAACATGCGCTGCTTTCTGTGTGGGGTGTCGGTAGAGTCCAGGGGTCATATTCATGAAACCTTACTAAGCCTAGTTAGCTACTAAAGTGGATTCAGCTACATGCATTTTTAGTTACGAACTAGGCTAGTAAGGTTTCATGAATATTTGGCCCCTGGCAGGGAGTCATTTAGAGGGTCTAGAGGGATTCTAGCGTAACCTAACTATCGAGAAAATGCCACCATTAAGAATGTGAAGGGAAGTGAGAAATTAACTGTTGGAGGGAATGTTTTTATTACATAGCTCATCCTCACAAAATAAAGTGTATCAAGTGAAATTATTAAAAATTCGTTTTTTACTTTTCATTTCTCTTAAATCCTCCCAAACACGTGGTCCAGTTTACGAACGATAAAATATATATTTTAGTGCGTGAAAAGAGGGGAGTAAGAGGGGGAAGGTCATATGATAGGGAGAGAGAGAAAGAGAGAGAGAGAAAGAGAGATAGAGAGAGAAAGAAAGAGAGAGAGAGAAAGAGAGAGAAAGAGAGAAAGAGAGAGACAGAGACAGAGAGAGAGAGAAAGAGAGAGAGAGAGGGGGGGGGGGTAGAGTGGGCAGAGAAACGACGGGAGATATTGAAAGAAGAATGCGGAGGGGAGGGGGTTATATCGAGAGAGAAAGGCAGTGATACTGATAAAAACGAAGAATTTCAGAAAGAGTAAATACATCGCACTCATCAGAACACTGACAACTACTTGACCAAGTGTTTAGTACTTTCCAAATTTAACCATTCCGTAGCGTTTATACTCTGCCAGTTGACGATGAGGTACGTTGTCGATTGCCGGTGTGATGGCATATTCCGTTCCTATTATATTTGGTTCTCAGAACCAAATATCCCGGAACTATGTATCCCGTGCGCCGAAATATGCCTACACTCCTGGCGCTCCGAAAGATCCTCCGTACCCCTCGCCTGTCACTGGGGTTAGCGCGGTTAGTCTCGTTCCAGGCGCTAGTGGGGTATTGCGCTGACGGACGAAATCATCAAGGGAATGTAATGGTACAAAGACGAAGAAAGAGAAAGTGGAGGTAAAGAAAATGTATCACGTACATTGATGCAAAGAAAGGGTGCTGTTATTATCATTGTCTTGATGACTATTTAAGAGTTCAAGCCTGCAGAAGTTGTTGCTGGTCTAGGCTGAGTGGCTGTAAATGGAGCAGTAGCAGTACGTAAAACAACTATTTGTGAATGTGCCTTTAGTTTGTTTGTTATCCAGCATTACTCTTACTGCATTACTCCACTCAGTATTTACTCTGAATACCCCGTTGCTGTATATGTCGATGTTCCATGGAAATATGTGTTATGTGAAATAATGGCTCTTGATGTGTATAGCTAATCTCACGGTGCTCTCAAAATTCATGTTCTGATGCTCATCTCAATGCTGCAAATCTTAATATTCAGGTTTTATCAACACACAATGAATTTCATGCCAAATATGGGCATGTTAGAGATGTGTGAAAGCATGCCAGAATGTCATTTGAGTATTTCAAAATGTGAACATAAAAACTGCTGTATCAACATTGTATCAAAGATGTTCACATTACACAAACATATACGTCCACGATTACAGTGAATGCCATTGCTAAACAGTACAATGCACTCTTGTCACATTTTGAAAATATTTGGTTTTATACATGTACTGTTTATGGATTATTTGTCCTTGGTAATATAGAGTTTGGAAGTATAGTTTGTGATATTCAGTACTCAACCATTCTCAATGATAAAAGAGGGCAAATACTGACCTTGGACTGGGGGAGAGTTGGAACTTAATCGCCCTCTCATCACATATTCAAGCTTAGATTTGGCGTACTT
This sequence comes from Arbacia lixula, assembly GCA_963669155.1. Classification (NCBI taxonomy): domain Eukaryota; kingdom Metazoa; phylum Echinodermata; class Echinoidea; order Arbacioida; family Arbaciidae; genus Arbacia; species Arbacia lixula. The sequence continues at coordinate 7,344,592 of OZ022588.1, forward strand.
TATTGAAACGAGAATGAAGGGGCACCCTGCAGAAAAAAGGGGATATCAAGTCTCCTTAAGCCCGATCAGTACAGGTTTTTTGGAATATTTCGATAACATGAAAGCAGACCATAATGCGGTCAGGAGAGCTCACACATGTGATACCAATGTGTTCCCTGGACCATGTCTGTACTGCATTCATTAAACAGGTGAAGTGGGTGTGTCTTTAGTGTAAGCCTTTTCTTTTTATAGAAGAAATGTTTGTTTTCTTCTTCTTCTTCTTTTTTTTTTTTTTTTTTTCATATTATCACTTATTTTGTAAGTGTATATTCAAACTTAATCTGGTGCTGTATAATTTATTCTTTTAACCGTGTGATGGATGCATGAGTGCAACTCAACATACACATGTGTTAACAACTTAATGTACATATACATGTATTTCTTTGTGTCTAAAGATGCTTTTAAGAAGAAATTGAAGAAAAATGCATCAATATGTTGACATCCACCATCACAAAGCATCCGTTTAATTTAATGTGTTGTGTATATTCTGTTAATTGCAAGTATTAAATGTGTGTGTACACTGGGTTTGCTGGTCTGAGGCATACCCATTTTGAGAAGGACAAGATCCTTTTTAAAATGGCAGTACGTAACCAATGTCTTTGTGTATATTATTTTTCAAAAGCATTGTTGTTGCATATTGTTATCTGGTAGAGCATAATATTCTAGAATAATTAGTATCACATCTGTAGTACAACCTCGCTAATGTATGATATAATTTTTATTGCAAAAAAAAAAATCACAAATGTATCCAATCTTTTGTATTGTGCTGAAATACAGGTATTTTAACTTTTCATATATCTAGCAGGCTTGAAAGTCACACTAGTTAAAGCATTAATTGTGAACTTTGCATACAGACATTTTTATGAAAAAGTAAGTCAGCAGAGTGCACGCATGGTTATTGCTTATGAGGAGATCTGGATTTTTAAGTCTAAAAGAATTGGGGTATTTATTTGCAAGAAATTCGAAGCCTACCCCCTTCCCCTGAACAGAAAATAAAATCATACAGCAAAATCAGGCAAAATGGGCACATATTTTGCTTATATTCATAACAAACGGTGTATTTTTTAAAATGTGTGTCAGGCAGGGATATTTCTTAGACCTTGACCTTTTATGTTTTAAACTTTCAAGGGACACAGTATTTATTCATGTTTGATAGTTTAAAACAAACTATATTCTGTATCAATCAGTGTTTTGATGAATCATGTTAACCGTATATAAATATGTGATTAGTCACATTGTTACCCATAACGAGATATTTGTGAAGGGTCTCATGCAAAGATTTCAATAAAATCTGAACTTGAACGATTAAATGATAATGGTGATTCCTAGCATTTTTATTTTGATGTCAGAATTAGGCTGACATAGCATGGACATTCTCTATGCACAGTCTGTATACTAAAGCAAATAATGTTAACCAAGAAGTAAGTTCTGCAGTACTAGCAATGTGATACTTTATATATGGCAAAGTTGTCTCTTCAAATTGATTTAAAGTTAAACATAACCATTGAAGATTAATGTTTTTTCAAAACTTCTCTTTCTGCCCATTTCAATAAAAAAAGGTTGCATCATATAAACTGTATTATTGGCTTAAACGAGAAGGTATCCCCTTGTTCTCCATTTTTCTTTCTCAATTAAACGATTGCAGACTATCAGTCGTTTTGTCATTAATCTCTTACTCAAAAATCTACTCCAGGCAAAAATATATTTTGTTTACTTCTCCATATGGGCCGCTGTTTTCTGTGCCTCATTGAAAATTACACACACTTCATGTAAATGGCGGTTTAATCTATTGTGCTCAGAATTATCAAATTAATTTCTTACTGAAATTTATTTACTGATATTAATTTCTAACTGAATTAAACAATTGCTGACTTTCAGTCCCTTCCTCTTTGATCTCTTACTCAAAAATCTACTCCAGGCAAATATATAATTTGTTTACTTCTCCATTCGGGCTGCTGGTGTCTTTTTTGCCTCATTATAAAATACATGGACTTCATATGGGAAATATGTTACTATTTGACCCTGATCAATTATTGGTCAGATTTGGACTTGTGTGTATGAGATGATTAATTCAGAGCACAACAACCCCCATTGTGCACCACATATGTGAGCCCACGTGGTATTTCTGCCAGAAGCATCATGTATTATTATTATTATTATTATTATTATTATCATTATTATTATTATTTACACTTTGTTGTTAGTTCCAGGAGGATGTTGCATATAGGTTTTCAATTATTGTAACTTAAATGTAGTGGTAGCTACCAAGTAAACATATCTCCAACATGGCCCTGATCTCTGATATCATCCAAACTTTCTATTCGTAAGCATCTGAAGTTATGCATATGCATCTGAACAAAAGCATAAGATTTATCGTCTCGCAAGCGTGACGACCTTGCCACCATTCTGTAAAAAGACATATTTTCAGTCCTTCATATCTATTTTCCCTGAAGGGAAGGCCTTCCGCTGTAGGATTGAATGATAGCCTTGGTGGTTGAGGATACCCTCTACTCTGTGCAAATAAGAAAGATTGGATGATATCAGAGATCAGGGCCATGTTGCAGATAGGTTTTCTTGGTAGCTACCATTGAGCGTAAGGTAGAATGATTTAAAACCTATATACAACATGCTCCAGAAAAGTGTAGAAAATCAATGGACAAAAAACCAGGCAGAAAAGTAATAAGAGGAATATGGAATAATGAAAAACGGAACAACAAAGATGGTAAGGTTCTGGTTGCTTGTTGTCATCAGAGATAGAAGGAAAACAACAATTAAAGTCAATATTTCAACAACAAAAATAAAAGGTTAAGCGATGGTTTGCCAGGAGTTCAGGTGTCGTGACTTCGGGCTTCCGCAATTAAGCTCATCACCCTTACCGACTACCATTAGTTCCCTTCTGGTATGGCGACCGGCCCATCGCGTATCCCTTCCTACCTCCTAAAAACTATAGCCTATAAAAACTATAGACTCTAACTCTTTAGGGGAGGAACAAGGGTGATCCCAATGCCTTTGCCGGGCCATCCGACAATCCTTGAACCTTGGTTTTGCAACCTTGGAGTTAGCGGGTTTCGAACCCGTGCCCGCTAGCACGAGTGTGAGGTAGTCCCGGCGCTTACCCTACCACTAGGCTATAAGACGTCGGTGGTTTTGCTTGGTGATTTTAGCGTATAGACTATTAGTTTCAAATCAACGAGAAAAAAACCAAAAGAGCATCTATGTCAGGAATCGAACTCACGACCTTCAGGTTATCAGTCTGACGCTCTACCAACTGAGCCAACAGACCGATTGCTGATGTTGGTATTTTTTCAAAGAGTATTAAACATATATACTTGCAGATTGTCAACAAGTTTCTATGTATTACTGAGGTAATTTTCTTTTTGATATAAAGAAAATGTGCAATTTATGAAAAAATCACATGGAAGAGGGGGAATTCGTTCCCCAAATGTATCCTGAAAGTGACCCGAGAGCCCTCTAAATCTGATACAATCTTGTAGTATGAACTATGATATGACATCTTATATGCTATGAGATAATTGGCCATTGAAATGTTACTTTTCCATGGCGCTCGCTTTTCTCTCCGTCGCTCTCTATCCCAACCTCCTCTCTCTCCACCTCTCTCTCTCCCTCCTCCTCTCTTTCTCTTTCTCCCCCCAACCCCACCTCTCTTTCTCTAAAGCCATCTTCGTTGTTCTTTTCTCTTCCGATGCAAGCATTCTTTTATATAGAGTACCGAAGTGGTGTCGTCATATCAACATGTTGTCAAGACAAATTGGCTCTAAGCAAACTCACTCCACTGAGAGGTTTACCTGTCCGATATTGTTTATCGGGCTAGTGTCCGGCATTCTCATTTACATTCCCCGTTGTAATCACCGCTGCTTGTTCTGCCCCTATTGTTTAGAGCCATTTGTCTTGACAATAATGCTCAAATGGCGTCACACTTCGGTACTCTATATTCAGATAAGCAGACGTAGACGGTTTCTTATTTTCCCCACAAATATATTTTTTATTATTGAATGCATCAACATTTTCAAATTCATGACATATATCAATACGGTAATGATGAAACTGATCCATGCATAATCATGTAAATGCTCATTGTTTTGATGAAGGAAACACTCAAATATATATATTGTGGATGCAGAGAATTGTCCTAGTCAAAACTCAATTCAAACAGTGATGCAACACTTTGGCAATTGTCGACAAAAACTCTCCTGAATATAAAAAATGTCATGTTGTTTTCTTACATATTATTTGCTGGCTGAGCCTCCCCCCCCCCCCCCCTCCCCACAAATATACAACTAAAATCAGGGTAAGGAAGTAAAAAAAAAAAAAAAAATTATTACAATATAAAATTGAAAATGAGAATGAGGGATATTAGGTGGAATATGTGACAAACATACATTTTATTTCAAGAACTAAAAATTAAAAATACATACCTGTTCTTTTATGTCTTTATTAAACGCTTAGAAATATAACAAATTAAGTTCTTATTTATTCCATCCTTTAAAATATAAGTACATTTGTACTAGGATCCCTTATGCCATGGTCACAACCGGCCGTCCGTGTTTTTCTACGTGGAGTTGGCAGCTTGCTTGCCAACTTCTACGATCCTTGCCTGCGTCGTCCTTGCGTCCGACGCAAGGAGTTTCAGCGAAACCCGACGCAGATCACAAGCAGAGAGAATCATATATGTATATATGAAGGAACATCTCGGGGAAATCAAGGAAAACCGAGCTTTTGCAGTATTGAGAATTCAACGTGCTTCACATCCTTTAATCCTAATACTCACGGGCGTGCATTATTCCCCAACCCCCGTCAATATTTTGTCGGTACTTCCGAACACCTCAATATTTCGAAACGAACATGATTTTTTTTTCTGATCCTTTCCGCACATTTTAATACCAAATTTATGACGATCGGACCTACCGTGCCGATATCAGATTACGTTTACCAAACACATGTCACTGAAATTTCGCTATTTTTCTATATGACTGAGCACAACCATATGGACAAATTATGCAGGAGATTTCCCATTTTATTTAAATAATTTTCTAATAGGTAGTGTAAATAATTACACACACAAACCCACACACACTTAGACCCAAATCGCAAAATGCGCTTGACGAAAAACAATGAAATGCGTGCGAAATAATTACCACACCTATCATTTTTTCAGGAATTGATGAGGGATTTTTGAAAAAACATTTGTACCAGAAATTGATATTCTTGAGGCTTTATTTAGTGATTTCTTGCATAAATGAGCATTTTTTTTCAAGATCACTTTATTAGACATTTAGAGAAAATCAAGGAAAATAAACATACAAAGCCCAGGTCATAGCTAATTAATGCTGAGTGCAGGGCGAGAAATATACATTTACAAAGGAAAACATCCTCGATTCAATATACAAGGATAACAATACAGAAAACAAAAAGTTATTTGCCTTACGTTAAAGAAAAGGTAGGATGTAATTTGTATTTAAGAAGAAAGAAAAAACCCGGCAATGTTTACGGCTAGTGTCCTACTCCATTGAGAGGGAGGACATGAAAACTCAATATATATGATATATCAAACATTCCTTTAAACAGTGATAAATCTGATTATAGAATAGACATACAATGAAATATGGTCAATAGTAGAATGTCATTTACATACATTTGCACTCGATCAATATTGGACGTTTCTTTGAAGTTATGTTTATTCCCATCTTATTCGAATAATTGATGCTTTGTAGGGAGACAAATATACGGTCTTCGTCTTGCTGTTACGGAGAGTAACGACAAAAGAGTAACATAAAACAAAGACTAAAAAGCATTGTTATTAATGGGGTGGATATTCATTTTGCATTGAACACTTCCACCCCTTGAACAGAATATTCTCAATACCCTGGAGAACGAATTGCGGGGCAGAGAAGTGGTTACTTTTCTAAGAGGAGTTTTCCCATGCCGCTTCGCTCTTCGCACAGTAGAGAACGAAGGATGAGACTACCGCCTTTTGGCTTAGGTCATCTCGTACTTCTTTGAACTTCGCGGGCTTTGGGGTGAAAAAAGAAAGGAATGACTTAAGGCGTTGAGCATTGTCCTGTGAGATGAATCCCTTTGAACCAATTTCCACTGCTTACAGCTGGACTTCGTATCCGTTGTTTTGGATGTCAGTGATTAAGCTTGCGTATTTATCGGCTTTGTATTTATGGGTACGTTCAATTCCTAGTTCGAACGGTATGGTTAATTCGAATAAAAGGAGTTTGTCTCATTCTCGGTACAGACATAAGTCTGGCCTGAGGTTTTTTGGGTGCAGGACCGTGGGATTGTCGTCACAGGTGAGTAGCCCTGTATGTTTGGAATGTCGTGTTTACCGCCAAATCTGGGGAAGAGCCCTTTAGCGCAACATTGACAAGATAGGCCAGGATATTGTTGTAACGCCATGTGTAGCGTCCTTGTTCTAGAAACAGTGGGCAGGCGTTTAATACATGGTTGAGAGTCTCTCTCCCGGGACAATGCTTACATTTAGCTATTGTGGACTTTCCCCACCTGACTAAGTTTGCTCTTGTATTCAATGTGTCGGAAACTGAGTTAACAAGGAATTTTAACACTCGAGCAGGCATGTTATACATGATGCTTTTCCACACAACACATTTTTGTTCTAGACATAGTAGCTCGAGAAACATTCCTTGTACGGTTAGCTCTTTAACCTGGCTATGTCATATATCGTTCACTTGGTTAGACAATAGATTTTTACTCTTTCTTTTTTGATTGGAGCGTTTGACGATCCTCTACTTGCGTGTAAAGTGTATGACTTTGCTCAGTCGCTTATTTTTTCCTGCTCAATTTAGTTTCCCTTTGGAGCTTAGAATCTAAGCACTGTTTAAAAAATAAAGGCACTTTCGTAAATTTAGCTATACAACTTGTAGAGTACATAATTCTTGACCTTTATAAAAAAAAAATTGAGGGAATCGGGCGGCCCATGGCCATAACCCCCCCCCCCCCCCCTCCCCTAACATGCCTTGAAATACCCCGGTAGTATTAGGGTTAAAGACAGCCCCTCCCTTTTTCAGATCACCACAAAACCATCGAAACACTGACAAAACATATAGAGAAGTGTTAGCAAGCTGTATACTCATAATTTGAAACTGATACGTAGTGTAAAATTCAAATATACGTAAACAACGTCTTATTAATAGTCTTTACCTCAGGCTCTTAGCAGTTTGTGTTGAAATATCTGCTTTATTGATTAATCTGTTTATTAAATTATAAAACGTATTATGATAAGAATTGTTCTATAGAAGGAATCATCTCTAAAGTTAGGTAATTGCTCATAAAATTAGGATTTCACACACGCATAATAACCACATAGATACAGTAACAAAGACTAATACTTTTTTCGTAGTACGAAAAAAGTCGTTTTGAAATTTAACGGCTGATTTTTTTTTACATACACAGAAAGCTTTAACATGCTATATTCTTAGAAATGGTCTTGAATCACACTTTCTTCAATTTACGATCGTGATAGACGATTTCAAATTTTAAGCTTGCAAAAGGGACGGACAATCTTTAAGAGAGGTGGTGTCATTCTTTGTTCAAAAGTATTCATGCATGCAATCCAACTTTTCGTGAAATAATTCAACGATCATGATTTGCCTTGTGGTCTGTCCAAGCTATCTTGATAGTTAATATGACTGCTTGATATACTATCTCCCTCTCTCTGGGTGCTTTGTCGTGTGACGTAGGCGATCATGGAGTGCCACACAGTTCTCTGTACTGAGCTCTTTGTATCAATTTCATACATGGTAAACCAGTCAGTCAGGATGCTTATCAACTTAATAATCCTTCTTCCCATGCCCCATACCCCTGGTTCTTTTTCATCAATCCAAACTTTCAAGTAAACTTTACACAGTATACGACGTACAAAATCTCAACCTTCAGATTCTTGGCTCACATATCAGTTCCATAATATACATAATGAAACTTTCTTCTTTGTGTGACATAACACATACAGCTATGACTTGAGTCATATGTCACAAGTTAGGTAAATACTCGTTCTAGGCATATCTGAATATGATCCGCTATTACGGTGAACATGTCCATACTGACTGTCCAATGGGTGGATACAAAATACCTTTTGTTCCCTTGCATCAGTTATAAACTGATGCTCAATACCCCAAAGGAGATGCAATCCGCTGGTTCAATAATGATGTGCGAGTTTCGGCATGTAAACAATTAAGACTGGCGGTTATTTCTGACCAGTCAATCCTAAAGCTCGCAGCTTAATCAAGGAGATGTGTCGCTGATATTTATATAGGACATATGTGGAGTTACCCCGGTGTTCCTCTGTGGGGAAAGTCCACCCTTCAATTACCTCTCCTTAAGGAGAGATGTAGCGTTGATTAGTTGAGCTACCTCTGCGCGTTCTCTTCAAATCGTTCCAAAGCCCATCCGTTAATTCATCGTGACCTTGATTTTAGGCAAGATTTAGAGTTGATTTGTTGCGCTAGCTCAGCGGGCTCTCATCTCTCCCTTACCATTTTGTCAAGTTTCGCAAAAGTCCATCCTATAATGGCATCTCTGGTAGGAGAGATTTCTTGTTCATTTGTCAAGCTGGCTGCGCGGATTAATTATCTCCCTCTCTCATCCTTCGTTAATTCGTGGCAAAGTCCATTCTACAGTCTATAGTGACCACTCCTTTAGGACGATTTAGCCTAGTGTTCATTTGTTGAGCACCGCGAGTTCTCGACACTCTCCCTCACTCATTCTACTTTAATTCGGCCTGCTTTGGCACTTCCTACAGTAGCGTCCCCTCCGACGACGGAATACTTATGGAATTCTCGCTTTCCTTCATACATTAATGAATCATAATGAATTATGATTCCCCAAGATGTAAATTACTGCTGAGTTTCTCTAACTGGAACGTGCGGCAGAGCTGCAGTGTCAGCTTGCCCATAAAGCCGTAGGTGCTCTCCTCCTACTCGTCACTGTGCTTCGCAAAGTGGGGAGCTCTGCAACACTTGACGTCAAGGTCGCTCTCCACATGCTTGCGCCACTGCTCGACCACTCGTCGTTTTCCTTGGCCGTGGCGATCGGGTCATGGTGAGAGAAGAGGTTCAGGGCGGACGCCTTGACCGGGCGGCCAGTAAAGATCCCATTCACCTGAAGGACAATGCAGAACAATGGGACCGTTAATAAACTCTGCTTTGTTTCTTTGGAAATTCTTATGGAATTCTCGCTTTCCTTCATACATGAATCATTATGAATTATGATTCCTCAATATGTAAATTACTGCTGAGTATATGCCTTGTAAAATGTTAGAAATATGTGGCTTGTTTGAGACCGAGTCTCTGCGAGACTAGACGGGTCTCCGAGAAGTCATCATGAATTCGAATGCGTTTGATTTTTTTCAAGTCTCCTGTAAGTCTCTGTAACTTATCTATGCTGTCCTTGCGACATCTCCACCAATGAGACGGACCTTTAACTCTTACATTACCATTCCCTGAAAACCACATTGGCTTACTACACATCTTCACGCCAATGCTCACGGGAGAGTTCACCCTTCAAGCTCACCTTGAAGATGCTATCCATGGTGTAATTGTTGGTCAGCCAATAGTAGGTCTCTGCAACCCTCTTGATGACAAACTGCGTAAAGGAGTTGTTGGCGGCCTGCGAGTAGATACCCTCGTAGTTATCCCTGGAGAGAATACAACTGTACAGGATCTGATCAACGATGCGGTAACGCACCGATGCATAGGCCAAACGGCTACTCCGCTCCGCAGACGCGCGCTTCTTCTCCCTCTGATGCGTCCATCAGGTCGAGCATCTCGGCGTACACGTGGCTGCTGACGGAGTAGGCATGGACCAGAAGAGGGCGTGTGTCGCCGTCCGTGACATAATCCAGGATCTCCCGCGCGATCTCCTTGGCGTTGGCGGGCCAGGCGATGTCGATGGGTCGCGTCTTGACCACCAGTACATCGAATCTAGAACTAAAAAAAATTATACAACATTGAAACATGTATTATATCAACATATGACTTAACATAGGAACATATAAATAGCGACTGATCGGCAATAGCGACGATTAATAAAAAGCGGCACAACATGAGCATTGCAGAGATATAAGTATAAACAATGATTGATTGATTGATTGATTGATAAGAAATTAACGACACTACTAACACTTGAGTGTCATATAAGTGTCGAACAGTTCATCTAAAAAGATTATACAATTCAAGTTTCCCCAATGTGATTTACAGAATTTGAGCAGGATTATAAATCAGAAAAAAGTCAATATGTTAACTACTTCCGCGGGATAACTTCCCTACTCTTTATGAAAAAAAAAGCAGGTTCTTTAACGTGCTAATGGTGTGACTCTCCTTTACACGGGACCGACGATTTAAAGTCTCCTCCGAAAGACTAGGCAATTGGAATAAAATACCTTGCCAAAGGGTATACCTGTTGTGATTGGGATACTATCAGTTTCCCACTTAAAATCTAGTGTAAAGATTGATCTTCTTTAGAAAGTTTATAACACATAATCGCGAAATATCTCTAAATAATGTCTTGCGGTCAGGACAATCAAAAAGTTAATACGAATATTTGCAAGTTCAACACATTCAAGGAGAATGTGTTTAATTGTTAGTGTATAATTACATGATATGCATTGAGGTGGATTTTCTACTGCAAATAAGTATGCATGAGTCAAATGAGAATGCCCAATACGAGCACGGGTGTCAAGTATAAACAATGCAGAAAAAGGTTTACCCGTAAATGCCTCAGTGGCTTGGTAAAATGGGTACACCTCTGTTAAACGAGCATGCAGATAAATAAAATAATTACACCGGAGAGCTAAAGCTGTTAACTTATTTTATGCTATGTTGCGCCAGGTAAAGAGTATTTAAAGAGGAGGAATGCTGTTTGTCACATTATGGGGTTCTTCACAAATAAAATAACGAATACAAATCGGAACTAATGTTTATGTAGTTTCAAAATGAAACTTTAATTATAAGAAATGCATAAAATATTCAGATTATAATGAAACGCAATAACATACACATAGCAATTGAATTGAACAGTGAAATGTTGCCTCAATACAATTATCTTTAAATAGGAATGAGGATGGATAAACAATCAAATATTTTCCGATTGACTCTGTCTACTAGTCATATATATATCAAAAGTAATGAATGAAATCATGGGTTTACATCAAACTATCTTCGGTACAGATATCAAAACCTGCATAATTATGGCCGGTTGATAATGTTCAGCGCAGTGTGCAGCGTCAATACAAACCGGTTGCCTTGACGACGCGATCGCGATAACGTTGATTTTTGAAGCGCGAGTTCATCAAAAGACCCGCTGTCGAGGTTACACGTTAGGACGTCGATGCCCGAGCTGAGGTGGTTGTAGTTGCGATCCTCGATGCTCGGCGACGTCGATGAGGGAGACCAGGAAACCGAACAGTCACCGCCCGGTCTGGGTGCAAGGGCACGTGATGGTTGAACCCTTGATTACGGCTGAAATATAGTTACACCGCATCATAAATATATATTCAACCCAAGTATAACTTGTACGCTTTAACTTTAAATCTTGTAAAGCACACGACATCTTAAAATGACAATAATCACACCATTTGGTTTACCAAATAGACTTCGCAAAAAAAAAAAACAGCAACCGGATATCTCCTCGATATCTCCAATTAGCAAAGCCATTGTCCAGTGCTAGAATGATTCATACCTCTGCTATGTACAATACTTCCATTTAACCAGCAACCATTACTTATGACCGCTTGTTAAAACAAAGTTGCATAAACGATTGGTTATCAAAACATATAGCCACGCTAAAGTAGTTTTCATTTTCATCCCAATATAAATATATGCAGTAAATACACGGTGGTACCAATCAATGAGAAATACCCAACAATATAGGCTTCCTCAAAGTTCGACATGGCTGACATAAAATGGCCGACTTTTATTACTTGCCAAAAGAGGGGGTTTATGACATTTGACTACTAATTAAACACATTTCAGTTTTTGCTGAAAAATACATACGTTCAGTTTCCGAACTAGAAGAAATCATTCAATTTGAAATTTTCGTGTCAGAAATTGTTTGCATTTAAAATGTTCACTTTAGTTGAAAGCACTGATTTTTAGAAAGCCAAACTTCAATGAAATGAAATGAAAATCAGTGAAAGACTTGCCTATACAGAAATTAAACAGTTGTAGAAACCCCCCGCAGACTGGCATGTTTCAGACTTACAGTTATTTTGAAGAAATGAAGACCCTGTTGCCTGCCTCCCGGAGGAATTTGTGTCCACACGACGGCCGTCTGCACTTCCCGCTCATGACAGCAGAAACAGTGGCAGCTAGAGTTGGGGCGGATACACTCACTCTCATGCAGCAAGTCACCAGACTTCCCCGACTCTCTCCCGCACATAGGACTCCTCCCCGTGGGTGACAAAACAGTTCTTTTGTCAATCACGACAAAATAGCTTCTCACACCACTCCCTCAAACTCATGTACTCTCGGACCCTAGTTCCATCATACCAAAACAAAATCTACCAATCATGTTCTCCCATATGTGCTCACGTCACTTACTATAACATAATACCCTTAGGGCAAAATCAAGCAAACCGAAAAAACGCGGGTAACAATAAATTAGGCAGGGCTCTTAGCTGCGAAAAGGATAGACAAAAGAATTAAGAATGCGATGCATCCAGCGCGCCACAGAGCCTAGGTTACCTGTATTATAAAACATATGGTATAAGGGCTTTTAGAAGATGAGTCGAATTAACTCGGCCATGTGGTGTTTAAAGCTATTACAAAAGAAACACATTACTGAGCAACGTGGCTTCCATTGCCAGTCAGTTAACCTTTGTAATTTGGCTTACATTTTATTTTGACACTGTTTACACGTTGATTTTAAAAGAATTACGAAACTAAGCATTTTTAATGTGGGCTGGTAATGAATTCTAGGTTACTGGACCTAAACAACGGGCTGATTTGGAAAGAGTATTTTGTATTTAACTTTCCACATGTGGAATTTAACAGGTTGAAGAGTATTATACTGATGAATTTCAGCATTCAATGTTGTTATATCATGACTTTATTCAAGTTCAAGAGTGGCAGACATACATACATAGACCAGGTCCACCGTTTCGTGCCAAACAGATGGCAGGTCAAAATGATTACAACGGTCACAAATGAAAACTATTACAAACATGCAGTGTCACAACACAAGGAATAAATACGTGTACTTAAATACATTCATCATATCAAAATAATCCTAAGTATCTTACATTAATTACGAGAGATAATACTCAATTTATCATCGTTATCTATTAAAAAAAAAGGAGAGGGGAATTAACAAGTTACTAATCGCTAAATGACTTTAAATGTAAATGTTATCTGACGGATGATTATGGATCTAAGTGTCGTACAAACATATTGCTGGTCAAAATTATTACAACGGTTACAAAGGAAAACTATTACAAACATGCAGTATCACAACTTAAAGAGTAAATACGTGTACGTACATACGTTAATCATATCAACTTTGATCCTCAGCATCTTATATTAATTACGAGAGATATTACACAATTTATCATCGTTATCTATTAAAAAAAAAGAAGAAGAGGGGACCTAACAAATTACTAATCGCTAAATGATTTTAAATGTAAATATCATCTTATAGATGATTATGGGTCTAAGTGTCGTACCTCCCCCCAACCTCGCTCTTTTCTGGCATAGAATATTGAAAATGAGGAGAGTATGGCAAGTTTGGAAAGAGTTTTAAAGAATTCGGTTGGATGGATTTTTGAGCTTGTTGTTTTTAGAATTTGTTTTATGCGGTGTTTATTGTTCCGGTCTACTAAGCCCCTTGCCCCGACTTCTATTGCGTAAAAAGATACGGTATACCCCTTTCCTTTATGTCCCTCCGTATTAAGCTATATTTTTCTACTTTTCTGTGATGTGCAGCCTCAAGGTTAGTTTCAAATGGAACAGTTAACTCTACAATTATGACCTCCTTTTCTTCTTCCCTTAGAATGACTAAATCTGGGCGCAGACTTGTTGTGAGAATGTGAGGAGGTATGGTGCCCCCGGCGATTGAATGCCCTTCTAAGTCAGTGTAAATGTTCCCGTTAGGCAGATTTTCGAGGAATATTTAGTGCATGTACCTCAGAATATTATTATGTCGCCACTCATACCTATCTAAGAAGACTGGGCAATGCGAGAGTATATGATGGAGAGTGCCTGTGGTACCAGGGCAGAATTTACATTTATCACTTAAAGGTTATCAGACCCGGCGCTCAAGAGGGCGTTATTCCATGTAAGCGCATGAGCGGACAGTACGTGTTGTCCAATGACGGCAATGTTATTCGATAATTTCACCGGTTACGCAAATGCCATGTTCCGAATGCCCGAAGAATGTCGATTCTCAATCTAGGTATGCCGAAATACAGTTCGGCTCATGATTCGGCGGCTGTTCCCTGCTGGCTCCGCCCACTTGCATACGGTACTTCCAGCTAGCACTCACGTACGTAGACTAGTACTAGTAGTAGTACTACGGTATCAACAACAACATGAGCATCAACGTCTAGCGAAACAAGTACACTCTTCTTACTTTGAATCTTAGTCTTACCCTCGAACTTAGTAACTTACGTACATGTACATTACGCCGTTTACGGTATGCACAAACGTGTACTGGCATAGCTCGCTCGGCTAGCGCTCACAACGTACGTGAAAGGGCAAGCAACGCATATCCGCAATCTACCAGTTTGATTGACAGCGTTACTCGTCAAACTTCGGAACTAAGATGGCGATGATTGTGACGTCATCCAACAGCGCCCTCTTGAGCTCCGGGTCGAAATGCCTTTAAGCGTTTACCCCAGGTGTGCAGGTTTGTATATGAGGGTAAGGAGTCTATGCACGCATTAACGATAAAACTTAGGACTCGTCTTGGAAGATTGTACATAATCGATTTCCAAGTTAGGTTCTCGTTTTCCAATAACAGTAATGAGGCAAATTTTCCCTGAACCAAGAGAGGAGCTATTCTCTCAGACCAATATTTAACTGCATCTTCCTCTATTACATGTTTAACAGTTTTCTTTACAGTGTGCCATGGACTTGTCTGAACATTGACCGAGTTCTCAACTTTACAATGGGTTGCGTTACATTGCACGACGGTTGACTGTTTACGTGACCATTGTGATTCTCTTTCAATAGCAGAGTCAATCGCTTGATTAACTACTTTATCAGCTTTAGCCCTCGATCTGCTAAAAGCGAGAGATTGGGATTGGCGGTAAATATCAGATAGTCTAGGGATATTGAGACCTTGGGGTAGGTGGACCATAGCGACGTTGGCGCCGTGAGAATGGACGCCTAACCATTTTTTCAGGTATTTATCGGTTACTACGTCAAGTTTATCTAAGTGGGTCTTTTGTAGTGTATGAGCTGTAAGCAAAAACCGGATAGAATTGAGGAGGTATCGTGATTAGATGGCCACCTTAAACTCGGGCCGCACAAGTAATTCATCTATTCTTTGAAGCTTGACACAGATTTCATTTTGGACGAAATCGCATACTTCGGCTAGTTTGCCACTGAAGCAAATAAGCGAACCTAAGAATTTGTGAGGTTTTTCTTTGATTGAACGGATACTGTCAGTACCAATTGAATACTTAATATCTTTCGGGACACCTCCGCAGATAGAAAGACTGCAGCATTTGGAAGGCTTTAATTTGAGTCCCATCGATGATGTGTATGAGTGCAACTGATCGATTATCTTTTGGTGTTGCACTTTGTTATTCGTTATCAAATTAAAATCATCCGCATACGGCGTTGTTATGATTCTGGTACCATTCAAGTACCATTCCTAGACTATCTTTCAATTGGCCGAGATATTCAATGAGAGGGTTAAAACAAGTCAAGAAAATGATGGGTGAGAGGGGATCCCCCTGAAACACTCCCTTTTTAAACATGAATGGTTCGGACGACCATTTGTTACCTTTTACACTACCTTGTAATCTACTGTACAAGTTTTCAATATACACAGTCAGATTGTTGGGCACATGAAATCGGCGTAGGGAATGGGAGATTAACTCATGGCTTACGCTCCCAAAAGCATCAGCTAAATCAAAGAACGTTACATGCACAGTGCGTTTCTTGGCTTTACTATGTGACATTATTTCATGTAAGACTTGATTATGCTCAACACAACCGTTAATTCCGTTGATAAAAGCCTTCTGCACACTACGATCAATGAAATCATTTGTAGTCAAGTAGTCAACTAGGCGATTTGCAAGTACTTGATGGAAAACTTTACTTACACAAGAAGTTAACGAAATCATTCTGAAATTTTCTGGTGCATTTGTATCTTCGCCCTTGTGTATGAGCGTTACTTGGCAACGGGACCAGCTCTCAGGGGGGTCATGTGTTTCGAGAAGGAGTTGGGAGAATAGGGTGGCCAAAAAATGGTGAACACAAGGGGTATTTTTTAACAAACCATACATAAGGCCATCTGGCCCGGGGGCGGAAGAGGCCTTCTTGTGCATGTGCATGAGATATTAGATTTGAAAAGTATCTACGCATTAAACGGGCAATTTGCATCGTATTTATATAAAAAAAACATTAAGTAACGTTCGAACAGGGGTAACGAAGATTCCAGGTAATGAGAACTGGCACATAATACGGAGGATTCTGTTCTGTATAAACGATGAAGTCTGGCTAATTTAGAAGAATGCCACGAACCCCATAACGCATTGCAATTAGCGATGTGAGGCACTATGAATGCATTGTACATCATTAACAAGAATTTACGTGGAATAGTGAGTTTCAGATTATTCATGATACCAATGTTACGTGATATTTTTCCGCAAACAAAATTCATATGTAAATCCCAACATAAATACATATCTACAGGCACTCCAAGATATGAAACCACAGAACATTGCCTAATTCTAATGTTGTTGATGTATAAGGGATCATCATTTTAACAAGTATTTAGGTCTTGCCTATGTCTGAAAACAACAAATGGAGTTTTTACAATGTTTAGAGATAATCTATTGCACAATAGCTAATTGTGAACATGCATTAAATATGAACTTTCACTTTATTGATCAAAATGTAAATGCTTTCCTCAGAGGCAATTAAAGCAGTGTCGACTGCAAAAAGAACGTAGTCACAAGGATGTGGGAAATTTATTATATCATTGATATATATTAGAAACAATAAAGGACCAAGTAGTGAACCCTGCGGTACACCAGGTGTAAGAAACATGAAATCAGAAGTATGTGAGTTATACATAGTGTATTATTTCCTGTCAGCTAGATAGCCTTGAAACCAAAGAAGTGGTATGCCCCAAATCCCGTAATAACGCAATTTTGCTAATAGTATTGTATGCGACAGGGTATCAAATGCTAAATTGATGAATCCATAAAAATAGCTATTGCATGCTTATTCAGACTCAATTCAGGATTTTATCATAAAGATTGATTAAAGCAAATTCGGCAGAGCAATTCGTTCTAAACCCGTATTGGTTGGAACAAAGGAGATATTACACACCATGAAATTGTAGATACGATTGTAAACAACTCTCTCGAGTACCTTGGAAAATAATGGAAGGATAGAAGTGGGTCTATATTTGCTACAATCTGAAGTGAGGTCTTTCTTGAATATGGGTACAACTTTTGAGATTTTCATTTTGGAGGGGAATTCACCAGTTTGTATTGACAGATTGCATATGTGTGCCAAAGGTCTGCGAATAAAGTATGTACAAGGTTTTGCAATATCAACAGATATGTTGTCATATCCGAGACTTTTACCGTTACGAAAACTTTTGATTATTTGAATTACTTCTGGTTCTGTGATAGGCTTAAGATATAAAGAAATATAAAGAAAAAGAAAAAGAATTCCTAAAGAACTAGTATCATTAAAGGCGTTAGTCAATATATATTATCAATCAAGTTGCACAATCTTTTGTTACATGAGTTCGAAGAGGCTTCGTCCTGGAGTTGGTTATCGTCGGTTTTCAGCTCGAGGTTGTCGGAGATGACGGTGGTGTTGAATATACCGGTATATTATGTTCCAGTGGTATTGCATATGTCGTTCTCATTGGCAGATATCGTTCCAACTGACCAAGTATCGTTTTCGCGTAAACTTTCGGGCGATCGGAAATAATCGCTAACTTATTTATGGCTTGAGAGAACGAGACACTTCCCCATAGATAAGCACAGGAATCGCACACCGCTAGCGAGCAAGTTTCCACATGTTAATATGTAATTGAAGTAAGCAGCCATTTTTAATGCGCTATTACTTTTAACACCACCTCCACATCTTCGAATCACTGACAGCCTTTTAGTATCAATTGTACATAGAGATGCTGTACTAGAGTCGATATAGCCTTTGACAAGGCACTGTGGGTGTGGGTTGTCCCTCAGTTGTATCAGCAGTTGTATCCACGGAACTATCCAGTGCGCCGAAATATGCCTACACTCCTGGCGCTCCGAAAGATCTTCCGTTCACCCCTCGCCTGTCACTGGGGTTAGCGCGGTTAGTCTCGTTCCAGGCGCTAGTGGGGTATTGCGCTGACGGTGGAAATCATTAAACCTTGAGGCCTTGATCAAAGGCTACTTTGAATATTAATAGAGCATGCACTCGGCCTTTCATGTTTATACAGGTGTGGACGTACTAGTGGGGTGGTTAAGCGACAAATATGAGATGAATTGTGCACTTTTGTCTACAAGCACCAAATTTGGTACACATGTTTAAAATCACATTTAGAACAATATAGAGGCATCTCAAAATATTTTCAAAAAGAAAAAACCTTGATAGGAATCCTCCTTTGGTAATAGAGACCTTACCTTGTTAAAATGTGTGGTCATAAGTGGCAAGGGGGCCGGAAGATAACCCAAACGCCCCCTCAGGCATTTTCTCTTATTTTGGGACATTTTCTCAAGAATGAATAACTGGATTTTAACCAAACTTGATAGGAATCATCCTGAGGTAATAGGGATCGTTATTTGTTAAACTTGGGGTGCACAAGCGGCAAGGGGTTGGCCAGGGAAGGGGGATAGCCCCCAAAACGCCCCAGGGGGAAACTTTCTTTTATATTTTTAATACTTTTTCTCAAGAATTAATAACTGGAACCTTCGTTAGGTACTAGGAACCTTAAGTTGTTAAAATGGGGGTACATAAATGGCAAGGACCTGGGAGGGGGTATCCCCCCACACACACAAAAAAAAAATGCCCCATTGGGCAACTTCCCCTTATTCTTGACTTTTTCAGAAGATTGAACAACGGGATTTTAATCAAACATGATAAGAACCATCAGTAGGTATTAGGACCTTAAGTTCTTCACCTGGTGGTAAACAAGTGGCAAGGGGCGGAGGGGGGGGGGGAGGCCCCCCCCCCCATTTTTCTTTGACAATGGGAAATATTTGGTACAAATGGGGAATCCATCTGACATTAACTAGCTACAGCACATCCCCTCCCCCACCACATCTGAAATGCTCCTTGCGGTTCAACATTTTAAGAAAAAAAGGAATGTTTTCTCGAATGTATCCAAACTGTACTCATCTGATGAGGAGACAAGGAGGATCCAAGATGGCGTCCAAAATGGCTGCTAAAGCCATGTATTTAGCTTTATACTGTTCTATTTTTACGTACAAGCACTAAATTTGGTACATAGGTTAATGATTATGAACTCAACAAAAATTAGATATAGAGGCACTTAAAGATGGCCCGTCCATATTTATCTGCAAACATCATCAAAGTTTGCACATAATTTAGAACGTATCTTTGGGATACTAAGTGTGAAATTCTAAGGTCAGAGGTACTATAACTCCCGTAGGATAAATGAAAATCTAACTAGTTTTCACTTAGATTTTACTTTTTTCCTGGTACGATCAATTACCGAAGATTATTTCCTCAAAACCGAATATCACGCTTTGTCGCTTCCAGGGAAGGGTTATATAGTCACTCTCTCCAAAATGATGACAAAGTCAGGGAACTTTCAGAATTGGGTCCGCAAAAGGGACAGGATACCTTTAAACATGTGTCCTTAAGATGCCATTTTCAAGTAGGCTTCCAAAGTGTCTGCCAACGCAATGCTTTTAGCTATACAGGTGTATTCTGTATGCTCACTCATTTTATTTGCCGGCTTCTCTCTCGCTCTCCCCCTCTCTCTGTCTTATCAATCTCTCTCCCTCATATACACTCCCCTTGAATTTTGTTATACGCAATATGATTGCATTGAAATATATACGTGTTTTTATATGTCACTTTTGCCGACAAAAGAAGTCGCCCGTAGAAATGATAAGGATGTACGGAACATACATTAAGCGTCAAAAAGGTTGCTCATATGCATGGTAAGGAAGAGAACGGATTAAATGAGAATGCTACATGTGTATGTGTGTGTGTGTGTGTGTGTGCTTGTGTTAGTGTTAGCATGTGCGTTTGTGTAGGTATGTGTAGGTATGTATGTGGTCAAATATTTATCTGTCGGTGCATTTGCATGGGATGCCCCTCCCGTTTATGGAAAAAGCCAATTAATGACACTATGTGCTTCCATTGGTACAACGCTGATGCCTGTTGGCTATGTAAAACGCACACTCTTTCCTTATTGATATTTTCTCTGCCACGCTTTCTCTCTCCCCCCCCCCCCCATCTCTCTCTCTCTCCCTCATTATGATCATTCCCACTCTTGATTTACGCCTCTATTCAACGCAGAATATAAAAATGTTACTGCTCGGAAGAAAAGTCTTTAATTCCAAAGATCCCATAACTCACATGATAATAATACTAAAAGCAACCGATACAGCTGGCTCATAGCTACTCCAATATAACATAATCCATTATTAGAACATACAGTATATTTAAGCAATATAAACATGCCGGCTTTTCACTGCCTCCTTTCCTATGTAATATGATTTTGATTACTATTTTTATGCAAAATATCAGTACTGATAAACAAGTAGAACGATATGAAGGACAATAGGGTAAATCCCGAGGGAACCCTAGGAGAAAAATCCTTTTATCAAATATCTGATGAAAATAACTTCTTTCTAACATATACGAGAACCTTACCAGTGAAAGGAGCATGTTCTCAGTGACAACCAAAAAATTAGTTGGATCTCACGTACTGGACCTAATTAATACCATGCTCTATTTCTTTAGGGTATTTGGGCAGCAATATGGATTTGCTTTGGGATTGGATTAAGCCTTTATCTCTTGCAACTAGTAGATCAGCTTATCATGCTACTAGTGTTTCCATCCTAAACACGTTAGGACGTATACGGTCCCTCGTTATCCATTACATATCTGGGATATTACTGCAGTTTGGATCCACGTATACAATTACTCAAAGAGGCAAAATCCAATGTCATTTATTACAACCATATCTACATGACCATAAACATATATGTAAACGCATGATTAAAGAGTGAACTCAACGGTGTAAATAAATGAATTAGTGGAGGCCAAATTGTTCATCTGTACTTTATCTTGAAGATATATATTTTTTTAATCTTCACCGGTGGCTGAACTGAAGTGCTCTCGAACTCTTTGTGTGTCACATGTAACTTTTTTTTTTCAAC
This sequence comes from Arbacia lixula, assembly GCA_963669155.1. Taxonomy (NCBI): domain Eukaryota; kingdom Metazoa; phylum Echinodermata; class Echinoidea; order Arbacioida; family Arbaciidae; genus Arbacia; species Arbacia lixula. Next base: position 7,366,202 of record OZ022588.1, read on the forward strand.
TACTACACAGAGTTCCAATAGAGCAGCAATTTATCTGCCACATAGGGGTTAATGTATGCCTTCCGACAAGATCATAAGTATGAGATACAGAGTCAAAGCTTGGGCCCTTTTAATTTTAAACATTTAAGGCTTTATTACTTCAATTTCCCAAACATCAATTATAAAGAATAAAGAATTTATTAACAATAAACAGAAAAGGAATTAGTAAAAACATGTTAAGATATGACTCGTAGCAGATAAAGATGAAGTTCTTTAAATTACTTCCAACTATTAAACACATGATCTAACTCAGTGCCATTTGAAACGATCCCTCCCGTTTTATTTCGATAGATAGATCGATCGATAAGTCGATCAAAAAAATGGAACAAGTAGTTAATATTGTTCTCTTTCTGCTATCTAATTCTTTATGATGACACTACACCGAAAAGAAATAGGAGAATAAGATAATCCAAAAGTCGCGTCCACTTGATTCCAGGTATGTTCCATCTGCAAATCGAGAGACGAAACATTAATGCATATTATATTCTTTCCATGATATGAGCATAAATATAAAAAAATTTTGAATTGAAAAAAGTGCTAGGATTGGCAGACATAGAAAATATATCACGACTAACATTGCAGAGCTCTTGATTGTAGAAAAACAAACATGACATACACGAAGTGAATGCTCTGAAGCCCTATCAGCAAAACGTACAGTATATATTCGCCGACGACTGGGTATGTCAGAGAACAAAGAAGCGAGTGCAAATATATACCTGCTCGAGTGACATCACATTATCATTGCACCTGTAAGATGTGCACCTATGCTTTCAAGGAAACAGTTTATATCCAGAGAGGGGATACAATATGATTGCGACGAGGCCCTTGTGTATTCAATGCGCAAACCTCTAAAATAAAAAAAAAGGGGGGGGGGGAGGGGGCGTTTTATGAGGAGCAAATCTGTTTTCTTTTAGAGTAGAGTTTTTCATGTTCAGAAATAGTTAAGAGTCATATATCAACCAAGAATGACACTAATATGTTTTTATGGTCAAGTTTAATGGGCACAGGTTCATTCTTGCAAGATGTGGTATGTTCAATATCAGTAGCAGGAGGCTATATTCGTTTGGTCAATATCTATCCGGTGAAAGCGCGGTCATGTATTGTTTTCAAGGGCATATACTGTACTGGGAAGGCAAAAAAGCCTACAAAATGCAATTGTTAGCAGTCTTCTTGCCAATGGTCTTAAGTTCATGTATTGTCTATTTTAGCAGCTTTCTAAAAGTTATTTGCCCTCAAATGATCTACATTTGGAGCAATGAGTGATTAAATCACAAATCCTCAAAATGTTCGGCCCGAACATTTTGAGGATTTAATCATTAATCATTAATTACTCCATATGTGGATCATTTGAGGGCAAATAACTTTCAGCAAGCTTCTAAAATGGACAATACATGAATTTAAGACCAGTGGCAAGGAGATTGCTAACAATTAAATTTTGAAGACTTTTTTTTGCCTTCCCAGTACAGTATATGCCCTTTAATGATTTACTTGCTTTTATATTACATGGCATATGTCGGAAAAGGGGCACAATATAAATATTGTGATATAGAAACTTGCGTACTTAAAGGTATAGTTGACCCTGTAATTAAATCGGTTTTGATAAAAGCAGAAACATGACAGAAACATATAAAGGAAGGTTTGATGAAAATCCGCCAAAGGATAAGAGGTTTAAGATTATTTGAACACTTGATTTCGTGACGTCACGTGCGAGATGCTCTCCCATGTGATTTGTACTATATTTTTTTAAATATCGATTTTCTTTCTCGCACATAATGTCACAATTTCTTATCCTTTGACGGATCTTCGTCAAACCTGTACTAATATGTTTCTTTCATTTATTTTTAATCACTTTTGTTGAAACCAACTCAACTTCAAGGGAAACCGATCTCTTTAAAGTACCTTGAAATAGGCACTATTTCTTGTAAATGTAACTGTACTACAGTATTTCGAGGGGGCTTAATTGCTTCATGAAAAGCAATTGTATCATGATGCAAGTACCCACCTCTCCTTCAAATTTTTGAGTTACAGTACATGTGGGACATAAGCATTTGCCTCACCTGTGCAGCATTAATTGCAACATACGCCAACGTCTTCCGCATGGCCACAGTTGTGGGTCCGAATACCGGCATTGCCGCAATTGAAGATGCTTGCTTCTGTCCCGGTACAGTCGACATCGTCGAGGATGATCGGACCGGATCCCTCGCCATAGTAAGCACTGGCGTAAACGGTTCCAGAATCGCTTAATCCCAGCTGTCGGCACACCACAGCAGCATCGGTTTCGTCAAATAGGTCATCACACACCGTACCCCACTCTCCATTGTCATACACCTCAACCCGACCTTGTTTATGATCCGCTCCACCCACCAGGCGTACTGAGGGAAAGCAATAAAGACCAAAATTAAGATACTTTCCTTGTCACGTATGATCAATAAAAAGTGATTTATTAATGTAATTTCTGTCAATATTCATCGACATATTCGAATAAAGATGACCGTAATATATAGGACGAATACGTTCCCGCAATAATGATACCTTTTAACTTAAAGGACACTCGAACATCACCTATCAGGCCCACGTAGCAGATGAACACTTAATCTTCATAGTGGCCGCAGCTATGGCTCATCATCATCATCATCATCATCATAATCATCACCATCATCATCATCATAGAAGTGGCAGTGGGTTGAGAGAAATGGAAATATATTCAATGTATTTTTTAACCTAAAACTCATGGATTGGATCTTTTGTAGAGCCTCCAACAAACTTCGTTCAGAAAGCCTTAGGATATGACTCAAGCACGTGCCAATCTTCGTCATATGGAGGAAAGTGGTAAATATACATTTTTTTGAAAGAGTTAAAAAAACGAGGTGTGTGTCATTCTATTCATTTTCTTAATTTTGTTGAGATAAAGAAAAAACTAATGATAGGAGCTGATGAATGTGCTGATGTAATCATGACGCATGATCTCTTCCACAACATGAAGTGCACCCATAAGATTTAGGACCTGATTCTATAGAAAATGACTTTTGAATGGTCTTCAATATCGTTTGACTGATTATCAATTCTTTTGTCCGTGATATTCCTAGTAACATTCAATTATAATATTACATATTATAATACTACAACTGTTTTTGAACAAAAAACTCATTGATTGGGTCTTTTGTAGAGCCTCTAACAAACTTCGTTCAGAAAACTTTAGAATAGGACTCAAACACGTGCCAATCTTCGTCATATCGAGGAAAGTGGTAAACATATTTTTTTTCGAGCCGTATGATAGTTACACAAATAAATAGAAATATATTAATGTATTACCTGTCGGGCCCACGTCGCAGATTACACCCACATCTTCAGAGTGGCCGCAGTTGTGGCTCAGAACATCGCGGCTGGAGCAGTCGAAGATGTCCGACTCGGTCCCGGTGCAGGCAACATCGTCCAGAATGATTGGATCGGATCCTTGACCAAAGTGAGCACTTCCATAAGCGGTTCCAGAATCGCCGAGGCCAAGCTGGCGACACACCACAGCAGCTTCGGTAGCGCCAAACCCGTCATCACACACCGTGCCCCACTGTCCATTGTAATACACCTCAACTCGACCTTCGCTTGAAGACGAACCATCGACCAGGCGAACTGATAGAAAAAACAAATGTTAAACTTGGTGTGTTTAGAACTATCAAGTTTCTCAACTTTTTTGAAGACGGAAAACAAAACTGCTGCCAGGAGTTGATGAAGTTGTTGATGAAATCATGTCCCATGGTCTCTTTCACAAAATGACCACCCCCATTAGATTTGGGACTTGGTGCTTTGGAAAATGCCTTTTGAATTGACCCAAATATCATTTCTTTTGTCCGTGATATTCCTAGTAACCTTCAAGAACATATTATAATACTACAACTGTTTTTGAAGATAAAACTCATGTAATGGGTCTTTTGCAGAGCCTCCAACAAACTTCGATCAGAAAGCCTTAGAATTGGACTCAAGCACGTGCCAATCTTTGTCATCATGGTCATGGCGAGCAAAGTGGTAAATATATCTTTTTCGAGCCGTATGATAGTTACACAAATAAATAGAAATATATCAATATATTACCTGTCGGGCCCACGTCGCAGATTACACCCACATCTTCAGAGTGTCCGCAGTTATGGGTCAGAACTTCGCGGCTGGAGCAGTCGAAGATGTCCGACTCGGTCCCGGTGCAGGCAACATCGTCCAGAATGATTGGATCGGATCCTTGACCAAAGTGAGCACTTCCATAAGCGGTTCCAGAATCGCCGAGGCCAAGCTGGCGACACACCACAGCAGCATCGGTATCGCCAAACCCGTCATCGCACACCGTGCCCCACTGTCCATTGTAATACACCTCAACTCGACCTTCGTTTGAAGACGACCCATCGACCAGGCGAACTGATAGTAAAAACAAATGTTAAACTTGGTGTGTTTAGAACTATCAAGTTTCTCAACTTTTTTGAAGACGGAAAACAAAACTGATGCCAGGAGTTGATGAAGTTGTTGATGAAATCATGTTCCACGGTCTCTTTCACAAAATGACCACCCCCATTGGATTTGGGACTTGGTGCTTTGGAAAATGCCTTTTGAATTGACCCAAATATCATTTCTTTTGTCCGTGATATTCCTAGTAGCCTTCAAGAACATATTATAATACCACAACTGTTCTTGAAGGTAAAACTCATGTATTGGGTCTTTTGCAGAGCCTCCAACAAACTTCGATCAGAAAGCCTTAGAATAGGACTCAAGCACGTGCCAATCTTTGTCATCATGGTCATGGCGAGCAAAGTGGTAAATATATCTTTTTCGAGCTGTATGATAGTTACACAATAAATAGAAATATATTAATGTATTACCTGTCGGGCCCACGTCGCAGATTACACCCACATCTTCAGGGTGTCCGCAGTTATGGGTCAGAACTTCGCGGCTGGAGCAGTCGAAGATGTCCGACTCGGTCCCGGTGCAGGCAACATCGTCCAGAATGATTGGATCGGATCCTTGACCAAAGTGAGCACTTCCATAAGCGGTTCCGGAATCGCCGAGGCCAAGCTGGCGACACACCACAGCAGCATCGGTATCGCCAAACCCGTCATCGCACACCGTGCCCCACTGTCCATTGTAATACACCTCAACTCGACCTTCGTTTGAAGACGACCCATCGACCAGGCGAACTGATAGTAAAAACAAATTTTAAACTTGGTGTGTTTAGAACTATCAAGTTTCTCAACTTTTTTGAAGACGGAAAACAAAACTGATGCCTGGAGTTGATGAAGTTGTTGATGAAATCATGTCCTACGGTCTCTTTCCCAAAATGACCACCCCCATTAGATTTGGGACTTGGTGCTTTGGAAAATGCCTTTTGAATTGACCCAAATATCATTTCTTTTGTCCGTGATATTCCTAGTAACCTTCAAGAACATATTACAATACTACAAATTGTTTTGAAGGTAAAACTCATGTATTGGGTCTTTTGCAGAGCCTCCAACAAACTTCGTTCAGAAAGCCTTAGAATAAGACCCAAGCACGTGCCAATCTTTGTCATCATGGTCACGGCGAGCAAAGTGGTAAATATATTTTTTTTCGAGCCGTATGATAGTTACACAAATAAATAGAAATATATTAATGTATTACCTGTCGGGCCCACGTCGCAGATTACACCCACATCTTCAGAGTGGCCGCAGTTATGGGTCAGAACTTCGCGGCTGGAGCAGTCGAAGATGTCCGACTCGGTCCCGGTGCAGGCAACATCGTCCAGAATGATTGGATCGGATCCTTGACCAAAGTGAGCACTTCCATAAGCGGTTCCGGAATCGCCGAGGCCAAGCTGGCGACACACCACAGCAGCATCGGTATCATCAAAATAGTCATCGCACACCGTGCCCCATTGTCCATTGTAATACACCTCAACTCGACCTTCGTTTGAAGACGACCCACCGACCAGGCGAACTGATAGTAAAAACAAATGTTAAACTTGGTGTGTTTAGAACTATCAAGTTTCTCAACTTTTTTGAAGACGGAAAACAAAACTGCTGCCAGGAGTTGATGAAGTTGTTGATGAAATCATGTCCCACGGTCTCTTTCACAAAATGACCACCCCCATTGGATTTGGGACTTGGTGCTTTGGAAAATGCCTTTTGAATTGACCCAAATATCATTTCTTTTGTCCGTGATATTCCTAGTAACCTTCAAGAACATATTATAATACTACAACTGTTTTTGAATGTAAAACTCATTTATTGGGTCTTTTGCAGAGCCTCCAACAAACTTCGATCAGAAAGCCGAACTGATACATAAGATACAGCAACCGCAAATATCGCAATACAGACTGCTGTGTTGACTGCTGATTTCTCCGCTATTTTCATACTTTTTGTGAATCCATGAGCTTTATGATAGTGAACTGTTGATTGATAATGGACATGCTTATCTAAATCCTGTGGATACGACCTGAGGGCAGAGAACATGTGGATTAAGTAATTTTCAGTGAAATATTATATGTTTCTCCTGGAGGATTGTAACTAGTTCTGGACTACTGACTTCACAACTGGTCCCACATACTCATTTTTATGTTTGCTGTTGCCAGCGTGCACACCACTACTGCGCGTCTATTGAACGACAGCTTCTATTGTGAGTACCTTGGCCAATTTAACCACCTATTGTTATCAGCTTGTCCAGCCAGGCACCAGACTCTATTCATTGCTACGCTGAGGTGCCTCGGTTGAATAACTTTACATTGAACTATACACTACTTGCTACAAACCAAGAGCTTGGGTCATTAACATTTTGACTTCAGTAATCAAGCTATAATACTTGAAGCTATGCCACCAAAGGTTAGGAAATCGGAAAGAAATATGGCTTCTTCCTCAGATACTCCTGATGTCTGTGACCAGATTGGTGAGGAAGTAAAGGACTACTTCAGCACTCAGGATTTCCGTAACTTGTTCCAGGCATCACTTACTGATGCCATCACAAACCAGATGACGGAGCTCAGAGACAAGTTAGAAAACGCCGAAGGCAAAATCCTGACACTAGAAAATATTGTCAGGGAAAAGACAGCTATCATCGAACGTCTCCAGGAGAAGCAAACACGCATCATAGACGACATTAATTCAATTCATCGAGAACAGAATGATGATGAACAATACTTGCGCAGGAACTGCGTGAGACTCTACGGAATCCCTGAACAGCCGCAAGAGAATACAGATGCCCTGACTCTTGACCTTGCCAACAACGAACTCCAACTCAATCTAAAATTAGATGATATTGACCGATCTCATCGAGTAGGCCCTCCGCGTCAACCCACGAGAGCAGGAGATAGATCGCACCCACCAAGACCCATCATAGTGAAATTCACCTCTTATCGTGCCCGCCACCTCATGATCAGGAACCGTAAGATGCTGAAAGGAAAAAGAAAGGGAATTGAAGAGGATCTGACAGCAGCTAATCGACTTCTGTTGAAGGAAGCAAAAAAGGAGGTAGAACAGAACGACAAGTTGGTTGCCGCATGGTCATCCGATGGTAGGATAATCGTGCTAACAAAAGCTACCAATGGACAAACAATACGCAAGCGGATTCGCTCTGTAAATGACTTGAAAATCCTGTGAGAACTCAAAATTTATGCGAACTGAACTTACTGAACTTTGAACTGCATCATCTGCTCGAATAATCATATTTTTGTCAATGCCCTTTATTTCTATATAATTTCACAACCTTGCATTTTTTGTGAGTGTTAAATGTATTATATTACTTATAATTTCATTGAGGATTTTTATTTTGTATAAATGAGTGTGTGTGTTCAGTGTGGTAGCTCTTCTTCTTTCTGTCCTACTCAGTTGTGGTTATGCACTCAATGTACTTCTACTGTATTCCCATTCAACCATGTATATGACGATAATGAATATTACTGGACCATGTATGACTTCTTTCATTTAAACCGGAGGATTGATATTGAACAGTTGTTACGATTAAAAATTAAACCCATTTTATATTGATAAACACGATTTCAATAGTCTTTTCGACACAGATCTGGTACTAAATAATTCATGTAAATACACTTTTTGCGAAGAATTTAATGAACAATTTAGTAAATTTAACTCAAAACTCTCACTCCTCCATTTAAATGCTCGAAGCCTAAATAAAAATTTTGATGGGTTACAAATTTTACTATCATCTCTTAACTTTGAATTTGATGTTATTGCTATAAGTGAAACCTAATTTAATCCTTCTACAAATATTGATATGTATAATCTACAGGGATATTCTCTTATTTCAAAATGTAGACCTTCAAAATCTGGTTGGGGAGTTGCACTTTATTTGAAAAATAATCTAAATTATTACATTCTTCATGATTTTACTTGTTCCGAATCCAATTATGAAATGGTGTTCATTGAAATAACTAAAAAAACTAAACCTATAATTGTTGCCTGCATTTATCGTCCACCAGATTGTGACATATCATGTTTTAATGAAAAAATACAAAATGTTCTTGAAATGTTGGAAAGTGATAAGAAAGACATATATATCTTAGGTGATTTTAATATAAATTTACTAAATTATAGTATCCATAATAAAACAAATGACTTTTTAGACACAATGTTTTCTTTCAACTTATATCCCTTGATAACAAAACCTACTCGCATTACTGAAAATAAAGCATCATTAATCGATAATATTTTTACAAATACCATACAAGAAGAAAAACACACAGGGCTTATTTATAGTGACCTTTCAGATCACTTCCCAGTATTTTCGGTTGCAAATGAAATGATTGTAAAACCTGTTACCAAGTACATGTATATAAAAAACGTATTATTAATGACTCATCAATGTCAATATTCAAAGATCGTTTATCATTAATTGATTGGTCAGAAGTTTATAATTGTGATAATGCAAACGACTCTTATGATATATTCTTTGAAAAATTTAATTTTATTTATAACGATTGTTTGCCACTTAAGTCTGTTAAACAATATAATAAAAATGTACATAATCCTTGGATAACGCAAGCTATACTAAAGTCTGTGAAACGTAAGCATCGATTACATGAAACTGCCTCAAAAAGACCTAGTGACAATCATAAACAAAAATACTTAGAATACAAAAATAAATTAACAAATATTATAAGAGTATCAAAAAGAAAATATTATGAGTCATTATTCAAAAATTTACATGATGATATGAAAAAAACGTGGTCCCAGATTAATATCATACTTGGTCGAAAGAAAGTAAATAGATTACCCCAAAATATGTATCATGGAAATATAAAACTGAGTAGTAAGAAACGTGTTGCACAACAGTTCAATGATTTTTTTATCAATGTTGGGAAAAACCTTTCAACATCATTTCAAACTCAAAATCACTCATTTGATGAATATCTTTTAAACCCAAATATGAGTTCATTTTATGTTAAATCAACAAATATTCAAGAAATAATTAAATTGTCATCTTTGTTAAAAGCAGAAAAATCAAATGGGCCCGACTCTATTTCACCCAAAGTTATAAAAAATTGTATTCAATATTTCGTTAATCCATTGTCTGACGTATTTAATAAATCTTTGAACACTGGAATAGTCCCAGATAAACTTAAAGTTGCTAAGATTGTACCTGTTTACAAGAAGAATGATATTAAAAATGTAGAAAATTAAAGACCCATTGCTTTACTTTCCATTTTTGCTAAATTATTAGAAAAGATAATGCATAAAAGATTGTATGATTATTTACTCAAATTTAATTGTCTTACTTCAAAACAGTTTGGTTTCCGTGAAAAACACAGTACTGATTTAAGTGTAGCAAATTTTACAAGTAATGTTCTAAATGAAATTAATAATAAAATGTTTTGTTATGGTGTATTTATGGACTTATCTAAAGCATTCGACACCATCGACCACCATATTTTACTTTAAAAATTATATTATTATGGTGTAAGAGGTATTCCCCATCAATGGTTTTCAAATTATTCATGTGATAGAAAACAGTATGTGGTGGTCGATGGTGTTGAATCTGATTATTTGAATGTAAATATCGGAGTTCCTCAGGGATCTGTCCTCGGTCCGCTGTTATTTATTATTTATGTTAACGACATTATAAACTCATCCAAATTGCTCATGTTTTCATTATTTGCTGATGATACGGTTGTGTATTTTTCTCATTCTGATATATCACAGTTAGTATCTATTTTAAATGAAGAATTAGTAAAATTGAATATTTGGTTTAAATGTAACAAATTATTCTTAAACTATGACAAAACAAAATATGTAATTTTTCACACAAAGAAAAAGAAAATTCCTAATTCTATCGATCCAGTTAAAATAGCCAATGTAACTATTGAACGAGAACAAAGTGTATTCTTTTTAGGTACTCATATTGAAGAAACTCTTGATTGGAAATGTCATATTGACTATGTTTGTTCTAAAATTTCTAAAACTACCGGTATTTTGTCTAAACTGAAAAATTTTCTTCCCAGGAACATACTTATGAATATTTATAATGCAACAATTCTTCCCTATCTAAATTACTGCAATATCACCTGGGGCAATACTTACAAAACAAAACTGATCAAAATTTATAAATTACAAAAACGTGCTGCTCGTTTTATTACTAATAGTCATTATTTGGCCCCTAGTATAACATTATTTATTAAATTACGAATTATTCCTGTCTTCGATTTGATTAAATTAAATACATCAATATTTATGTTCAAATTTCACAAAAAAATATTACCATCTGTATTCATTAATATGTTCCAAACCAATTCTTCGGTTCACAATTAACTAACTCGTCAAAGTAGCAACTTACATCATCCCCTTTCCCGTTCAACTTCTTTGCATAATTCGTTATTGTTTGTTGGGGTACGTGAATGGAATTCACTTGATCATGACATAAGATCCAGTTCCACAATTACCAGATTTAAATCTATGTATAAAAAATGTATATTTCAAAGAATGACATCCTCAACTGAGTAGGAAATCTTCTTTCATCTTTCTGCTTGAATCTCTTTTCCCCTTCTCTTTTCCCCTTTTCTCTATATCATCTTGATTTCTAATCTACCACTGTGTGTATCCTCATGTGTATGTGTGTGTGTGTCTGCCTGTCTGCGTGTGTATGTCTGTGTGTGTATATGTATGCATGTTTAGACTATTAATGTTTGTTATTTTTAAAAATGTGTATATGTAGTTATTGTTTGTCTGTAATATGGAGCCTGATTTATAAGCAGAACACTGCTTTACAAGGGTCCAAACCATTACTTTTTGTATATGTTATGTTGAAAATGTTTTGTTTGTTTTTGTTATTTATGATAATAATGGTTGAATGAAGTTGAAATTGAAATTGAATTGAATTGAAGCCTTAGAATAGGACTCAAGTACGTGCCAATCTTTGTCATCATGGTCATGGCGAGCAAAGTGGTAAATATATCTTTTTCGAGCCGTATGATAGTTACACAAATAAATAGAAATATATTAATGTATTACCTGTCGGGCCCACGTCGCAGATTACACCCACATCTTCAGAGTGTCCGCAGTTATGGGTCAGAACTTCGCGGCTGGAGCAGTCGAAGATGTCCGACTCGGTCCCGAAGCAGGCAACATCGTCCAGAATGATTGGATCGGATCCTTGACCAAAGTGAGCACTTCCATAAGCGGTTCCAGAATCGCCGAGGCCAAGCTGGCGACACACCACAGCAGCATCGGTATCGCCAAACCCGTCATCGCACACCGTGCCCCACTGTCCATTGTAATACACCTCAACTCGACCTTCGTTTGAAGACGACCCATCGACCAGGCGAACTGATAGTAAAAACAAATGTTAAACTTGGTGTGTTTAGAACTATCAAGTTTCTCAACATGTTTGTGAAGACAGAAAACAAAACTGCTGCCAGGAGTTGATGAAGTTGTTGATGAAATCATGTCCCACGGTCTCTTTCACAAAATGACCACCCCCACTGGATTTGGGACTTGGTGCTTTGGAAAATGCCTCTTGAATTGACCCAAATATCATTTCTTTTGTCCGTGATATTCCTAGTAACCTTCAAGAACATATTATAATACTACAACTGTTTTTGAAGGTAAAACTCATGTAGTGGGTCTTTTGCAGAGCCTCCAACAAACTTCGATCAGAAAGCCTTAGAATAGGACTCAAGTACGTGCCAATCTTTGTCATCATGGTCATGGCGAGCAAAGTGGTAAATATATCTTTTTCGAGCCGTATGATAGTTACACGAATAAATAGAAATATATTAATGTATTACCTGTCGGGCCCACGTCGCAGATTACACCCACATCTTCAGAGTGTCCGCAGTTATGGGTCAGAACTTCGCGGCTGGAGCAGTCGAAGATGTCCGACTCGGTCCCGGTGCAGGCAACATCGTCCAGAATGATTGGATCGGATCCTTGACCAAAGTGAGCACTTCCATAAGCGGTTCCGGAATCGCCGAGGCCAAGCTGGCGACACACCACAGCAGCATCGGTATCGCCAAACCCGTCATCGCACACCGTGCCCCACTGTCCATTGTAATACACCTCAACTCGACCTTCGTTTGAAGACGATCCATCGACCAGGCGAACTGATAGTAAAAACAAATGTTAAACTTGGTGTGTTTAGAACTATCAAGTTTCTCAACTTTTTTGAAGACGGAAAACAAAACTGATGCCAGGAGTTGATGAAGTTGTTGATGAAATCATGTCCCACGGTCTCTTTCACAAAATGACCACCCCCACTGGATTTGGGACTTTTGCTTTGGAAAATGCCTTTTGAATTGACCCAAATATCATTTCTTTTTTTCGTGATATTCCTAGTAACCTTCAAGAACATATCATAATACTACAACTGTTTTTGAAGGTAAAACTCATGTATTGGGTCTTTTGCAGAGCCTCCAACAAACTTCGATCAGAAAGCCTGAGAATAGGATTCAAGCACGTGCCAATGTTTGTCATCATGGTCATGGCGAGCAAAGTGGTAAATATATTTTTTTTCGAGCCGTATGATAGTTACACAAATAAATAGAAATATATTAATGTATTACCTGTCGGGCCAAAGTCGCAGATTACACCCACATCTTCAGAGTGTCCGCAGTTATGGGTCAGAACATCGCGTTTAGAACTATCAAGTTTCTCAACTTTTTTGAAGACGGAAAACAAAACTGATGCCAGGAGTTGATGAAGTTGTTGATGAAATCATGTCCCACGGTCTCTTTCACAAAATGACCACCCCATTGGATTTGGGACTTGGTGCTTTGGAAAATGCCTCTTGAATTGACCCAAATATCATTTCTTTTGTCCGTGATATTCCTAGTAACCTTCAAGAACATATTATATTACTACAACTGTTTTTGAATGTAAAACTCATGTATTGGGTCTTTTGCAGAGCTTCTAACAAACTTCGATCAGAAAGCCTTAGAATAGGACTCAAGTACGTGCCAATCTGTGTCATCATGGTCATGGCGAGCAAAGTGGTAAATATATCTTTTTCGAGCCGTATGATAGTTACACAAATAAACAGAAATATATTAATGTATTACCTGTCGGGCCCACGTCGCAGATTACACCCACATCTTCAGAGTGGCCGCAGTTGTGGCTCAGAACTCCGCGGTTGGAGCAGTCGAAGATGTCCGACTCGGTCCCGGTGCAGGCAACATCGTCCAGAATGATTGGATCGGATCCTTGACCAAAGTGAGCACTTCCATAAGCGGTTCCAGAATCGCCGAGGCCAAGCTGGCGACACACCACAGCAGCATCGGTATCATCAAAATAGTCATCGCACACCGTGCCCCACTGTCCATTGTAATACACCTCAACTCGACCTTCGTTTGAAGACGACCCATCGACCAGGCGAACTGATAGTAAAAACAAATGTTAAACTTGGTGTGTTTAGAACTATCAAGTTTCTCAACTTTTTTGAAGACGGAAAACAAAACTGCTACCAGGAGTTGATGAAGTTGTTGATGAAATCATGTCCCACGGTCTCTTTCACAAAATGACCACCCCCATTGGATTTGGGACTTGGTGCTTTGGAAAATGCCCTTTGAATTGACCCAAATATCATTTCTTTTGTCCGTGATATTCCTAGTAACCTTCAAGAACATATTATAATACTACAACTGTTTTTGAAGGTAAAACTCATGTATTGGGTCTTTTGCAGAGCCTCCAACAAACTTCGATCAGAAAGCCTTAGAATAAGACTCAAGCACGTGCCAATCTTTGTCATCATGGTCATGGCGAGCAAAGTGGTAAATATATTTCTTCGAGCCATATAATAGTTACACAAATAAATAGAAATATATTAATGTATTACCTGTCGGGCCCACGTCGCAGATTACACCCACATCTTCAGAGTGTCCGCAGTTATGGCTCAAAACATCGCGGCTGGAGCAGTCAAAGATGTCTGACTCGGTCCCGGTGCAGGCAACATCGTCCAGAATGATTGGATCGGATCCTTGACCAAAGTGAGCACTTCCATAAGCGGTTCCAGAATCGCCGAGGCCAAGCTGGCGACACACCACAGCAGCATCGGTATCGCCAAACCCGTCATCGCACACCGTGCCCCACTGTCCATTGTAATACACCTCAACTCGACCTTCGTTTGAAGACGACCCATCGACCAGGCGAACTAATAGTAAAAACAAATGTTAAACTTGGTGTGTTTAGAACTATCAAGTTTCTCAACTTTTTTGAAGACGGAAAACAAAACTGCTGCCAGGAGTTGATGAAGTTGTTGATGAAATCATGTCCCACGGTCTCTTTCACAAAATGACCACCCTAATTGTATTTGGGACTTGGTGCTTTGGAAAATTCCCTTTGAATTGACCCAGATATCATTTCTTTTGTCCGTGATATTCCTAGTAACCTTCAAGAACATATTATAATACTACAACTGTTTTTTAATGTAAAACTCATGTATTGGGTCTTTTGCAGAGTCTCCAACAAACTTCGTTCAGAAAGCCTTAGAATAGGACTCACTAACGTGCCAATCTTTGTCATCACGGTCATGGCGAGCAAAGTGGTAAATATATTTTTTCGAGCCGTACAATAGTTACACAAATAAATAGAAATATATTAATGTATTACCTGTCGGGCCCACGTCGCAGATTACACCCACATCTTCAGAGTGTCCGCAGTTATGGGTCAAAACATCAAGGCTGGAGCAGTCGAAGATGTCCGACTCGGTCCCGAAGCAGGCAACATCGTCCAGAATGATTGGATCGGATCCTTGACCAAAGTGAGCACTTCCATAAGCGGTTCCAGAATCGCCGAGGCCAAGCTGGCGACACACCACAGCAGCATCGGTATCATCAAAATAGTCATCGCACACCGTGCCCCATTGTCCATTGTAATACACCTCAACTCGACCTTCGTTTGAAGACGACCCATCGACCAGGCGAACTGATAGTAAAACCAAATGTTAAACTTGGTGTGTTTAGAACTATCAAGTTTCTCAACTTTTTTGAAGACGGAAAACAAAACTGATGCCTGGAGTTGATGAAGTTGTTGATGAAATCATGTCCTACGGTCTCTTTCACAAAATGACCACCCCCATTAGATTTGGGACTTGGTGCTTTGGAAAATGCCTTTTGAATTGACCCAAATATCATTCCTTTTGTCCGTGATATTCCTAGTAACCTTCAAGAACATATTATAATACTACAACTGTTTTTGAAGGTAAAACTCATGTATTGGGTCTTTTGCAAAGCCTCCAACAAACTTCGATCAGAAAGCCTTAGAATAGGACTCAAGCACGTGCCAATCTTTGTCATCATGGTCATGGCGAGCAAAGTGGTAAATATAGCTTTTTCGAGCCGTATAATAGTTACACAAATAAATAGAAATATATTAATGTATTACCTGTCGTGCCCACGTCGCAGATTACACCCACATCTTCAGAGTGTCCGCAGTTATGGTTCAGAACATCGCGGCTGGAGCAGTCGAAGATGTCCGACTCGGTCCCGGTGCAGGCAACATCGTCCAGAATGATTGGATCGGATCCTTGACCAAAGTGAGCACTTCCATAAGCGGTTCCAGAATCGCCGAGGCCAAGCTGGCGACACACCACACCAGCATCGGTATCATCAAAATAGTCATCGCACACCGTGCCCCACTGTCCATTGTAATACACCTCAACTCGACCTTCGTTTGAAGACGACCCATCGACCAGGCGAACTGATAGTAAAAACAAATGTTAAACTTGGTGTGTTTAGAACTATCAAGTTTCTCAACTTTTTTGAAGACGGAAAACAAAACTGCTGCCAGGAGTTGATGAAGTTGTTGATGAAATCATGTCCTACGGTCTCTTTCACAAAATGTCCACCCCAATTAGATTTGGGACTTGGTGCTTTGGAAAATGCCTTTTGAATTGACCCAAATATCATTTCTTTTGTCCGTGATATTCCTAGTAACCTTCAAGAACATATTATAATACTACAACTGTTTTTGAACGTAACACTCATGTATTGGGTCTTTTGCAGAGCCTCCAACAAACTTCGATCAGAAAGCCTTAGAATAGGACTCAAGCACATGCCAATGTTTGTCATCATGGTCATGGCGAGCAAAGTGGTAAATATAGCTTTTTCGAGCCGTATGATAGTTACACAAATAAATAAAATATATCAAACGTAATACCTGTCGGGCCCACGTCGCAGATTACACCCACATCTTCAGAGTGTCCGCAGTTGTGGCTCAGAACTCCGCGGTTGGAGCAGTCGAAGATGTCCGACTCGGTCCCGGTGCAGGCAACATCGTCCAGAATGATTGGATCGGATCCTTGACCAAAGTGAGCACTTCCATAAGCGGTTCCGGAATCGCCGAGGCCAAGCTGGCGACACACCACAGCAGCATCGGTATCACCAAACCCGTCATCACACACCGTGCCCCACTGTCCATTGTAATACACCTCAACTCGACCTTCGTTTGAAGACGACCCATCGACCAGGCGAACTGATAGTAAAAACAAATGTTAAACTTGGTGTGTTTAGAACTATCAAGTTTCTCAACTTTTTTGAAGACGGAAAACAAAACTGATGCCTGGAGTTGATGAAGTTGTTGATGAAATCATGTCCTACGGTCTCTTTCACAAAATGACCACCCCCGTTAGATTTGGGACTTGGTGCTTTGGAAAATGCCTTTTGAATTGACCCAAATATCATTTCTTTTGTCCGTGATATTCCTAGTAACCTTCAAGAACATATTATAATACTACAACTGTTTTTGAAGGTAAAACTCATGTATTGGGTCTTTTGCAAAGCCTCCAACAAACTTCGATCAGAAAGCCTTAGAATAGGACTCAAGCACGTGCCAATCTTTGTCATCATGGTCATGGCGAGCAAAGTGGTAAATATAGCTTTTTCGAGCCGTATAATAGTTACACAAATAAATAGAAATATATTAATGTATTACCTGTCGTGCCCACGTCGCAGATTACACCCACATCTTCAGAGTGTCCGCAGTTGTGGCTCAGAACTCCGCGGTTGGAGCAGTCGAATATGTCCGACTCGGTCCCGAAGCAGGCAACATCGTCCAGAATGATTGGATCGGATCCTTGACCAAAGTGAGCACTTCCATAAGCGGTTCCAGAATCGCCGAGGCCAAGCTGGCGACACACCACAGCAGCATCGGTATCGCCAAACCCGTCATCGCACACCGTGCCCCACTGTCCATTGTAATACACCTCAACCCGACCCTCTGTTGAAGACGATCCACCGACCAGGCGAACTGATTATAAAAAGAATAGTAAAACTAGGTTTACTACCCAAATTTCTCATAAAAATTACACAAAATCTTGTAAATTTAACGCTGTTTAATATGACACCTTATATGATGTGTGAAAATGAACCATTCAAATGTTGTTAAAAAATTGTTCAATACTACTTTTCTGTAGCAGCCATTTTTTAAAATGGCCGCAGTTGCTCTCCTGGGCAAAAATCGAGAGGGCTCAATATCCAAATTTGCGTGTAATACATTATTCTATGTGAGTGCCAATTTTGGTGCTTTTAGACAAAAGTGAACAATTACGGCAAAAAAACGAGCTATGCCGCTGGACTACTGCAACTGATTCGAAAGCCATCATAATGGTACTGACACAGTGGGTTGAGAAGAATGGAAATATATTCAATGTATTACCTGGCAGGGAACAGCTTACACCTACATCTTCAGAATGGCCACAGTTTTCGATGCCAAAACCGCGGTGGCTGCAGTCAAAGATGTCCGACTCGGTCCCAGTGCAGGCAACATCGTCCAGAATGATTGGATCGGATCCTTGACCAAAGTGAGCGCTTCCATAAGCGGTTCCGGAATCGCCGAGGCCAAGCTGGCGACACACCACAGCAGCATCGGTATCGTCGAAATAGTCATCGCACACCGTGCCCCACTCTCCATTGTAATAGACCTCAACTCGACCTTCGGTTGAAGACGACCCACCGACTAGGCGAACTGATTGCAAACAGATTTGTTGAACGAGGTTTGTTTTATTCAATTGATTCTTTCCACTTCTTACAAAACTGGAAACAAAACTAATTCCAGGAGTTGATATATATATCTGCTGATCGAAATACGACCCATTATCTCACCAACAAAACACCCTCACTTTAGATCTCTGACCTGGTTCTCTTGACAAATGTTTCTAACTGGCAAAACAAATTATTTTATTAATTTGTGATATTCCTATCCAATCATCTATGTTTACAATTAACCGTATGGCAGAGCATCATCATGATCATACTGCAATTGGTTATGATCTTTACTATCATGCATTGGGCCTTCAGAACACTATCTAATAAATGCCGTCTAGGAGGACTGCCTGTCAATGCGAGTCAGAGAAAAATATTACACTTTCTTACATGCTCATGTTAGAAATACAGGAGTAAATCATAACTCGTGTACCAGTCTCAGATAGAGTAACTCTTCCAGTATTATTTGATACCACATGTGTGGAGAATCAGTAATGAATTTATTGGACCAAATATATTTCAACTATGATGTTGCGTGACGTCAGACCTCGAAATATTTATCACTATACCAATATTCTGACGTCATTTTTTCAGAAAACTGGATATTTTGCTATCGATATCCGTCAATCGATCGCTTAATTTTTGTACTGAGCTTGCACGACCGCCGCTGTGAAAGGTCGTTGATCAGCTGTGCATGTAAACTTAAACAACAATGTCTGCGCCCAGTGACGAGCCGAGATTCAATCTCGTTGAAGATGGGGATTTGGAGGATTTTATTGCCTCGACAGATTCGGAGAATAAGAAGAAACAGATCAAGTAGGGGTTTCTCTCTTGTAATAATTGAAGGATATAAATCAAATATACCATGCACTATTTTCGAAGTACCAGGTGAAATGATTGATTCCTCAGGGCAGGAATAGTACTATTTTTTCGGGGTTGCGCCCCTCAAATAATAGTACCCTTCATGCCACCTTTGAATCCATAATTTCACTGGAACTTCTCAGTGCATGATATATTTGATTTTATATTCCACATACTAAGAATGTTGCTATGTGATTGGTCAAGAGTTATTCACGTGATAAAGCGTTTGTCCATCTGATCACCTGAGAATAAAAGTTCGTTACACTCTAAATGAGAGTATTTTTTGGTTTCACTGATCTCTTCACTCCTCACAGTCCTAACGCGTTATCAATATTTTGAGTACGCGCGAAATAAAAGTGCGTTACACTCGGACTACCAATTGACTGACGCGTCCTAACGCGCGTCCTATACGCGTGTTCCCCATGGCAGCGGCTCGGGGTTAGGTAGAGAAGTAAACATTACTTTTGTACGTCAAATTGACATTTTGGTATAGATAGTTGGTTTCAGATGTGGAATATAAAGCAAATAATCAACTTTTGGTTTCAGGCAATGAGACGAGCTATCACTTCCTCGGCGATCTGCAGGCGTACGCTATCTTTTCTAAGCTGCGCTTTGGAAAGATAGCTACATCCAGATCGCCTCGAAAGTGATAGTTCGTCCCATCACCTTCACAAACGTTAACTATTTGCTTAATAGTGAGTGGTCCACAAACCGGCCCCCGCGTATTTCTGCTCAGTGCGCGTTATCGAAGGTTGGATGCACGATTTATTGTGTATTTACGCATTAGTATGCACAATTTTCGGAAGCAAAATTAGACGAAATGTTCACATATTTGACAATTGCACACTTTCGTTCGAAATATCTCTGTTTTTCAACTTGCGGTCGTACTTCCTTGATTTTCTCGTCGTTCGGCGAAACTTTTCCGTCAATTTTTCACTGCACTGGAACGAGCATGATCGAGACCCAATACTGGTTAAAAGTGACCTTTTGGAGAAATACGAATTCCCCTCTTCCTTGATAGTTCTACCTGGCCATATTTTACAAAAGGAGACTACTCTTAAAAGGGACGTGACTAAAACTATAGGCACTAGGTGATCTCAAAACAAACAAAGTAATAGTATTGTTCTCAGATCACCGCCGGCCGACAGTTTAGAGTAGTATGTATTGATATACCGAATAAATTTATGACGGATAGCTAGGATCGAGCCCACAAACATTAAAAAAGATTCAACGAAAGCAGAGCTTTAACCTATTTAGACAGCGCACACGTTAATTGGTCATAAGTCGCGTTGAAAAGGGCGCGCAAACAAAAAGCATATGGGTCATCCTCACAAAATATCGCGAAGTTAATAATCGCGCCGAGTCTGACAATCGTGTCCTCAAAAACTCGCGATGTTAAAAATATCGCGAGTTTTCGGGACAAACTACGCATCCTCAGCATGCTCAGCACACTCGATCGACTATTCCCAGCATGCAATTCGTTTCGCGCGAAGTGGGATGTAAACATACAACGAAATTGATTCGCTCGGTCAAGCTAGAGTTTAGTCGAATGCACGTACGCACTATCGCCGTTTACAGTCAATCGGCAGCGCTCGCTCGTTCTATAGAAATCGTCAGCGTTTTATTTTTCGTCTCGCGAAATCTCACGCGCAGATTTTGCTGCACCTAGATTATGAAGGAGTTCGACAAGCGAGATCTTTTGCCGGTGTCTTCTGTAAGCGTACTGATCGGGAATTTTTTTACACAGGGATTGAGATTATATGCTTCTTAATAAATATTTTCATGTTTTTTCGAAATCCGCAAAGGAGTTTTTATGTTATTTGCTTTCAAAAACAGGCCTCAATTTTTTTTTAATATGTCAGCTCTCAGACCTTGCTGGATCCTGACCCCTTTATGGATTGTACGGAAATGACAGTTACGGCTCTAAAAAGCCAATACTCCAGCAGAGATTTTGATTCCAATACTGTTTGGGCTCAAAAATAAAACAAACATTTGAGCTATTCGTCTCCAAAGTGACGCGAGATTTCAGAAATCGTACGGACTTCGCAACCGATATATATGTAAACTCTCAGACTTTGCTGGATCCTGACCCTTCTACAAATTGGACGGCAACACCAGTTACAGCTTTGGAAAGCCAGTACTCCAGCGGAGAATTTGATTCCAGTTTTGTTTGGGCTAAAAAATAAAACATTTGTGCTATTCGTCTTCAAAGTAAAGCGAATTTTCAGAAATCATACGGACTTCGCAACCGATATTCGTCCGCAGGCAGCAGAAAACACGCGATTTTATTTTCAGCTCGGTAGTCGTGACCTTCACTTGACCTCTGGAACCGCAAAAAAGGTTTCCCTTTCAAACTGCGATATCTCCATGAATAAACCATATTTTTGTACACTTTCTTTTGCAACTGTATGTTGGAGGTCGAGATTTACCAAGTGTGAAACAATGTTGAATTAAAACAGGCAGAAAATATTGCAAATTCGAGATAAATATGTGATTCTAATTAAATAAAGAAAAATTAAAATAAACTATATTTTCATGTCAATCGCTTTTGAGCCCCCAACACTTATAGATCGTCTGGAGCGGAATCTATTAATTTAAATAAAATAACAGTTCAACATCTTCCGCGACTAGGCTAGTCTAACATCTCGATGAGTTGATAATAATAATAATAATAATAATGATAATTAACAGCATTTATATAGCGCTTATCACAAAGAATGTCTCTAAGCGCTTAAGGAAAAATTAAATACAAAGACGAGGAATTCAGCTAAAAACAAATTATACCTGTTAACAGTTGACAGTAGACAGTTGAAGCTGCATATGGTGAGGAAAGTTTATTTAACGACAAAGTAGGTTTTTAACATAGATTTAAATTTGTGTGTTGAGTCTGCTTGTTTTATGTTCTGAGGTAGATTGTTCCAAAGTTGAGGGGATGTTGAATAAAAAGATTGGGAATCATAAGACTTGGTATTGTGAGAATGATTTTTTGCCTGAGCGCAAGTTGCGGGAGGGTGAATATTCTGATATTAACTGTTAAAGATAGACCGGAGCTGATTTTATCAAACATTGGATAGTAAGCAAGAGAATCTTAAAATCAACTCGTCCACGAACCCTTAGCATATAAAGCTCCCTTAGCAGTGGAGTGACAGACTCACGTGAACGACGTTTAACAATAAGCATAGCTGCTGAATTTTGTATTCTCTGCAGTTTGTTGATTTGTGCATCAGGTAGACCATACAGAAGACTGCTGCAAAAGTCAATGCGAGGCATGACCAGTGCCTGAACAAGCTTCTGGGTGGTCTTTCTTGTAAGAGATTGACGGATACTACTAATTTTACGCAATGCAAACGAAGCAGATCTGTATACGTTGTTCACATGGGTCTTTAGAGACATTTTATCATCAAACGTGACCCCTAGGTTCCTAGCAGCCGTAGAGCATTCTATATCAGTACCATCAACATATATATTGCCAGTCGGACCACAAGTCTTTTACCTAATCACAAAGTGTAAACATTCTGTTTACTTTCATTTAACTTCAAACCATTCTGTATGGACCAATTCTAAATGTATGTTAGACTTATCTTAAAAAAGGTTAGTCCAAAGTTCATCTGTGACTACGATTAGATCTAACGTTACGTTACCGGCACGTTTATTCATTTTCCATGGCTAGTAGCATTAATAGCTGCGCATTCCTGCTACATGTAGTGCATAACAACCAACGTTAAGCGCGTCAATATGGAAACGCAGCACGACTCTCCACTAACCCAAAAATTTAAGACCTCATTTGGATTTATCAGTTTCTCTTGGTTGTATAGTATGCAGCGCAGTGCAGTCATTACTGAATTTATATCGCTTAAAGAGTGCAACTGCAGTCCATACAGTTTTGATTTGATGTTGATAGATAAATAAAACAATCCCCAGTAGAAGTAGTACTAGTACGACGCTCCGCATCTGATATGACAGTACCCTAGCCTGTACAGTTAGCTCGATCGCACGCTAATGGAAAAGCGAACGCCGGAAAACACGTGAGTAAAATCGCGATTTTTCTGCTGTGAGCGTTCTCATTTCGGTGTGATGTTAGAAAAATCGCACTCTGAGTTGCGCTTTTTCATGCGATGTTCGGACGGCTGTTGGTACAGTTGCTAAAGCAACTTTCACCCAATAATTTTTCAAATTTCGCGATTTTTTTGTAAACCAATGAGAATGGCCCTATTGTGAGTAAATATTAGACAGCTCGCCTGACACTACTGTTTGCAACTACATTAGGCGAATCGTCACATTAATTAACCTTTGTCTGTTCTTTTCAACATTGGTCCCCCAAATGAGTTTATACGCGAATTCTTTATGTAAATAAGAATCTTATGCTCGGATGGTTAAATCTAATTCATGTCTATCAACCAATTAGGTAACAGGATTATGGAGATGAGATATATAAATGTTATGATTAAAGAAGAATTCATTATAGCGCAACTCGCATTAAAAGTACTACAATAAAAGTAGACTGTATAGACTGCACGAAAACTACAATAGCTTGCTATAGATGAAGTCTTTTTCAGTGCTAGAAGTGAAGGGTCAGACGCTTGGCCAAGGTGAGCTTTTCCGTAAGCGATTCCGGAATCGCCGAGGCCAAGCTGGCGGCACACCACACCAGCATCGGTATCGTAAAACCCTTCATCGCACACCGTGCCCCAATCTTCTGAACTTGACCTTTCGTTGAAGACGGCCCATCGACTAGGCGAACTGATTGCAAATAGAATCGTGCAACAAGGGATGTTTCATTCTATTGATTCTCTAGAAGGTACATTTTTTCCAGCAGATGATGAATTTGTCGATCTAAGCATGGCTCATTATTCTCATTATATTTCGGACATGGTTCCTTTGACAAATTACCCTTAAGCTAGCCCAAATACCATTTTATATATTCGTGATGTTGATATTCCTAACCGACTATTGATGTAAACATTCAACCATCTCCATTCTACAACGTTTGTCTTTTATTGGTTATTCAATATAGTTTAGAATCACATATTTTTGTATCTAACAGGGTTGTAGTACTTGTCTTCGGCCAAAGCTTTTAAATTGCCAGCCAAAGCAGGAGTGATAGTAGTCCTTTGGTTCAACATTTCCTTTTAAAATGAGCTTTCCTCCTCATGTTGCGAGCTAGTATTCTTTTTATTTGTAGCACCAATCTCTTCCATAAAGGATCGGCGCACCCATAGTGCTTTTAATTCGTGAAAAAAGCTCTTTGAATGTGGAAAACTTAACCCCTGCTTCTATATTCACCGTTCATGAGATTTCGTTTCATACGGTCTGTTCTTTTATTTCAAATTTACATCAAAGAAAATATTCTGGAATGATTGATAAAAAAGCTGCTGCAAATCGTATATATTACCAAACAACCAGCCATTTCATTATGGAGATTTCCCCTTGTATTGTCAATTTTAGATAAGCCCATTGTTTTAGTATGGTTTCTGCTTCTGGTAAATTTGTCAGAAAGTTTAAACAAAAGACATAATTTGAGAGACGTGAGACGGAAAAATGTTTTTACTTTGTCTCACCATTAGAACTAGAATCGCAGCCCCTACTAGCACAAATATGATAACCAATGGCAACTCTGTCTCACAACGTTTTCAAATCAAAAACTTGACGAGGAATAACCGTAATTAATTACACAGCGAGATACAGCTTTAATCAACACATTTAAACGACTTTTGGAGGATTCGAACTCTCGGAAAAACGAACTTTCGAAATAACGAGCTGTTTTTCGTTACTTATATTAGTAAAAGTGGAAAATATCTACCGCTCCTCTGATGCAAAATGTTTATATATATAAGTTTAAATGAAGAAAAAAAAGGTCCTGGAGCTGGGACCTATTTTTTCTTCATTTACACTTATCACTTATATACTCTGGAGCAACCGCTTGACATGTCGAAGTTGAGAACTCTCGCACTTATATATATATGATATATATAGTGTGCGTAAATAAAGAGTCTAGGAGCTGGGGCGTTGCTGGACCTTGCACGTCGGTATGCTGCAGCATACCGACCGACGAACCAACAACTAATTCCAGCTACGCCCCAGCTCCTAGACTCTTTCTTTACGCACATTGCATATTCTGGAGCCACCTTGTCATGTATAAGTCGGGAATCATCACACTTATATGTATGTTACTGTGTATATTTATATTCTACCAGAATCTTAATATACCCATACTCAAACAACTAATCTACGAGGGTAGCATGCGCCACAGCAGCCCAAAAACTGAAATTTCATCTCCCCTCCTGTAAATCACCCTTGATAACACGCCCTCAAATAACACTGAAGATACAATATTTCTGAGCTTCACTAGCCCCAAAATCTGAACAATTCAGATTATTTCTCACATTGGTTTAACGGAGTACTTAAGTAAAAGATTCTTGGAATTAGAACGAAGGACTCTAGGTGATTTGTACAAACTAATAAGTTCTTGAATATAGTCAGGAGAACTTCCATTTGACAATTTGATAATACAAGAAGTACATACAGTCAATCATCACGAAGGAATTTAACTGTATGGAGGTACTTGAAGTTTTAATATTTGAAAGTGGGTGATTTCTGGACTCCGTTCAAAGATGAAGATTTACCAAATTTGATTTGAATATCGTTTACAAATCACAATCACTCCCCTTCCCCCCCTTTTTCTTTTTTTTTTTTTTTTTTTTGGGGGGGGGGGATTTGTAGTTTAACTGGCCTCTTAAAAAGGGTTGAGTAAAAAGTTTAAGAACATTATTTCTTATACGGAACATAGTTTAAGGTACTAGCAATGCGCATTAGCCTGACTAAAACTGAGATTGGGCAGATTGTATAGGTACATAAATCATATCAGAATGTTCCCCCGACCCCTCTTCAATCGTTTTCTCAATGAACATGACTTCAATGTCATTATTTGAATGAGTACAATATGTTTATTATTTCAATTATTATTATTTGAATGAGTACTATGTTTATTATTTCAATCATTATTTAGAAAATACCTGATGATTACAATGGATTTGCATGGCATCTATCACATGTTCAAGTTTCTCAGCCTGTATACAAAATGTGCCAATATGAATATGTAATCAGTACTTACCAGTTTGGGCACTTGCCGCAGAGAGCAGGCAGACCGTTAAAAACGCCACCAGAAACATCTTGGGTAGTATCAGATCGGCTGATCTCGCTATCACGTCGGCATGAATTTCTAAGACGAACTTGCCTCAGATGTTACGTGATCGAGCAGCCGCAATTACTTTTATCTACTTTCATGGAGGACTGACTAGACGTTTAGTCCAGTTGTTTCCATGATTAAATAATACACCCCGAATTAAGGGAAAGCACCAGCAGGTTTCCAGTCTAGTTCCGGATTGAATATAACGTTACCACCTCAAGAGGGACAAAAACATCTTCAATAACTGGGAGGCGCCTACGCAGAGAAGTACAGAACATGTCACAGAAAAATGACCTTCGGGAATATTTATTTTTAAACATGCTGCATGACTCGAACGCTGCATTCTTCATGTAAAATATTACGAAGGTTTAATGGAAATTCGAAAAGACTTTGAGTGTAGGTGTCGACATGGCAACAATTGAAACTCATAAGTTGATTTTATACTGGATTTTCGTTCTTGAAACGCTTCTTTCCAAGTAAGCAATGCACTGCGTAAAGCGAGCTGTGGGTAAACCCCATCTTATACGCATCAACCAATTCCCCCAAGTAGGAGCCAGCAGATTTCATATCGTCGTCACTCTTGAAGTATCGTGTGTTGCTGATGATTAGTGTGTAGGCAATTGAAGAACCACTTGGATAATAACTCGATCGCCCATTGACTGGGCTTCGCGTGTACTACCGATAAAGGACACGTTGTGTTCAAGTAACTGGCTTCAAGTCTGTCACTATAGAGTGCCTCATATTAATTGGATAGAGGCGTATAGAGGCGTGGTATAATTTCCAATGGCATTGCACTTGACGCTGATCCGTGGGTGTCCCTGATTGGCAGAGTCAAGAAACACCCTTGATTCAAGGTGAATTCATGATGTGTTAAGGAAGCACATAATAGGGCAAGAAAGACCCACCAGGTCGAGCTGACCTGGAGCAAACGCGGATTTTTTTTTTTTTTCAGCCAGGGTAGTTGTACACAATGAGTACAATACTCACACAATACATTGGTAACCCTACGGAACATATTGCTACTATCAATAATAGATTCATACAAAGTACATGCATATCACCTCTTCAACGATCAGCGATTTCTTACTATATGTAGAGGTGACACGAAAGAATGAGGATGAGGGAATAGGGTGAGAGTTTAAGAAGCGAAAAAAGGAGAATGTTAGGACAAAGTAAAAATGAAAGGAAGAAGGAGAAACTATTGAAATAGCACGAAGAAGACAGGAGAAATCAATAACCAATAGGAATGTGAACAGAGCACACTTAAAGAAATGCATACAATGAAGTAAGGAAGAGGGGACGGCCAAAAAAGAAAGAAAGAGAGGAGACCCGGAGGCAAACACGAGGAGAATGTGTGCCAGCTGGGGAGAGGCAGTATAAAGTAGCTACTAGAGCGGAATATCAATTAGTATGGAGCAGAGGAATTTGGGACGGTGCCTCTTCTTCCTAGATTTTGTCAGGCGCGAAAAGGTGCCCCTCTTACAAATGTGAACAATAACAAAATAACAATAACCCAAAAAAAAAAAAAACGCCCCTCTCTCAGGTAAATATTTGCCTCATTCTTGGAATAATGTATATATATTACCGGTTTGCCCTATCGTAGTCCGCAAACTGAATGAAGAGGGACCTACAATCAAAGATGTGCGGTCAGAAGATACATGAACATATCATGCAAACAACTCTGTGTCTGTCATCATATGATATTTCAAAATGCCAAAACTAGGCGTGAAAATTAGTTTGGTTGTTTGTTTTCATTTATATTTTAACGCAGCAACCATCAATATTTCCCTTTGAATATATACAGTATATATATGTATCCATCTTATCCATGCAAACCATCTTTCCATCCGTCAATCCATCAAGCAATCAATCAATCAATCAATCAATCAATTGACTAGATAACCACGCGAGACAATCAATGTAGATTTCAAATGATTCAAACGGGAATGAACCCTTGCTTTTGATATAATAGAAGCATATATGTACAAGTGTTTAAACGCCTTTATCATTAGCTCTGTACTCTTGCTCAATAATTTCATGGTAGACAGTTATGATCTATATATGTCTAGTTTATGTATGGTATACAAGAAAAAGGAACCGCCCCCCCCCCTCCTACACCACGTCACTGCAATCCAATAATGTGGCCCTGCAGATTAACACCCTGCATGTTACATGCTAATCTTTTTTTAAACCAAATCCAAAGAAATAAATTACATAAAGTAGCATTTTGTCTGGCACAGAAAGAGTTGATGATCAAGGTCCAGCGCTAGTAACCGTGGTCCCCAACCGTAAACAACTTCTTTATGATATAGGTAGCTGTCCCTGTTTTCAAATGCTTCAATTTGCGCTTTAATGATTTTGTCGTGTTTCATTCTAATTCAAATGATCATTCCCTTTTACAAATATCTTTAGTGATTTCACCGAATAACTTTGAAAGTTACAGGATACTCAAAGGCGTTGATATGTTAAGGAGACATGAACTACAGCTCTTTCACCCTGGCTGCACATTGCATCAAAATTTACTCTTGTCGCAACACGTGCACAAGAAAGGTTTTTCCTCAAGAATAGTAATCGAAATAAGGAAGGTTTGATAAAGCCGCGTCATTCGAAAATGAGCTGAGTGCTATCATGTATTTAAATTAAAACAATCTCTTAGACAAGTTAGACAAACCAGCTCTGACTAGGAGTCAAACACATTGGGAATGTAAAATTTCTTAAAAGTGAATTTCAGTTTGTATGAAATTTTGATAAGATTGATTACTAAAAAAAAGGAAATTTCATAAGGAAAACGAATATGCTCTCAAATGCAATCATAAAGTATATGTGATAATATGTTTAACAAGATGGCTGTAGACATAACTTAGACCATATTTTGTTAGCATTTTTCATATGCATTCATTAAAGGTTTCTACATTAACTACGTTATTCTTTTTGGAGACGAGGTAATTTTCTGAAAAAAATGCCTAAACGCCAAGTCTGAGTAACCCTGTGAAATATTTAAAACCTACATATAACATAGCATTGTATTACTCAGTGAAAACATATTACTTCATAAATTCCCTCTCGGGCATAGGTGAATTCCAAAGTACAAAAGAAGGCTATGAAAGGCTATTCCTTTTGCCCAAATCTTATTCCAAACTTGACAAGAAATTATACTAATTGAATCGATCACATCGTGATTTAAAAGAGCGCACTGATAGTATGATTGTCTGCAATTTCTAGGATATAGTTAGACGACATATCCCCCAAATGATTTGAACTGCAAAGTCAATATGGACATGTAAAAGTAATTTTCTATTGTCTGAGGATTTTTTTTTAAAAGATATGTTCTTCTATATGCTGTGATATTGATTGTTTATTTGAGGGGATACCCCACATTTAACTAAGGTCCCAACACCATTCCTGTTGGCTGTTTATATGCTTTTATATTCCACATACTTAGAATGTTGCTATATGATTGGTCAAGAGTTGATCACGTGATGAAGCGTAGTTTTTCCCATCTGATCACCTGAGCAGAAAAGTTCGTTACACTGTAGGTGATAGTACTTTTTTGAGAAGGATAGTTCGTTACACTCTAGGTGATAGTACTTTTTTACTCCTCACAGTCCAAACGCGTGATAAATATTTTGAGTACGCGCGAAATAAAAGTGCGTAGCTCGGACTATCGGCGCAGACAACACCGCGGTGCGCGCGCGGAAATTAAAATTTTTGGTTATAGCGCGCTGCACCGCGCGCGTACGTACAAAGCAATGCAGGCCTTCCATTTCCCCCACACAGTACTTCACCAAAGCAAGTGTGCAATTCTCTACCACCTCGTACCAAAATTGACCTAGAATTTCACTTGCCTGTAATTTATTACAATTAAAGAGTATTCTCGGAGGACCTATGTTCTCACCGATACCGCACAGGTAAGAGAATTTCTTTTACTTCTTGCTTTTCCGTCAAAATCTTAACAATTTGCATCACCATGTCATAGTGTTCGTTGGAATTTGTAGAGTCTATATAACGTTCACAAAGTCAATTTGCTTCCGGGTTT
Organism: Arbacia lixula; assembly: GCA_963669155.1. NCBI lineage: Eukaryota > Metazoa > Echinodermata > Echinoidea > Arbacioida > Arbaciidae > Arbacia > Arbacia lixula. The sequence goes on from OZ022588.1 coordinate 7,396,754, forward strand.
CGGAGCGTCGCGTGAATATGTAGCCGCACCGACACGAATGCTTTTGTACGTTAAATTGTCATTTATTTTATAGATTGTTGGTATCAGATGTGGAATATAAAGCAAATAATCAACTCTTGGTTTCAGGCAATGAGACGAACTATCACTTCCTCGGCGATCTGAATGTATACGCTATCTTTCCTCAGCTAAAAGCTTCGGAAAGATAGCTACATCCAGATCGCCTCGGAAGTGATATTTCGTCCCATTACCTTCACCGACGTTGATTATTTGCTTACCAACAACTACAGTTAGTTTCCGAGAAGTGTTGGGTAAGTGTTGGGTAAGGTAAGCTCTGGAGGGAGGTGGCTCAAAGAAAGATGAAGAAACTAACTTGTAGAAGACTTAAAACAAACATATTTTAATGCTAAATATGTTACTAAGTGTGGATAATTCGCAAGTGATAATCGTTTGTCTCGCAATGTATGGTCAACGGAATCGAACAAGATCACGACGTCTCGTGCGCCGCTGCAACACTTCGTCAGGTGTAATACAAAATTGTAGTAAGTAGGGGTTTAAGTACCCTTTGGTAAGTGCAGCGCACTAACCGAAACCCGATTATAAAACGTCCAATACTAAAGGCCGGCGCATCCAAGTATTTAACCAAAAATAGAACCGCTGATGCTGCTTGCATCGTCGGGCGGTAACAAGTTACCGAGTTCATAGGACTAAAGACAAAACCACTTGCCGGCAATTACGGATGATATACCAATCGAAGGGCCGCTAATAGGTGCGCATTGTTGGGCAGTAACATTGGCTAGCTAACAAAGAGCTGCTATGGCGCGTTTGTACGACGTGGTCGGGGAGTGTCATGGCGGCTTATCGTACGAATCCAAAATTCGGGGATATCGATCCCGTTGTCTCGATTGAAATTATTGGGTTTGAGGCGGATATTGATGGCTTCCTTTACCCCATCCCAGTATGGTTGGTGCTGGTTATCCCATGCATTTATGAGCGGGTTTCGGTTAGTGCGCTGCATACCCCTACTTACTACAATTTTGTATCACACCTGATGAAGTGTTGCAACTTTTTCGATCTTTTTCGATTCCGTTGACCGTACAATGCGAGACAAATGATTATTACTAGCAAACATATTTTTGTTAGCCTTTCCCCATCTTTGTGAAGCGAAAATAGAAGTCAACAATGCTGAGCATAACCACAGACCATATGGACGCGTAGCATATTGTTTAAGTTCAGTAATTTTATTGGAATGGATTACTTGTTTAAAGGCACATTCCGATTACTCTCACAAACATACACTACATGTGTTGCAATAGTGCGTTTAGACCAAATAAACGATAGTATCATATTTGATTCAATAGTACTATCCGTATAAATAGAATTGATTAATCAATATCTATGTAGGATAAGTAGAGGGTACACATACGACTCACCTACTGCGAACTCATGAATAAAGTGGGTATTGGTCACAGGTATCCTGCCATTATCATAAGCCAACGGTAGTCTGGTGGTCATGTCGCTGCTAGATAAGGGTTCAAGTCCTTTTCAAGCGTTTTATATCTGCTTATATAATTGAAATTATTCTCGTAACTTCGGAATGTACTTGTAAAACAAAAACTACATCACATACTGTTTATCTGCAATATAATATAAACGATGTACAATTATGCTTAGGTACATACAAGACTACTTGATATTGTGAACTTAAAACTCGTGGAGTTCCTTTGATTTACACTCTGGATTGTCTTTAGAATTTAAAACCAAGTAACTATGATTATATATGCTACCAATTAACTACTGATATATCATTTTTGCTAAGTAGTATGGTGCTCGTAACATTCATATCTAGGCGTTCCCGTCGCTCACGTCATTTGCGTCCTCGCGTGGTGCTGGGCTCTGCTTATAACGAGTCCACTTGTCCTGTCCGATGCTAGAGAGAGAGAAAGAGGAAGATGAAGAAAAGGAGAAGAAAGAGGGAAAAGAGTATATCAAGATGGAGAAAAATGAAAAGGAGAAGAAGAAATAAGAGAGCATAAACAAGAAGTTCATGATAAAATTGAACAAGATGGAAGGAAATGAGAGGACAGTTTTTTTTAAAGAAAGCAATGACAAGGATGAAGAGAGAGGGAGAGGAAGCAAAAGACACGGAATTAGGTTAACACTACAAATCACACCCAATATTGTATTTGTATGTCTTAAGTCAACAATGATATCACACAATACATGCAAAGTTATTTCTACACGAGAACGAAAGATAGAGGGACAGAGAAAATCACGCAAAGAGAAACAAGCAAGCAGAAAGAGAGGTAGACATAGAGAGAATGAGATTGAGACAAGAGAACGGAGAAAGAAAGAGAGAGGGAGGAGGGGGGGGTTCGGTTAAAGAAAGAGTGTGTTCTTACTTTGTGGCCATCTTGATGTCCACGCAGTTGGACACGCGCCTGGTGTTGGTCCAGGTCGTGTAAAGGATCTCCTCGCCGTCACACATCTGGCACTGGCCGGACCAACTGGTGGTCGACTTTCCGTTGTCCTTGGTCACCACGAACCCGAAGGATGACAATTCACAATTTAGGTTGATGTAGCCCACGACCACGGAGGGGCCTGGCGGAACAATGATAAAAAGGTACATTCTCACATAAATAATCGGACCGCTTCAAGCTTCTCGTATGCATATTAGTTCATATTCCAATATATCTAAAGCTTTGAAAGTTATCTTTTGAATATGAAATTTGTTTAAAGATGGTATAACATCAATGTAGAACAATGTTGTACAACTTATTACAACAGGTCTTATCATAATCATTTAAAAGGGGGAGGGGGGCTGGCTGGCTACATAATCGGACTATCCGTTCGTTAATGCAAGGGAAGGGTGTGCTTACCGGTCAATCCAGTGAGGAGCTCGGTGTAGCTGGAGTAATCTCCTAGCAGCATTCCGGTCGAGGTGAGGGTGAGGGTGATGCGGTCATTGCACTCATTGTACCACTCCCCCTCCAGATCACAGAAGTCAACTAGCCAGAGAGACAAAAACACAATATTACTACTAGAAAGATGGTGTGGTATCCGTCATTTCCCAGACATTATTCAGCATTTGTTTTGAATTTCGAGTGCCAGAACTATGCAACATTCTCCTACTATGTCTACAGAGGTCAGAAAATTCCCAGTTAACTTAATGATATGACATTAAATTCCTTTTAAAGATTCAAAATTGGCATTTAAAGCAGGTAATATAAATGATGATAAAGATCTAGATTACACAATAACATTGCATCTAAGACCCACTGATTCACGTATATTCTAAATAACATGAATATATAAGAATATATATAAAAAATAACAAAAATCTGCAAGGAAAAGAATTGAACTTTGCAGCGTCTCTCTTCCGAAATTTTCTCACTGAATTATATTTACAAATGTGTCTTCGAACTTGTGTACCTCACATCTCAGTCTCCCCCTCGCCCCACCTATTTATATTTTGCTTCTATCTGGTACTCACTTTCTTCACAGTTGATGCCTGTGTATCCCTCTAGACATGTACAAGTATAACTGGCAGGACCGTCATTACATGTTCCTCCATTCTGACAGGGAAGACTGGCACATTCGTTGATATCTGAAGGGCAAATTTATTAAACCACATCGAGTTCACATTTCAAGTAAACAGCAGGGGCATGAGAACGAGTGTAGTTGTTGTAAATATGTAATGATTTGAACAGAAGAGCATAAACATAAAAAGATAAGAGGTTAATATTTGCTCTTTACAGATATGATAGGACATGCAACTGAAGTTAATTATATCGTTATTTGTGCGATACATATGATATATTTCAAAGCAAAATAAGAATGAGATTTTCGGACACAATTGGTCTTTCCATGTATGAGTACGGCTCTATATAGACAGGCGTTGTATGAAAGATTCAACAGTGCTGTGCGAGAATGTATCCCTAAAAGCTACTCTGAACATACGATACATAAAACCGTCACGAATAGAAAGTATCGAATATAGATTAATTTAGTTTATAAATAAGAAAATAAATTATTGACTAATGGTGGTGGCGGCGGTCCGTGAATGTGCTGAAAGTATATACTTAAACGCTGTCAATGTGCCAACATAATTCAAGGCCCATTCGGGTAGGTGCGTTAGCGTTACTTCCATCTTATGAGCCACCGAGAGAGGTTGTTTTTTGTGGCTTTACCGTGGCCTTCCAGTTTGTACGTGGCAAGCTTTACTCCTTTAAAGCTCAAGCCACTACAAACGTCGGAATTCCCGGTCTGCAGTGATCAACCTTATCATACACCTCTATGTCATAAGCATATTCGCCCCATGACTAGGGAGGTTTCTTGGTTTCTCCTACACAATAAATTATCAATCAACTGTACTTCCGATGACTTCGTGCCTTAAGTTTGATCGAGGAGCCTACCATAGGTCCCTTCAAATGGAAATAATGAATACTGATTTCAACAATACGACAAAGCCAATATAGTGATTAACCTCATAAGTGTAGAACCGGTAGAAGTGCATTACCATACATGTATAATTATGATTAATACGCATTTAGAATTAATCTAGAGTCATGCTAACAGAGAAAGAAATGCGATAACAATATTATAAATACTTGAATAATTAAAAGACAAGGCTGGATACAAGGAAATGTTGAGAAAGTGATAGGAACAACGTCGATTGAAAAGAATTATCACTCTTTACTTACTGATTTCACAGTTGTCTCCCACAAATCCGTCTATACAGATGCATGTGTAGTCGCTTCCATCATTGACGCACGTCCCTCCATTAATGCAGGGATCGCTCCCGCATGGGTTGAGAGCTAGAGGAGATGGGGAGTCATCAAGATATTCATGAAACATTCAGTACGAACACATTTTTAGCTGAGAGAAAGAGGGGTGTGGTGGGGTGGGGTGGTGGGGGCGGGGTTTTAAAGGGTGGAAGAAGTAATACTGAACTTGTATAACTGGAAATAATAAAAAGGTCACAAGCGAGAGGGAGCGTGAGAACAAAATGGAGACAGAGAGAAAGAGGAATGAGAGATATCAAGAAAATAACAAAGCGATGACAGTAGTCTTGCAAACATTGACGATGGACAAATTTCTGCCCATGGTTTGGCGTTGTAACGTTTATCTCGTCCTTTGAGCCGTAGCTTTTTCATCATTGCATCTTAATTGCTCACACAAACTAACTGCTATTACGTCTTTCAAGTCTATTAAGATTATGTAGCATATTAACATGATAGATATAAGCTAAGCACAGATATGTATAATATGTATTTGATGTAATACATTTAATTTTTATAAATTGAAATAAGCGCATCTTTGCATGACTGCCTTTAAAGCAGACTCCTGTATGTCTCATTATCGAGGATGTTTCTCACATGGCATTAAGATGAAACCGTCCTTACACATCACATATCCATTACGCCTTTTAAATGTGTTCCGTTCCTGGAAGTAAGATGGTTTAGCATCGTGAAAACTGGATCAAACTGGTTCTCCTCAACCGGTACTCACATATGGTGCAGGTAGGTCCAGACCACTGCAAATCGCAGATGCACGACCACTCATTGATGCCATCAATACACGTCGCTCCGTTCTCACATGGCATGCTTGCGCACTCGTCCACGCCTGAGGAAAAGTAAGCATGGCAAGATGCACATTAATAGATGCATTTAATATTCACTACTTAAACGATATATAAAATAAAGAAACAATAAGCTCGTTCTATATACATTGTAGATGAATGTATGTATGTATAATAAGTGGGGAGCACTTGTTATTCCAAAGGTTCGTTATTCCAAAGGTTCGAATACTCCGAAGGTTCGTTATTCCGAAGGTTCACTATTCCGAAGGTTCGTTGTTCAGAAGGTTCGTTAGTCCGAAAACAAAATAAGGTTCGTTAGTTCGAGAAAGAAATAAAGTTTGTTACTCCGAATGTTCATTCGTCCGAAAAAGAAGTGAGATTCGTTAATCCGAAAACGAAATAAGATTCGAAACTTATTAACGAGCTTCCGGAAAAACGAACCTTATTTCTGTGTCGGATTAACGAACCTTCGGAATAACGAGCCCTATTTTATTTTCGGATTAACGAGCCTTCGGAATAAGGAACCTTTGGAATAACGCCACAAATGCTCGGATTAACGAACCTTTTTTCGTATTCGGACTAGGCAATTTACGTGTTTCGGAATTACGAACCAAGAACTAGGCAATTTACGTGGTTCGGAATTACGAACCTTCGGAATATCGAACTGTAACCTAATAACTTACATGAAGATGGAAATATAGTGAGATATACATGAAAGGAGCTCTGACACTATTTATATCTATACCAAGAACATGTGGAAGAATACGTGGACAATTCATTTTGAAATCATCATGGCGCAGTCGAATGCCCGTGGAGCCCGGCACGCAGTTAATGGATGGATAAACCCAGGTTTGATATCTCCCCCTTTTTTCTACAGATCAGTCATTCACACTTACCTGATATACGGAGAAAACTGTTAAAAAACACAAATTACGAACATCTATCATCTACATTTTTTTTTTGAAAAAGGGAAGGAGGTAAAAATGTTTACAGGGGTACAAAATTGATAGAAGCAAATTAATAGATATATCAGATAAACATTTTTGTAAATAAAGATAGATTTATGGAGAATTATTTTTTAACTGTACCTTTTAACTGTGTTTTCCTATATTTTTGAAATGGTGCATTAAGTTTACACTACATGCAAAGTAAGGAAGGGTGAACTTATGTGAGTACATTAATACGCACCAACTTCACAGTTGACCCCCGTCCATCCAGTCACACAGGTACACATATAGCCGTCTATGTCGTACATGCAGGTTCCATCATTCTGACACGGGGCACCCTGGCAGAAGTCAATTTCTGACGACCGGCCGGGGTCAAGAAGAAGGTTCGCAAGAAATTATCACAGCAATAATCACGCAAAGATAATATTGTTAATCTGGTAGACATATTTCTGATAGTAAATACCTGGGACTACTAACATAACAACGTGTATATCGATGGTAACTACAGTGTACTGCAAAACAAAATAAAATGTTGCAAAATTATAATGTATTTTCACGTAAAACTTGGCGATAGCTTTTAGAAAAATAACAGTAACATAATGCTACGCATCCCGGTATCAATAAATCACGTACCAAACTATACGGTTGATTTTATTTAGTTTTGTTTGTGTTGTTATGTGTTCCTGAATAATCATACAAAATATCATTATTAGATTCAACGGCAAATATTAAACACAGGTAAAAAGGTGGTTGGCTTGGAAGAGTGGGCAGCAACATAGATCGTAAAAGGCATGATGTTCGTGGATTGCAAGAGCCATGAACATGGCATGACAGAAGGAAGACTTCGCGCCAGTATGAAGTCTTTTTTGTTTGTTAGTGAATTGTATGGCTCAATCATTATATCTTTGCTGAAGAACGTGTCTATTTCTTTCTTTATTTTGTTTGTTATGCGTACTGAGACTGGAATTGCGCTGTACAAGAATGTACTATTATCATACAACGCGTTGGTAGTGGGAAGGTATCTTGCCCAACAACCCTACACACATCAACGCAGTCCTTTCATAGCCCGGAGGTCTATTTTACATACAGGTCCTTTAGGGTAAAATCATATATATAAGTGGATACGGGAGTCCGGCAAACCGTCTGACTCTTTTGGAATGACACAGATTATGTAAAGACCCATCATTCAATTTTCTAAATGTTCACCAATTGGAGAAAATTTTCTCACCATGTCCCTCAAATACTATATCGTTCTGTTGGGCACTACCTCTGTCCCTTAATTGTAAAGCTTAACCCTGCTATCAGTGGCGACTTGTAAACTGGAGAATGATACAATCCCATAAGGGTACCCTTACCCATTTCACAGTTGACTCCAGTATAGCCGGGCGCACAAACACACTCGTACTCATTGTACAAATCGTTACACGTCGCTCCATTCTGGCAAGGGTCACTGATGCAGTCAAGTGCGTCTGAAGAAATAAGAGCCAGTTCGCTTCATAGTTGAGTTTATTAATGAAATAAACACATACGATCTATGAGCTGAATTTAACATGTTTACTTAGTTAGTTACGACCCGACCCCCCCCCCCCCCCCCACACACACACACAACTTTGCACATCTATGTATAAAGAATAAACAACATATGAATTATCATATATCCTTCTTCCTTGGCTTGTTTGTTTGTTGTTTTTTTTGGTTGAGGTGAGGAAACTTGACTTATATATGATTTGTTTCAAAAAAAAAATGGAAATTATAGGGTCATTCGTTCTATGTACGTTTATTCCACCACACTATATAATGATATTTGAAAATGGTAGTGGACTGAATGGACATCCGGCGTCGTTCAGAATGCAGTGATATGAAAAGAATGACAAATTCTGAAAATATCATCAAGGCAGCATTTCTTTCATATATATAACAAAAGAGAACAAGGTGAAACGAAGTGAATAGAAATAGCATTCGGTTTGCAGGATTATAAAGTCAAAGCACTGACAATTGGAGATTATGCCAGCAAGAGGATATTCAATTTGTCAACTGGTGTTCAATAGAACCATGGTGAGAAATCCGTACTTAGCCTACAAGTGACTTTTTGACAATAAACTTATGATTATCAATTGCCTATATTCACTCAAGCGGATAGACATGACCGAATGACGCACGAGATCCCCGGAAAAAGCAGATTACGCCTTCAATTTTCATACTGGAACACCATTCATGCCTACAACGCAATTTCTCTTTGTAATTTCACCGTTCATTAAGTTACTAAAGCGGTATTGTGTCAACTGGTATGTTTATGTATCCCTGCTTCAAACTCCATCACCTATGGTATGCAGGTGCATGTTTGAGTTGGCTCTCGCTAATTAAAAATGTCAATTTCATGGTTTATATTTATGTCAAGAAGGATATGTGTCATTAGTTTGCTAATGGGTCCTCGTGGAGCTAAATAATACTCTGGGATCGCCGGAATGGTTTAAATGAAAATGAACCGTGCGGAATGAGCTCGGAGTCTCGCCCTGCGGAACATCCATATCATCAAATGTTATACCGAATTTCTAACTGCTCTACCTTTGTGTGTGTTTTTCTTTGAGGGTTTTGCTCTCTAACAATAATGGTTTGCCTACAAACTTTATTTACTTTGTCCATACGCCTATATTGAATGGAGCGACCGATATGGATAGGTTTATGTCATGTATAGACAAAGTTGAAATTTATAATAATTTTCACACCGAAAATAAAATGTTTGGAAACGTTAGGTCAGTTTAACCTGATATCGCAACTAGACCAGGTGAGAATATTGAAATATAAATGGAGAGGTGCATTGAGAGCTCCCAGTACCTTCCTTAAGGTCTTGCAAAGACCACTCACGTACCTGCTAGGATCCGGAATGACGTCCCATTACTCGCAATATTTCTATCCGTGTAGATATTGATGAAAGCCTTGTAGCCAGGGATTCGGACGATGTTATCCGGGAAGAGGGATACGTTGACCAAGGGGTTGTAAACGTTGTCGAAGATGTACGATTCAGGTCCATCCCTATCCACCCATGCCCCGGGACCGACCACGACCTCATCCTTTGCCGCCTCGATATCGAAGTAGGTGAACTGGATGTCGATGTACGGCACGTTTGGGATGATGATGATGATGTAGCAGTCGAAGCGATGGGGGAGATTGATATACGTACGTACTACATCCCATGTATAGATGTTCCCACCGTCGCATACACCTTTATATCAACATGAATATTTGAGAAATTGAGAAATCAAAGAAGAATAATATGAGGTTGCGATGGCATCGAAAAGGTGAATGAAAACACGAAAAATGATAAAAACGCTGGGTGTTTTTTCATTAAAAGTAGTAGTAGTAGTAGTAGTAGTAGTAGTAGTAGTAGTAGCATATATATATACATATATATGTATACATTATAAATACCAGATTTAACCGTTGATATTCGTTAATCTTTGAGTCAATGACTCTGTGAAAACCATTATATGTTTTTGTGAGTTTGTTCTTGTTTACAATAGGAACTATTTTACTCTATTTCCTTTTCGGTGCGGTTATCGATCATTCACTCTTTATATATTATGAGGCTCTGCGCAATGAATGAGTTTATGCCAATCACAAGAGGTATATGATCGAATTTTTCTTTTTTCGTTCTCTTTTTTCTCTCCCTGCCGTTTCTCGTTATCATTCCTTCAAACCCCAGCGCTCATTTTATCGTCTCTTTATTAATTTTCTCTTTAAGCTTTCCCTCTGGTTTTCTATTTGTTCATATATTTACTTATTCAAGGCCCATTTTCAGCAGTGTTAGATTCTCGTCCACTTATACAAATTGACCTCTTTTTTCTTCCTTGTTTACACGAGAGCTCTAAGATGAAATGAAATAACACACAAATAAATGGATATATGGAATATATGATAAAATGATTACAGAAAATCATGACATCAACATTTTAAGGCAAGTGGGTATGGCATACATATTCAGAGCAAACTATGCACCTACAAGTGCTACAAACGTGAAAGCTCGATACGATGTCTGAATCAACTATAATTGTATTTTGGTCTTTCTTTTATAATGTTCCTTCTCTGTGTCTTAATACTGACTCCTCATAGCCACAGCATCCAGCTTCCTTACCATCGCCATGGGGGTGCCCCAGGTCGCAGTTATCGTCGTAGTAATTCTGGGTGGTGTCGCATTGACAGTAGTAGCCATCCTGGTATGTGGTCATGCACACGCCCCCGTTCTGACAAGGGTCGGAGTCACACTCTGAGGAGGGGGAGGGGCGGCGTGGTAGAAGGGGAAGTGGGGAGGGAGGGTCGGGGAATTGATGGATGTGCGAGGAAGATGAGGCATCGGAGAGAAGAGAAGGATGAAGAAGAGGAAGGAGGACAACAAGAATGAAGAGAGGGAGGGGAAGAGGGAGAGGACATGAATGAAGAGGAAAGAGAAAATAGGCAGGGGATACAAAGGTGGTGCAGCAGGAAGGAATAGAGAGAGTTGCGAATTGGAGGAAGGAGATTTACGCTGTATTTAACAATCACAATAAAACGATCATATCATTATTATCTAATTTCTATTTACTACACCTAGTAACACGAAATAGATAATGATAGTAATAACAAGTTTGACTAAAATGGTGAATACAAATTGCAAATACTTTCTGAAATACGATAAAGTCATTTCTATACATATCGTTACCCCAATTACGTTATTGTATGTTATCTAGATCAACATAGTCTTATAACCGATGTTATCTCACAGAATGAATGCCAATAGATCTGCCTACGTGTGCCTTGGAGATATTCCTTGTTATGTCTAACGATGAGCGAGTGGCACCACAGTGTCGTGGTCGTTCCTTTCCCGCACCCGATTTAAATTAGGCCCGCCATAATACATCTTTGTCAATGTTTACCCCACTTGATTGGCAAGCTGTACTAAATATGCTTACAATAATTCTCTGTAATCGAGTGACGGGTCAGTGATTGAGTGCAAAGGCATCACCCATCGTGTCAATGAACAAGGATCCCCAAACATGCCAGAAAGAAAATCAAACCTTCCCGGCCATTTGTTTGCTCTTTCACGCTGTGTCACTTCCACATTTTTTAAATAAGACGTGTGAAATGGATAACAAGATATTCCTCTTTCTCGTATGTTTATTCTCGTTTTGTGCTTATCGTGGTCGGTGGAAGAATTCGACGCGTAAAAAATGTATTTGTTGAAAAAGGGGGAACAAAGAGTTTAGCACCAGGCTGTACTTTTTGAAGTTGCTTCCTTTAAAGAGTGTAAATGTGCTTCAACATTTTACATTACAATTTGGACTTCATCTGCGTTGATGAAATATATTACCAGTGCCTTGCGGGAATACTTGAACTCTGAACCAACAATGTATATTTCTTCAAAGAGAAGGACCGAACGTATTCACCATCAAATCACACCATACACACTTTGTGAAGGTCAACTGATTTTGCAGTGAAAACCACAATATAACGTTTTATATATGATTTTTTCTGAATTGTAAAAAATTAAAGTTAACAAATGTGACTTTGAATTGTGTTTTTCAAAAACAAAAGGATGTGCAGATTTATAGAAAAATTGTCACTAAAAGTGCACGTAGTACAAATAAAAATAGAGGTGAACATTATAATCCCACCATCTTGCAAAATGAACGTCATCTGTGCCTATTTCTGCGTTCAAAAAGCAAGGAAAACAGAAAGTTCGTAGCGTATGCGTTGTAACATTTGGGGAGCTCTATAGACGTTTTTGTCCACGATCTGTATAAACAAATGAAATGCAGGTTTATGTGCTGCATGTACAACACTGAGATTATCAGTGATATCGCTTGAATACTGAAGAAGAGACATTGAACACTTTAAATAAGAGACAAATATATCAATGTATCAAATATCACAATGAAGCAATGGCACATAAACATCAATAACTGTAAGAACTTGTTCATATACTGTTATTGATGGATGTTTATAAACATTTATGGTATTGAGTTTTACAAAATAAAGGTGAGTAATACAATCTCCTTTACGTCTTTAGACGATCTCCTCTAAAGTACAAGTCATCTTTTAAAACCTAGAGACTGCGTATATGATAATGAATTCAAAGATATCGTAATTTGATACCAAGCTTTCATCCACTTATCTAATAATCATTGTAACATACGATTTTTTTTTACTGTAAGTAAAGTAAATCCGAACATCGACGATCCATGTCAAGCCCCTAATATAAAATATCCAAGCATTTGGTGTAATTTTCATATACTTTGTCCAAGAATGGATAAGTTTCATGTAGTACCATCAGCTGTTTAATCAATGTAGATTTATGGTACTCTTCTTCTAGTCACCAAAGAATGATTTAGTAAGATTTTCTCTTTAATTCCATATGTTCAATACCGCCGACTCTCTGACTAAAGTTTGTCTTGATTTGACTTATAAAGAAAACAGGATGCGAAGAGGGATTTAGGGATGTATCCTCACCCCATATGTTTGCGCAGTTGTGACATATAATGTGTACAATGCATCTATAGAGATTTAATCGAGGAACATTGTTACAATAAGGTAAAAAGGTTCTTAATGTCATATCAAGTTCCAGTACAAAAGTCTCAATTTCACACTCTTCCGCATCATATTCCAAAAAAAGGTTACTGGAAACGTTGATATAACATTTTCATGTCACACAAATGACATGAAAAACGTGTCCAGTCCATATTAGCTAGTTTAAACAGCATTTTAATTACAATTGGCCTGCCCAATGGCTCATCGGAACGGGGCGAATTGCGAAACAACTTTTAGATTGATATCAGAAGTGCGAGATGTATGGCATGCATGTACGTGGGAGAATTGGTAATACATTTGCGCATGTGATATAACTGAGAGTGGCAAACTGCATTTTTATCAAAGTGAAGTAAAATGAAACAACTCAGTAAGCGACATAAAAGCTGCCTACCTGGGACCCATCCAGTCCCGCATCCATGAATTTCTTGCCAACGCTTTAAACTAAAGATATAACTTTCCAACTGGGGATTCAACAAACACGAGATTGTGAAGTACAGATGAATTCCCCTCATGGGAGATATGGGAGTAAATGAAGATAAGGAAATAGCGTGGATGGTGGTTACTGACGAGAAGCTTTGTAGCGGGTCGTTCTGGGAACCTTTTTTTACCGCTCCTCTTCAGGACTTACCAGAGCCATCCTGAGCCGAAACGCCCGCTAGTAGTGTGCAGCTGGCGACCATCGCCAAGATAAAAACACGGCTCATCATGAGACAGACAGACAGACAGACAGGGATGTAGGTAGATCCAGATGATTTTACACCTGCAATGGAGTCGATTGTAAAAGCTTTCCTTTTCCAACACAGAATCTCCGACACCTCTCCTGTATCAGGACAAGTCAACTTTGATGGGTGGCCACACCTTTACGCCCCACAGCCGCCAACGAATCAACAGCAGATTACCATATACTACAAATCAAGCCAGAGTCAACCAATCACACCTCGCACACAACATCTTCTCCCATCCATGAACCTGTGCGTTGTAATTTCCCCTGATTTATGGAATTTGCAATAACTGACATGAATCTAGTAGAGGTTGAATAAACGAGCCCTGAATAGGGTCGTTGTTATCATATTCCTGCCGCTTGATATGGTTTGGACAGCGGCGGCCGGGAAGGGATAAACCTCGGTTATTTGCCAGATTTGCCAAGGATGTCAAATCTATTTGAACAGTAAGTTGAATGGTATTTGACCCGAGTTTAATCATGAGAGTCGTTAAAATGGCAAGGAAATGGGGACACGATTGCAATTATGTTTGCAACGGTTCAACTAGTTCAAGGAGAAATGGGTATTGTGTTGTCAAGTTTGATAACTGAAATTCATGTCCTCCCTCCCCCTCCGTCCCGATCTTCTCGAGTCATGCCGAGGGAGAACACTCAAGTGGTCTATTTTGGCAAGAGTGTGGCGTTATCATCCATGAGGTCGCCATTAATGTACTTTTATGAGGTGACTGTGGTGAATTTCTAGAGACAACTTTGTGCTGATTGTGGGAATTGAACCCACAACCTTCACATGCTACTCACACTTTGGAACACGAGATGATATTCTCCCTAGCGTAAAAGGCGTAAACATTGCTTGCACACACGTTGCCACGTTAGGAAGGCGCAAGGTTATTTGTCATGTACTGGTTTAGAGTACACTTTTTATTCATTGCTCAATTATGTGTTTAGAGATATTGATTTTCTGATGGTATCAATTAATGACAACTTCTACAGAATCTGAAATTGTCATCACAAGTTTGAGCACTTATAGAGCCCGTTCACTTTTTTAAAAATAACTCCCAACTTATCTTTCTACGAAAAGAAGCACGCGCTCCGTTGCCTTAAGATTGCCTTTCATTTATTTCGACCGTGCCTTCTATCATGATATCAAAATCGAAACAAATCGCATACCACTATTTAGATAAATTGAAAGTGAAAACATTTTAGTTTTATTCCACATCATCGCAAACCCACCGGTTTTATGACCGAACATTACATTATGTATCATGCTTTTCTATGATAACAATATTGCATGAAAGAACGTAGTATATACATACTAGGCCAAATGCATTAAAAGAATAGTGTTCTCTCAAATTTCTGCTATATAACCGATTCCTCGTACAAACCGTAGCCTAGAGATTTTTTGATGATTTTCTCAATTTATTCATTTTTCTTATTCCAGAAGTTCATATGGCATTAAGCTAACTGCAATAATTTGTCGAGTAATGTGATCATCCACTCGAATACCAAGCTTTTCAAGATCAGAGTCAACAAAACGATCGAGGAAAGAGGACAACCGGACAAAGGAAGAAATTGTGGACCAATGGGAGCAGCACTTGACACGTGAATGAGATGCGCGAACCCGATTTTCAACAAGGCCTGCAACCAACTGTTTAATGGGATTAAAGTCTGCTTCTTATTGAATTGATGAAATAAAAATATATATTCAGTACAAAAAAGGTATACGCCTCGACAACAACAATGGGAGTATCCTTATCAATGCGAAGGTGTGCCCATGATAAACAATTCTAGGTGAAATATTTGGAGAGGCCCAAAGGAGTTTTTTAATCCGATTTCCTTTTGTATAAATCAAACACATATAAGTTTGGCAGGTTAAAAGAATGCAAATTGCACCGTAAGGGGGAGTTTACATGGACAATGATTTGCTTTCAAATATGTTAATGGATCCAAATGACAGATCAATGAAACTTTGAGCTAAATCCAACTAATCATAATGATTTGTATGACTAATATTGACCACTCGGCAAATTGGAAGCACAAATGTTACATCATAATGCATTAAAACCCAACGGTAAAGCACCTCCCAATTCCCTCAAAGTCAAATATAGGTCAAGGACACAAGTGCTTTTGTCAATATGGTATGAACATGTCGATGTAATTTTCCTTTCGATGTTGATTGAATTAGATTTATCATGGACCTATTATGGATGGACTGCGCTAGGATAGACTTCCTTTGATCTATGATGACAGCCGCCTCATAAAGATCCAAGACATTCAGGTGTTTCAAACAATACGCTGTATTTCTAATTAGGCAGTGCCTTCCTCTGAATAACAAAAGAAAGTCTGGTTTGAGAAATATGTCAACCGTTCAGCCTTCGCTGAGAGTTCAAAGCTGATCTTAACACACACACTAAAAATTAGATTGGGAGTGAGCGAAGGGAAATTTTCATAAAATTGTAGAAATAATTTGGTCCGTAACTTTTTCGGACATCTCCGCACACGAAATCTAGGTTGTTTCCATGGAAGGTGAAACACTCAATAAACGATTTACAAGATATTTGTAAGGAAATATGATTGCCAAATGTGCGATATGGAGGCATTTCTCTGAAATGTTTTCGACAGTATTCTCGATTCATCAACAGTATAATCTGAAACTCAAAGAATCGTATCATTGTACGATGTTCTACTACTGCACATGTTTTTCAGTACATGAAGTGGTTCTGAAATATTCTGCGCATACAGAATATATATATTCCTCTAAATGCATCCAAAATCTGTCTTGCATATTTGGCGGCAGATCTCCCTCGATCAAAGAGCCGAACGCGTAAAATATTTCATTGTGACATCAATGCATGCGACTGCTGTAGGAATAAATTACAATTCTTGCCGAATCCATTCCTTACACCTCTGGATTTATACACCCATTATGAACGGCATCACAAAGTTAGAGGGTTACTAAATTAGAAAAATAAGTTGCCACTAATCCATGTAAAATTATCCACTCAAAACGAATTTCACATTTGTTTGCGGTAATAAAGTCTCATTTTGACGAAAATTTGACAAAAAACGCACGCCTCCAGTGACGTCAGAGAAGTCAAAATGCCATAGATTGTACGGAAGTCAACAATAGACCATTTCCGTAATGTATTCACAGCTTCCCCCTGACTGGGTAGAACCCGTTTCTAACCTGTATCTTGTGATTCAGATTCAATGGATGGAATACACTTTGAATCTATTAGTTGTTGCTACTCGGGCAAATCTTGGACAACTTTTGGGGTTCCCATTGGTAACGTATTGTTTGAACGGCGTGAATAAACTATTTTATTCACGCCGTTGGCATGTATGGCATTTTGACTTCTCATACTTCACTGGAGGCGTGCATTTTTTTCCCTCCAATTTTCATCAAAATGGGACTTTATTGCGGCAAATGAATGTGAAATTCTTTTTTAGTGGATAATTTTACATAGATTACAGGGAACTTATTTTTCTAACTTAGTAACCCTTTAAAGTTAAAACATCCTTACCCTTTAACACTTCATGTGCCAGATTAATAATCCATTTTCGTAATGTATTCACAACTTTCCCCTTTACTGCCTGGTGACGCGTTATTACATTCACCCGTATTTCGTGATTCAGTTTCAATGGATGGAACGCACTCTGAATCTATTGGTCGTTGCGATACGGACAAAACTCGGGCAAGCTTTACGGTTACCATTAGTAACGTATTGTTTGAACAATGTGAATAAAATTTGTTTACATAACGAAAATGGTCTATTACTGCTCAATGGGATTTGTGTGCAAAATAGTTCGGTGGTGACACCAGGCACACAAAGTCTTAATAATGTTCTGGGAATCCCCGACGAACAGAGCGTGACAATAGGGCCATCATATTGATCATTTCTTCTTTTTTAACATCGAAGCAAATTTTGTGAAAGTTTATCAATATTCAGGCCAATCTGTTTCATTTATATTGTATGTATTTACAAGAACACGATGTCATTTTTTTAGAGACAGGTTTGTGACATTTCATGGATTGCTTTTCTTGTAACAACCCTTGGAACATTTAATGAAATTTCGCTTTTGGACAAATTTGGACCTCAAATTTTGTGTTTATGAGAATCAATTCAGAACACAACAATGACAATTGTGCATCACACCTGTTAATCCAATATCAACTTTCATTACAGTGTCATTAATAATGCATGCAGAAGTTGCGGGTCGGCATGTGTGATACACAATGAGCATTGTTGTGTCCTGCATTAATTATCTGAGACACCACATATGTTCAGATCCAAATTTGTCCAAGAGTGAAAACTCATGAAATGTAAGTATTTTGCGATGCATGTATAATATGTAAATTGAGTGTCAACCTGTTTATACAAGTCGTCATTGAACGCATTTCGGCCTTCGTGCTTCAATATTCAATCATTTTCCCTTCTCTCTCATTCTTTCTTTGCCTCATTCTCTCTCCCCCCCCCCTTTCTCTCCTTTTCTCGCATCTCAAGATAAAGACACACCGCATCTTGGACGTGACGTTACAAATTAAAAAGAAAGTCATAACCGTCTCATGCTCCGACGGATTTTCATCAGACCTTCAGGGTAGACTTTCCCTTTAACTGTATTTTATCCTCTCTCACTCTCTACTTTTATCTCTCCTCCCCCTACCTCTCTCCTTCTCAATCTCTCTCTCTCTCTCTTCCCTCTCTCTCTCCCTCTCCCCTTCTCTCTTGATCACCACCTTATTCTTTTTAATTCTTTCTCCCTCTCTTATCCCTTCTTTAATTCTCATGCTCGACTCCTCCCCCCCCTCTCTCTCTCTCTGTCACCCTCTCTGTCACCCCCCCTCTCTCATCACTCCCTCCCATTCTCTTTGTATATATATCCCATTCTCCAACTTCTTATTCTCTCTCTCTCTCATTTTCTAATTGTCCGTGTCCGTCCCATACATTTCTCTACACTGAAATCAAAATGCATTTGGAATTAAAATTAATTTACTGGAACAAAGGTACAGTATATACCAAATTGGTACAAAGTAATGACATTATTTCGGCTTTGGAACGGTTACTTCCATATCACATACGCATCTTGTCACTTGCTTTCTTTTTTTCAAAGTAGGGCAGTATTGGTCGTTTCATCTAAACTTACAATATCGTTTCTGAAGACCCCTGTACTGACAAAAATAGTGTAAACGTCTCAATGTTTGCGCGCATTTAGATCACTATGGAATGTTCTTTGCCCGTTGTATAGTACATGTACGATGTCGGTGCTGGGTCAAGATCATATAGGCCCGAACAAACGTTTAAAGAAAACAGTGTTCTAAACCTGGACTCACTTTAAAGGAGTCAAATAAAACAACATAAAGCATTCGATACTGATTTTGGTATGTAGAGTTTGTCCAGGCAACTACTACAGCGAATGATTGACATGATTGAAATCACCTACTGCGGTGATTCTGTGATGTAGCTCAATGACTTTTTTTTTTTGCGCCCCATACAATTAGTCCCGGTTTAGTCACTGTTTACCCAAACCTCTGTTCACAATACAGGTCAATACCGTCCACCTCCTACCAAGTATCTGATTAACAGAACAATGTGAATAGAGTATATTGCTCATGAAATAATTTCCTCCCGTGAAAATCCAGCTTTCACGCCTCATTGATGGTATTTAAGTCCCTCTCTGCCAGATGAACGTTTATCCCACAGTAATTATCGTTGTCCGGGTTAAAGAACAAGCGACATTAGTGTGTAAATAAGTTGATATCTGCAATGAAATATTATCTGTCGTAGAAATAAGTGATATATGATTGTATATGTGTCTCTTGTGTCATTTAACGCAGATTGTTTCAGAGGTGTGACTTTCTACCGATCAAAGAGGGCGGTATGTCGTGTGGGCTGGTGCATCCTGCAATAAACAGCAACAAAACAGAAATATATTAATATCATGTCTATAGTTAATGTAATGTGGACATATCATAGTAGTCATAGCATGCATATAATCATGGTCATCAAATCGTACTAAGTGTATCCCTGAAGTATTCAATGGTCAACAGTGAAAACATCTTGTTTAAGAATGACTGCAGGTAATTACTGGAGTACTTGTCGGTACAATTGTCTATTCACGAATACCTCACCGCACCCATCTCCTTCGCAATCCCCCCCCCCCCACCTCCCCCTCTCATTCTCTTTCTCTCTCTCTCTCTCTCTCTCTCTTTTGCTTCGAAACTGATGAAGAAAAAATGTTCACCCTAAAACCATTCCTTTCACAAATAACCCTAAAGCTATCAATCAAAAAGTCAAAGGAGAAACTGTAAAGGTGAAGATATTAAATTGTCATGATAGTCACCTGCGATGCCAAGCGCCACGTCAAACTCACTGCGTAGAATCGATAGCACTTTCGCAACCCCTTCAGCGCCCTGTTGAAAATACCGAGTGGAGTCGTAAACTTTTTTTAGGTAGAAATATGTGACATAAATTTTGGGCCGACGCATCACGTTTTCTGGAAATTCCCACTGGAAATATGTATTAATCTTACTGCAAAATTCTACTTTGGAGAAAACTGTAACTCACTGTATTAAACTCACAGTAAGAAACAAACTGCACGTTATTTATTTATTTATTTATTATTATTATTATTTTTTATTTATCTATTTATCTATTTTTTTTTATTCATTTTTTTTTTTTTTTTTTTTTTTTTTGGGGGGGGGGGTTCTTACATTAAGTGCTTTGCATTTGTTTACAATGTAATTGCGGAACCATGCACATATTAAACATATGAGTCCCAGTCAGTATTTTGCTTGTAACGGGAAAAGACAATAATGGGCCAATTCCAGACACTTTTGTCTTGTCTGCACATTGTCCTCCATGGTTACGTTATTGTCGAGAAATAACAAAACATTAAACATGTATCCCCAAGTACTCAAAACACATAAATATACATCTTTACGACAAACAAGTCACATTCCGTATGAAAAACAGGTTGTTTGCTTACTTCACAGGCGAGCCCCCATAGAGCTGGTCTGCCAATGAAGACGGCCCGGGCACCCAACCCCAGGGCCTTGAGGACATCGGTTCCTGATCGCACCCCTCCATCCATGTACACCTCAACCCCTCTGCCCTTCACCGCAGATACCACATCCGGCAGAACGTCAAGCTGCCGAAAATAATGTTCGCATGCAAAGTGTTATACACTAGCGTCTCAATTCCTGGAACCTACATGTTGTAGCACCTGCAATGGAAACAGTAAATTTTTATATGATATGTATGGTTCCCTGGGCGTTATCAGCAATGTGTTAGTTATTATATTTCAGACTACAGTACGCCAAACATATACATGCTTCCTTATTTTAATGCTGTTTTAAAAACACTTATGGACCCTGGAATAATTAGCTTACTGTATTAGTATTACTCCAAAACTAATGAACAAGAACTACGACATTGTAATCGACCTTAGCCCCGCTCTACCAATCACTTCCAGATATTAAAAATACTTTTCTACATAAAGGCTCGCATAACTTAGCTCTCGAGGCGCAATATCGTTTATAGAGGGAGCTGCGTTCGGTGGATTTATCAGTCCCATCCTCAAGGTAAGACTTCGACGGTCGCGATTTCTCGCGCGTGCGATATCAGCAGCAATCTTTGATATGCTTCGGCATATGTGCACACAATGAGTGATGTGCGCCATGGGTACAGTTGGGATTTTTTTTTGTCCTATCGGGCAGTTATGACCCATGTTGAAGATCAAAAAGGGACCGTTTCTATCTCAAAGGTATATACTTGGTAGGACGAAAGTGACGATAATCCTCATAATAAAAACAAGTTGAAACATATAACATTCCCATATGTACAGAAAATTTTTAGCAAATGATTGATGGCAATCTGATAATTATTCAAATACTACTTTGACAACGGTAAAACTAGTTATCCAAAGTGAGATGCCGATTATGAAAAATACTTTTTATGTATTTGCTTTCAATATGTGGAGCGTATGGTGTTGAATAGATTGATCAGGTTGCCAATTGTGGAAGGATGATCGTTAAGTTTTACCAATTACGTGCTAGATCGTATATCGCTGTTTATGATTTGTCTGTATGGCTGTATGATGCAGGAACGCGCAGTGCGCCTGGAGAGGTGAAGTTTGTTTCTCCGTTCATATTATTTTTCGTCAGTACTCGATGATCTTTGACTTAAATGAAACTCTACCCCCTCTTTTAACTGTTTAAAGATACCGGAGCAGGAAGTCCATCCATGTTCCTCCCACCGTGAGCAGAGACAACGACCCCCGATACTCCGGCCTCGGCCGCCTCTCTTGCCGCCTCACCTGCAGAAATACAGCCATCAACATTTTCATGCAGCTAATTGTCATAACCTTACTAGTTGCAAATAGCTCATGAGCAAACAAATGTTTCAAGGCACCTTATCTTTTCCTCTCAAACCAAGCGTAGGTCATGCTAACATCGTGGTTTGTCTAGGGTTTGATCGACTCGTCATATATGGGACAAAATACTCCACCTACTATTAACTGGAACCGCTACGGATCCTCTACTCTGCATACAAACACAACCATGATTGATGTTTATGTGACTGACCCATTCGAGAAAATATACTTTTCTCAAAGTCAGAATCATAAACGCGTCCTCAGAAGTATCACTTCTTCATTTTGCACGTAGAACGACATGGACTTAAGGGGAAAAAACTACTTGATAGAATGTTCTTAATATCCGCCACGAGAGAAGACCAGTACATTAATCAGTGCCTGGTATACTGTAAAGCAGAGTCGATCACTCCTACAAGGTAAATGGGAGTCAAAGGTTAAAAGTACATCATTGTTCGCGTGGCATTGTATATGCCTTGTGTTGGCATATGCTCATCAGCCTGTTTGTATATTTGTTTCCTGGTTCGATCCTTTGCGGCTTTAATGTTGTGTATGTGTTGAGGTATACCCGTAAGGACGCCTTTGAGTACGATCGGAAGGGTCGTGATGGATTTCAGCCATTTCATCGTCTCCCATGTCTTTGGAGTCCTATTGTACTCTTCTCGGAAATAGTGTCAGAGGTTTGTATCACCAGCACAATTAGCCTCTTGCATCTTCGGGTTGTTCACATCGATATTGCGCGATCTGGAAATCATAATGAAAGGAATTCGATGAAATGTATTCGTGAAATGAAATTGAAAGCGTCAGAATATGATATGTTGTATGCAGTATCTGTAATTGTGTAATTGATCCAACTGAAGATAACACATATTCTTTTACTATTTCAATTACATAAAACAGGTATTTGTATTCTTTTAACCCTTTTTCTAATTCTTTTCAGTTTAAACAAACTGCACGCACATAGGCAATGACTTTTCAAGCAGGACAATTTTGCACGCGTACCAATTATGTATTGCTTGCAGGAAAACTACCAGAGTTCTTGAGATTTACAATAAAACAAATCAACATGCCAGTTCTCACCTAAAGACCGGGTCGTTGTGGTAGCGCCCTCTACCACTTTGCCGGCCCGTGTGGTTTACTGGCCAGACAGGCAGATCCACAGTAACTATCAGAGCTTTGAAACCCGCCCTCTCCGCCTGCCTAACGAACTGCTCATTCTGCTCCTTCCCCACGAGGTACAGCTGTTGCTACCGCAGGCCGCCCGGTGAGCCCTCTGCAATGTCACTCATTGAAGCACTTGAGAAAATGGGAAACACACTAAGGGTCCTTGCTTCGGCAGCGCCTGTTTTTATAAGATATAATTAAAAATGGGAGGGGCGTTGTAAGATAACTCTCAAAATCATTTCTTTAAAGAAATCTTGTCTAAGCACCGAAATGATTTGCATATGCATAAAAAGCCAACTTATTAATCACACGACTCTTACCTCTAGCCACTGCAACCTCCGCTTCTGGGTGTGCGAATCGTTGGGAACCTACTGGTCCAACGCATATTGGCATGCTGATTGGCTGACCCAGAACGGTGGTGGCCAATGAGCGGCGACATACATCCCTTAAGATGCGCGGACGAATCACATAGCTGCATAGAGATGAGTAACACACCAGTCATAATAACATAGTGGTATATCTCTCTCTTGCCCCTACCAGCTCAGCACTAAATACCTCTAAGCACTAATTACAGTACAGGAAAACTAAAGCTCTTATGTATTTGATATAGAACATAAGATAAAGAAAATTATATTTGCGTGTCGTACAAGCGATGAACCGAGACGTCCCCTTATTATATTAAGATAAAAAAAAATCATATTATGCTGTCACGAACTAGTCTTTTCCCCCCGCATCTTCGGCTTGCCTTCTTTAGCGTAGCTGAATTATTTGACTATTTTGACTATTTAGACAATCAACGAATCGGAATGTGATAAGAAATATGATAACGCGCATTAAGTCGTAGAGGGGGTGTGCTTATGTGTGTTCACAAATCACGTCCTGAATGTGGATCGGTTGGGGGGGGGGGCAAGCAGAAGAATAATCGAAGAGGGGGTTGATGATATTTAGTCAGAAGGGAGCTATGAAAATCAGGAAAGGAGCAAGGCTTTTAACATAATCATATACAGGCAGAGCAAGAGTGCTAGATCACAGAAAGCGCATGAGGAACATGAGGGGGACGACTTTCGCATAAATGTATGACAAAACGAAAACATCAACCTGATAATCACTAACCGGTCAAATGACGCAATGCTTTCTCGCAAAGTAACTCCTTTCCCTGCAGTGGCTTGGTAGAATTTCCAGCCTTCCGACGACAACGATTCCTTGGCTCGACGTTGAAAATCATCGAGGGTCAATAATTCTTGCGTTCTGTTCATTATTCCTTTCGCTACATCGACGCCCAGTTTAAGAATAATGGAGACAATAAGTACTACGTTAACAGTTTGTCAAGTATGTGTACAGCACCTATTAATAGAAACCCAGGGCGTAATAAAAACACCCGGCTGTAGTGGTCAACTAGCTCAAAGTCCATGCGAGTGATTTCCAGATTACCACATTACAGCGCTGATTACCGGCCATTGCTCGTCAAGGTCATGACACTCGACCGCCTTCCGATACGCCTTAGTACCTTAGTAGTTAGGTTGTTGTGTATAGCGCTTACACTTTGATCTTTTCAACAGTTTTGACAACCATAGGTCTTTACAAAAAAGAATGTCTATTCTTTTAGTAAATATAACAATTTAGTAAATTCTTCATTTATCATATTCCTGGTGTAACCATCCTGATAGCCCTAACAAATAATCTCAACACTATAACTACAGAAAATTATGTACATGTCATTTGGAACTAAATATCTTCAGAAAATCGTCCTTTATTCAGTTCAGCTCTGTATCCCTTGTAAGTACAATATCGATGAGATGTCCTTATGAAAAGTGAATAGCAATCAGAACACGTAATACACTTGCATATAAGTATATCAACGTGAAACTCATCTTGTGAGGATTAGGAGAAAATATCAATATTTGCTGCTTTTGCTTATACCACAGAGGCATGGAGTTCTTCCGTCAGTGTGGATTAATCAACTTTGTCATTACATAAACAGTTATCAGTCATTAATCATTATGCATCCAAAGTTTATAATAAAAACTAACCATGAAAGAAAACTGAACACTTCTTTGGGGTATATGTGACAGCATTTAATTCATATTAAATCCAAATCAATATATATGATTTATATCAAACACATGTTAATAAAAATAATGATAATATCTTTTATAGCGCATAACACATTACTCGATATCATGTCCCTATTCACTCAAATGGAGCTAGAGAATTATTGTGAGAATAACGTAACTTAGAAGCAAGGTTGTACATAGGGTGCTCAGAGGTACATGTATGTATAGCTTAATTATTATAAATAAATAAAAATAATATTTTAAGAGAAACTTTAAACTGATCTAAATCTTTTTGGTGTCTCATAGAAGGAAGCTAAATCAGTTAAATATGTAAGTGTGAAAGTGGAATGTACAGTGAGCCAATGCAGATTTCGTGTTATAAAATTCTCAAATGTCAACCGACTATCAAAGGTCACCCACCCCGAGGTTTATACCAAAGAACCATCAAGTTCTATCGTCTGAATGGACTCCATTTCTCGAAAAAGTGAGAAAATGTGTTTTACCACGGTTAAGTTTAGGGCTGTTCAGTTGAGACCACTTTTTGATAGCTTGTATAAATTGTACATCATCAGCAGTTATGTTTGAAACACTACACCCTTTAGAGGAAACAATCAGCTGCATAGAACATCTTCTGTAGATTATACTGATCTATTAACTCTTGTTGGGAAGTATATAATGTGAACAAGATGGGTCCCAACACCGACCCTAGTGGTACACCTTGAGTTGATAGATGTTGGGCATCGTACACATGTTAATAGATGTTGTTGTACGATGTTGATAGATGTATTAATAGATGATTGTTCATTTCCATAATAACACGATGGTGTCGACCTAGTAGATACGATGCAAACAATTTCAATGCCCGGCCAACCATTCAAAACCTGTATTCTAACCGTTTCAGCAGAATGTCGTGCCTTGTTGTGTCGAAAGATGATGAAAAATCCAGTAATATTGGAATTACCTCTTCACCCTTGTCAAATGACATCAGAATATCATGTGTAACCCTTTAGAAGTTTCAACACCATAGAAGAGAAGATAACCTGTTTGCAATTTGGCATGCAGATAATTTTTATTAAAGAAAATTTTGCAAAAGGAAAGTTGAAACCTTTTCTAAGATCTTGGCAAAGAAGTAGGATTAACGATTGGACGATATTCTTTAAACCCTTCTCTGGCTAGAGAATTTCCTTTTAATTTTGGTAAGATATTGGCACACATCAAAACATCCGGAAAGCACCCGGTTACAAATGATTTATTAACAATGGTTGTCATGATAGAAACCAATTCATCAAGTATTGTTTTTAAGAAATGGAGACGGAATGGTAGCCGTTGAGGAAAATCGTACAATGACGCTGCGTCGGCCTACCTTTTCGCCAGATACTGTTTGGAAGTACCCTGATTATGCCCGACAACTGTCATGAGTGTATGGCTCTTCAACAAGACAGATTTAGCTATACCATGGGTTAAAGACTCTAATTCATGAGTGATGCTTTCCAAACAAAGAGTTCAGTCTAGTTTAGACCAAAATATAAATGCAAACATATCACGAATTGTGCTTTAACGAAATTCATTCGCAACGTGTCGTTACTTAGTCTTAAATGTGTAATGGAAACGAAAGGGATCAAACGGTTACATTCGGCGGTAAAGATGAAGTATATAATGTCGCTATTATACAGGATAAATCAACAACAAAAACAATAGATGTTTATCATATAGTTCATATATAGCATTGTTGATAATACAAAGAGAGAAGATAATTTATGGCTAATTTCCTTTGACACGCAATGGCACAGTGGTAACGCTGTCCTACACCTCTCTATTAAGAACCTACGTCTCCTAACTTTATACAGTATTTTGCTTTGTGAAACTACTTTAACAACTACTACGACACCACTACTAAGTTACGATTATAACTACGACTACTGCCTGTACTGCCATTGCTATGCTAGTACTAATACCTTTCACTTTACTATTCATACTACCTCCAACACCAAAAGCCCTACAATTGTAGCCTAAATGTTTCTGATATATAAAAGATATATTATAGCCTCACTGTAGCTCGTGTCATCCAAGCCAGATTGTTTCAGAGGTGTGACTTTCTACCGATCAAAGAGGGCGGTATGTCGTGTGGGCTGGTGCATCCTGCAATAGAAAGCAAAGAAAGAAGAACGACATTGATGTTTTATTCATTGTAATGTAACGTGTGAAAGGAAATTGTCATATTACTGTAGGATGCATTGAATCACAATCATATGATAATGTGCAATAATAGTATCCCTGGGAATCTATGAGAGTCGGTATTGCTGATATCTTGTTCGGGCACATTGAAAACATTGCTGCACGTAAATGTTGTCCATGCGATTTTTACTTTTACCAAGGAGGTACTGGACGAGCTGGAGATACAGCTCGCGGAAATTCTTTCTACCAGCTTCGAAGCATCTAGGTTCCAGCATCTGCTTTCAACAATATGATGCATACGCAAATGCGTCACGTTCACCTGGATTTAACAATAGGTCATACGCATTCCTATACATGCATACACTTCAGCTTTCACTGCCGAACCTTTAATGTTGTCACTAAGTGCTTGTTATATAATTGAGAACAAGCGAACACGACATTTGATCCATTTTGAGATGAAAATACTAGCTTGGGCGCAGCTGGGCACGTTTTGTCATGTTACTTGTCAAAGGGAAATATCTGAAAGTAACGTTTCATGTATAATCTTTCAATGGAATATCATGCGGAACAGTGTGAAATTGAGAGTTTTGTACTGCAATTTGATACTCTCTCTATCTCTCTCTCCCTCAAACATTTGCTTTGAGTTATTGTTGAAGAAACCCACCCCCCACCCCCCAAAAACATGTTTTTTTTTTAAATAAAAAATAACAATACACAAATCTAAAAATTCAAGTCCGACAATGTAAGTATCCTTTCATGTCTTTATATTTACCTGCGATACCTAGCGCCAGGTCGAACTCACTGCGAAGAATCGATAGCACTTTCGTTACCCCATCAGAGCCCTTTGAAAAAAGACCACAGGGAAACATTAATGAAGGTTAATGGAATTTTCTTACAAAATGGCCCAAAGCTGGACACTATACTTATTTTTTTTCGAATTTATTATTTCGATCCTCTGTTTCCCTATTCCTCGTGCTCCCGGATTCTTCTTCTGGTTATTCCCAGTGTCATAAAATAACAAACAGCCTTGCATTACATTTCCATGAGTAGGCCTACACAAAATACGTTTATATGAATCTTTGAGACAAGTTGTTTGCTTACGTCACAGGCGAGCCCCCATAGAGCTGGTCTGCCAATGAAGACGGCCCTGGCACCCAACCCCAGGGCCTTGAGGACATCGGTCCCTGATCGCACCCCTCCATCTACGTACACCTCCACCCCTCTGCCCTTCACCGCAGATACCACTTCCGGCAGAACGTCAAGCTGTCAAAATATGAATTAGTTTTAGTGCCAAGCGTTGCAAAATATTTCTTAACATAGCAATACCAATTATACAGAATCTCCTTTGACATGTAAAAAAAAAAGTGACAAATACCTCAAAAATAATCAAGAAAGTGTAATGTTATGAGGAAATATTTCGCGACAACGGCAAACCTAGTTATGAATGAAATATTATTCTTAGATTTAGCTCATTAGGTGCTTCTTAGGATGTGTACGTATTGGGTTTTTTTTTCTACACAATTTCTTGTGGTCCTTTAGTCGTTAATTTTTCTGTAAACATTAATAGTTATGTACTCAGATTGCTCTCTTCTCTTACATGTCTTATTGCTTAAGTGGTGTTATTCACTGCTATAAAATTACCGGAGCAGGAAGTCCATCCATGTTCCTCCCACCGTGAGCAGAGACAACGATCCCCGATACTCCGGCATCGGCCGCCTCTCTGGCCGCCTCACCTGCAGAAAAACAACCATCAATATCGTCATGCAACTAATTGTCATAAACTTATTATGTGGGCCTGCCTACAGTGATGGGTACATTTCTTTTACATTTACTGTAACATTTGCATAAATCTTTTATATTTCAATTATTCTTTTATCTCTTAAATAAACCACCAAATAATAATAAAACATCAAAGAAATGTATTGATTTGCACTTTACAATGTTTTGTACGCTTCAGAAAATTTTCCCTGTACAAATTTGCCACAGCACGCTGGTTACGGGGCAGACGAGTTTGTCTGTCCCGTTACCACTGCGATACAGGTTTAGTTTGGAAATATATAATAATGAACATTCAGAGCAGGATTTTTAGCTGAAGTTATATTAAAGGAAATGAGCTCAATCCCCTTCCCCGTTTAAACATACTCCCAACATTTCATCCAAACACCCAAAGTCACACACACACACACACACACACACACACAAAACAAAACTTGTGTACCGAACGATTATGCAAAAGTAGTGCAATCACAGCCGTTCCAGCAATTTTTATTTTCTACAAAAATGGATATATTCGCCTCCCCATCCTTATGTATGACAGTTTTCACATTTCCAAACGTGGTGTGTTATAATGTACATCGCTCTTCATCTAGTTTTCTTTCCTCTTGTTCATCCCCTCCCCCCATTCTTTGTTTAATTTCTTGAGTTGGGTTTTATTTTAAGATCTGCTTTAAATAAACATCACATATTTGATTAAAAGTATAATGTGATTAATTAACTTCTCCTCCCCTACATTTAAAACTTTTATACCAGTATAAATTCCCTTCCGGTTTATTTGTTGAATATCCAATAAATTGAATAAATTACCACAATCTTTCCACAGAACTCTTATTTGTCACAAGTTAAAAACAGATGCTCATAGGTCTCTTCATTTTGACAACAAAAGAGCATATATTACTAATTGACTATTAGATTTTTTTTTCCAGTAGTTTTTTTTTATTGACAACTTCAATTCATATACAAAATAAATATATATAACAACTAGAACTTTGAAACATAGTATTTTCATGAATGTTACAATGAAACACAATGTCATACATCTTCCAATACATAATTATAAATAACATTGATGATAGTTATATGCATCAAGAAGAAACTTCTACAGAAAATTCCAACATAATGATTTTTTTCCAGTGTCCAATAAAAAACATAAGAGAAATTTTCCAAATACAAAAGTGAATGAATAAATCATTGATACGATCTAAACGAATTGAAGCCATCAGCATATAGATTTTTAACCATCACCTCGGCCTCTACACCCAAATAAATTCAAAAACAAACTCAGCCCTTGTCATTACCCCCCCCCCCCCCCCCTTCACCCTCCCTTGAACACCCCATCCCCTATCCGGTGGAGAACTGGCTCTGGGCTCCGATACATGGTCTAATATTTAAGTTTTCCCATTTAGAGAAATGGATTGTAAGGGTCCCCCTCTTTGTTGCTAATTTCTTTTCTTCTCTTTGATCCCCCCTAATACTATTTTTTATTTCAATCAATGAAGGAGGTTTTTTTTAATTCTCGGTTTTTGTAAATAAGATATTTAACTAAAATCAAAACATGATTAATTAATTGATATTTACCTTTACTTTTCTCCTGCTTCCCGAAAAGAATTTCCTGCCAACTAAATTGATTTATTTCAAAATTTAAACTTCTTGCACATTGATCCCAAAGTGATTTTGAAAATTCACAAGTATAAAATAGATGCTCATACGTTTCTTCTTCCTTTTCACAAAATGAGCATAAATTGGTCGAAATAAGACCAAAACGGAAAAGGTGGTGGTTAGTGTATAAAATATTATGCAAGAGTTTATACTGGAACTCCCTTAATCGACTATTCAGTGTGCAATATCTTAGTCTTAAAAATATACTTGCTATTTCCTTATTGGTAAGATCATAATTCGTTCTAATTCTGTCAAAAATAGAAGGTCTAATTTCATTTTTATATAACAGCTGTTCGTATATTTCTTTTGATTTCAAAAACATCAAATTAGTCGTTTTCTTACCCAAATTGAAATCGATTCCAGAGTTATGCTTTGCATTTATTTCAATATTGTTCTTCCAACTAACAGGTAAACAGGCATAAATATGCTTAATCTTTTCAACATCATTTGCATCTAAATTCAAATTAAGAAAATGTGTATCACATTTTAGTTTACCGTTATTATCCAAAATATGATGCAGTCTATAAACCCCTTTATCGTATAGAATCTTATGAAATATACAACTCCCTTTATATCGAATAAGCTTATTATTAAAAATTACCACTTTCCCAAACTCTGTACTTCTAATATGTCTTTTATTTACCCACTCTTCTAACAATTAGATGAGTGCATTAATCGATACCTGACATATGAGAGGAATCGATCACTCCCAGAATCCAAAGATGGAGTCAAAGATCAAAGGCACATTATTCTTTGCGTGGCTATGTATATGGCTTGTGTTGTCAATTGCTTATTAGCCTGTTTGAATATTTGTTTGCTGGTTTGATTCTTTGCGGTTTTAATGTTTAATGTGTGGGTGTTGAGATATACCCGTAAGGACGCCTTTGAGTACGATTGGGAGTGACGTGATGGATTTCAGCCACTTGATCGTTTCCCATGTCTTGGGAGTCCTGTTGTACTCTTCGTGGAAAACATTTCGCAGGTTGGTATCGCCAGCACGAATGGCCGCTTGCATCTTCGGGTGGCTCTTATCCAGATTGCCTGGTCTGGGGATCATAAAAAAACGAAATTACTGAAGCGTAGACTGGTAAAAATAGGTAGTGTCGGTATGAGTTTTCGCACTGTACAGTAACTGATCAAAATGCAAATCTAGATTACCGGTATCATATTTATTTCAATGTTTCCATGACAAAATATAGCAGGTTTTTGTATGATTTCAAATGACTTTGAGAGTAGACCAAGTTTGCATGCATATCTATTGTATATAGGGATACTAGATTAGGAAAATAAGTTCCCACTAATCTATGTAAAATTATGCACTAAAAACAATTTTCACATTCATTTGGCGCAATAAAGTCTCATTTTGACGAAAATTTGAAAAAAAAAACACGCCTCCAGTGACGTCAGAGAAGTCAAAATGCCATAAATGCCAACGGCGTGAATGAAATGTTTTATCCACGCCGTTCAAACAATACGTTACCAATGGGAACCCCAAAGCTTGTCCAAGGTTTGTCGAGTAGCAACAACTAATAGATTAAAAGTGCATTCCATCCATTGAATCTGAATGACAAGATACAGTACAGGTGAATGCAATAACGCGTTACTACGCAGATAGGGGGAAAGTTGTGAATACATTACGAAAATGGTATATTATTGACTTCCGTACAATCTATGGCATTTTGACTTCTGTGACGTCATTGGAGGCGTGCGTTTTTTTTTTTAAATTTTCGTCAAAATGAGACTTTTTTGCGGCAAACAAATGAGAAATTTGTTTTTAGTGGATAATTTTACATGGATAAATGGGAACTTATTTTTCTAATTTAGTAACCCTATAAGTATATCGAAAAGAGTTATACATGTTATAACGAGATGTGTGTATGTGTGTGTGTGTGTGTGTGTGTGTGTGTAATACAACATGCAAGTTCCTACCTCAGGGTCGGGTCGTTGTAGTATCGTCCTCTTTCAATTTGGAGGCCCGCGTAGAGTGCAGCCCAGATTGGCAGATCCACAGTCACTACGAGAGCTTTGAAGCCCGCCCTCTCCGCCTGCCTAACGAATTGCTCAGTCGTCTCCTTCCCCACGAGGTACAGCTGCAGCCACCGTAGGCCGCCCGGCGAGCCCGCGGCAATTTCACTCATCGAAGCGTTTGAAAAAAGAGAAAACACGCTAAGGGTTCCTGCATTGGCTGCACCTGTTTTCATGAGAGATACCAGAGCGCGTTACAAGGCTTATATTTTTTGAAAAAAAAAATGTGTTATGGCAGGCAGCCGTAAATGACAAATAAATTGGTAATCTCAGAATGGCTCGAAAGGTTTTTTTCATTGAATCTACAACACCTTTAAATATTTTGCATAATTTGAACTTGCATGAAACAACTCACCTACTAAGCACGCGATCCTTACCTCTCGCCATTGCAACTTCCTTTTCTGGATGGGCGAATCGCTGG
Source organism: Arbacia lixula (assembly GCA_963669155.1). Classification (NCBI taxonomy): domain Eukaryota; kingdom Metazoa; phylum Echinodermata; class Echinoidea; order Arbacioida; family Arbaciidae; genus Arbacia; species Arbacia lixula. The sequence goes on from OZ022588.1 coordinate 7,430,202, forward strand.
GCTTCCGCTGGTCCAACACAAATCGGCATGCTGATTGGCTGACCCAAAACGGTGGTGGCCAATGAGCAACGACATACATCCCGTAAGATGCGTGGACGAATCACATAGCTGCATAAAGAAAAGTAAGAATCAATGATGGTTTGAAAAGGTGATATGTTATCTCAAAGGAAAATATTACAACTCAGTAAACTTTGTACGCTACATCTATTGACCTGTGATCTTAAGTCATATCAGTACATCATCATGTTAGCATTTATCTTTGTATCATCTGTGGTTGAAATAGATTTAAGAGATTTGTTGTTTGCTGTTGCATTCTTGTATGACGTCATTTCATTAGAACCAGTCCCTATATTACTATTCGTACCTATATATTTTGAGTGTGCTACACCATGACAGGTAGGACCAATTACACCACCGTGAAAGTTGTGTTCAAAGCTGTGTTCGTTTCAAGGGATTTTTTTATTGTTGATATACTGCAGTGCGTTGGGCATAAGAATGTTAAGTACTACGCAAGCAGTTGCTTCTTATCAGAAGTTGTAACCCGCAGGTAGGACAAATTTCGGATGTGCTCTACCAATTTGCGGTCCAATCTACCCTCCTTATGCAATCATCATTATGAAAAGAAAAAGAGGACGTAAAGTCTTTGTTTTTTCATGGTAAGAACCAACACTCCTCTAGCATGAGTACATCACATTGTAAATAGCGAAAGGTAAGTAGGTCGAGTAACTCTTTTGTGATGGTTATGGAAATGAACAAAAATTGTTGTACCTCTTCGTGACGGGCGTATGCAAAATAAAGAGGAATTTATCCAACGTATGGATATTAAAAGAGACGGGAGGTCAGTTTGGCATTTGTCTGAGCAACAACTTTTAAAAGCGGAGTGCGTATTGTTATATGAGAATAAATCATAGAGCTATATTTGTTTAAATATAGCTCTATGGAATAAATACACTGATACATCGAGCAGGTTTTAATATAGGATTTTGTTAGAGATCATGGTAAAGCATCGTAGATGCGTGTGATATTTTTAATCAATGTCGTGAAGAAAGTCAACCCAGTAATTCTAAACCTCGCCATTCTTACACTAGCCCTCACTATAGTATCCTTATGATGGTGCTCATAATTAAACGCGAATCCTATTCATTAACCATTGTCAAGATTTAGCCTTCGCTTGGATTCTTATACGACTATCGCTGTATGACAAACCCGGAAATGTCAACCCGACAATCAGTTACCGGTTAAATGACGCAATGCTCTCTCGGAAAGTAACGCCTTTCCCTGCAGTGGCTTGGTAGAATTCCCAACCTTCCGACGACAACACTTCCTTGGCTCGACGCTGAAAATCATTTAGGGTTGATAACTCTTGCGTTTTGCTCATTATTTCTTTCGCTCCGTCGACGACAAGTTTAAGAATAACGAAGACTATAAATGCAACGTTAAACAATATGTCACGTAGGCCTATGTGTACAGCACCTGTTAACGGAAACCCAGAACGTAGTAAAATCACCCCGCCATATAAGTCAATGCCATCTAGCTCAAAGTCCTTATCCAGACATAGATGGATACGAATCGTGTGCATCGTGCACTATTCACCAAAACACCCAAAGCGTTGATGAATATACACTGTATCGAACATGATAATATTCTCCCGTGATCAGTTTGTGTTAAATATCCAGATGTTGGAGTTGCCATCTTTTGAGATTTTAATGATCTGGATGTGAACCAGACTCTCAAACAATCCGAAACCATTGGAAATACAGCAAGAACGAGCTTTTGGGGTGGGAATTTTATATAATATACACTGTAGTGAAACAAAAAACACCCTTTGATTTTGCCAGAAACTTAGAAGAACACACTTGCTTTTTAACTCATGAACGAACTGTCAATGCTCAAAGTCCCATGCACTTGTGCAACGTTAACAATATCGATCAATATTTGCACAAGGATCTATCCGAACACTAACATGACTGATAAAGTTTGGTTTGATTTAGGCTGGTGTGTAGCGTTCACACTAAGAATTTGTCACCAGTTTTGACAACCATAGACCTTAAAAAAATGAATGTCTATTCAAATAATAAAAACAAAAATCAAGTAAATCATCATCATGATGAAAAATTGTATGGGGATCATCTGCGATCATGGAGAAAATATCTTGTTTTCGAAGAAGTTCATTTCTTAGAACGTCGTTTGTCAGTAAATTAATTACAAGAAGTAACCCACGCAAAAGCGTTACAAAAATTCAAGATAAACGTTGCGGTCACATAAGAAATATAATGCGTTATTAGTCAGGATATGACATTTGCACATAAATAGATTCACATTTGATGATATGTATGAAGTGATCTGAACTTTATTCACATTTCAATGTACTACGTCCCAACTCATTGGTTATTTCAACGTCAAGTACATCTATCGTTTATCGTAACGTTGGTGTAGCCATTTCGGTAGCCTTAACAAATTATCTTAACAATATAACTACAAAGAAAATCTACATGTCATTTGGAACAAAATATTTTAAGCAAAATAATCCTGTTATACAGTTCAGTTCTGTATCCCTTGTCATTGCAATATCTGTGCACTGTCCTTGTGAACAATGGTCCTTATAAATTCCAATCAGATCCCATAAAACATGTGCGTGTATATGGAATTGAAACTAAAAATGTATGGAGTAGGGGAAATGTGATGTGCGTTAAGGGGTGTTTGGAACAATATCAATATTTTGTTGTATTTTGCTTATACCACAGCATCACGTTCAACTTTTGAATCAATTTTTTTTTTATTTTATAGCAATGCTTCTTGATCAATATGCATCCGAAGTTGATAAAATACTAATCATTAAATAAACTAAACACGTCTTTGGGGTAAGCGCGACAACATTTAATTCAAATTATATTCAATTTAACAATATTGTAACACGTTTCAGTGATTTATATCAAGAACGTAACAAATCCATCCATGAAGCAATCAACAACCATTTGATTCATTAATATGTACAGAAGATTTTATATATATACAGTATATATCAATTAATATAATAATAAGTCTGGTAATCACCAACTTATTCATCAGATCCCAATACAAGGAGAAAGATGAGGAACAAACTATTATACTATATAGCAGAAAAGTACATATTTTTCTAAGAGGTAACAACGCGGAAGGTAACACTCTTTTCTCTTGGCAAGTCTATGTCTATATGATGAATTTGGCACGCAATGGCACAGTGGTTAAACTGTTTAAAAACCCTACGTCTTCTTATTTTACACTACATTTTGATTTTAGCCAGTAATTTTACAACTACTCCGATTACGATTATATCTACGACTACCTCCTGTAAATAGTACCAATACTAAACTACAATTTTCCGGCCTATATGTCTCCCATTTCACTCCTTATACGACCAATAACAAGGCTACTACAATGGTAGATTTGTCGTCGATATTCTCGCCTCACTGTTGTGCAAGGCAGATTGTGTCAGAGGTGTGACTTTCTACGGACCAAAGAGGGCGGTATATCGTGTGGGCTGGTACATCCTGCAATAAACAGCAACAAAAGAAAAGCGCTAATAGTGTTTTATTTAACCCTTGACACGTCATGTGTGCATTTTTGCACAAATAATGCACAAATATCCCATAGAGCAGTACTTCGTCAAGCACACAAAGGGTTAATGTTAATATAAAGTGCAAAATAGATACGTCGTAATGCTGTACCATGCATAACACCTACGTGATAATGTACTTTGTTTTTCTATCCCTGAAGTTCTATTGGAGTAGAGAGTGATTACAACATGTTCCGGCACATCGGAAACATTGCTCCATGTAGATGTTTTCTCTGTAATTATACGGTTTCACGCTTCACATTTTTTTTTCTCTCTCTCTCTGTGTCTCTCTGTCTCTGTATCTCTCTCTCCCTCTATTTTCCTCTCCATCTCTCTCACCCTCTCTCTCTCTGTCTCTCTCTCTCTGTAACGACGTATCTCTCTCTCTCACGACGTATCTGTCTCTCCCCCTCTCCCTCCCTCCCCCCCCCCTCTCCCTCCCTCTCTCTCCCCCCTCTCTCTCCCTCTCTCTCTCCCACCCCCACCCCACCCCCCTCTATCTCTCTTTAACTATGACCTATTGGTGAAGAAATGTCCCCCTATCATTACAAATTACACTACAGATATTAAACACAATCTAAAACGAGAGAACGAGAGAGTAGTATCCCGTAATTGTCTTTATAGTCACCTGCGATACCAAGCGCTAGGTCGAACTCACTGCGTAGAATCGATAGCACTTTCGTTACTCCATCAGAGCCCTGTGTAAAAGACCACAAGGATACATCATTTCCATATTATCAATAGTTTGCTTCTTCACAAGAACATGAAGAAAGGTTAATGACATTTTTGTTTACACTTTTGACAAGTCTGGTGTCTAGACACTCCTAGATTGTCTAACCGGCTCACATGTTGTAGAAATCATTTTGAAGATTCATCACCGGTGCTCAAGAACTCCTTATTCATTTATTTTTAAAGTGATTTAGCTGTAAATTTTGAAGTAAGCTTACATAAGCTTCTTAAACTTACATGTTTGTTGCCAGAGTTACTATCAGCAAGGCCACACATTGTTTCTGTTCGTATTGCTGAAACAGCCGACTACCACTGATTAGCGAGTCATGGCATTGTTGTACTAATAAATACAAAGCATCACCAACAACAAGAGCATTAGTATTTCGCATCAATCTTTCGAATTAAATTGATTTTCATAGAATCTATTGTAAGTTGGAATTGGTCGCAGCGGGCATCCGTCGTGATACGGAAAGTTGCAATCCATTGCAGAGTTGCTTTAGATAGCAACTCATTCTTTGTGACACGAGGCCCTGTATTCTTTCCTCTGTTTCCCCGAACCTCGTGCTCCGGCATTCTTCTTCACGTTATTCCCAGTATCATGAAATAGCAAACAGCCTTGCATTACATTTCCATGAGTAAGCCTACACAAAATAGGTTAATATGAATCTTTGAGACAAGTTGTTTGCTTACGTCACAGGCGAGCCCCCATAAAGCTGGTCTGCCAATGAAGACGGCCCGGGCACCCAACCCCAGGGCCTTGAGGACATCGGTTCCTGATCGCACCCCTCCATCCACGTACACCTCTACCCCTCTGCCCTTCACCGCAGATACCACTTCCGGCAGAACGTCAAGCTGGGCAAAAAAAAAAATGTCAGTTAGTGCCAAGTCTTACACAATGTTTCAATTACTGGAACCAACTTGATCAATGGTTGTTTAACAATGTTTGAAAATGCAACATTTCAAACATATAAAGACTTGCTTAAAGATGTATTGTCAACATGCTGTCAGAATGTATACACAGATACGTTACTTGTTTCCACCCCCCCCCCACACGCACACTCTCACGCACACACACACACACACACACACACACACACACACACACCGTAATAACCAACATTAGCTCCGCTCTATCAATCACCTTCAGACAATAGCCTATAATCGGTCCGGAACAACTTAAAAGTGGTCTGAATGCACAATTCGTCTTTTTTTCTGAGTGACTTTTAGCGCCCCCTACATGTACAATTCATGGATCACCCCTGACCACACTCCCGCCTTCCTTCCCCCACCTCTCTCTGTCAATAAATACCAGCTGAGACATGTACAAAAACGGCGATGATGATCCTCCTAACAAAAAAAAAAAAAGTTGATAGATATAACATTCCCAAATTGTACAAAATCTGCATAGGCCTCTACACATGTTTGAGAAAAACTGATGAATACCCCAAAAATTATCAAGGAAGTTTTAGTGATAAGAAAATATTTTGCGACAACGCTAAAACTCGTTATCCAAAGTAAGGTGCGGCCATTTATTAATAATATTTTTTTTTTCTATTTGGTCTGGTATACATATTGTGTTGCCACGTGTTCTCGGGTTCCCAAATGGTTGAACGATTATTCTTTAAAAAATAATCACATGTCGCTCTCTAGGAATTGTACGTATCATTTTTCCGGCGTCACAATTTCTTATCAGCGTTATTTTTTTATATGCATTAATTAATCTCTTCTCAGATGTTTCTATCATCGCTTATTGTGGTTTCATTCGCTTCTTATGAAAATTACCGGAGCAGGAAGTCCATCCATGTTCCTTCCACCGTGAGCAGAGACAACGACCCCCGATACTCCGGCATCGGCCGCCTCTCTGGCCGCCTCACCTGCAGAAAACAGCCATCAATATTGTCATGCAGCTTATTGTTATAACTTTACCAGTTGCAAATTCTTATGTTGCAAGATGGATCCGCTACCTTGCCTTCAAAGAAATTGATATCATTAAACCTGATCCATTCGAGTAAATGTACTCTACTCAGACTTTTTCCTAAAAGTGTCACGTTAAAATTGGCACGGTGAACGAAATGAACGAAACAACTGCGTTTAATCTGTTTTGAGAGTAGATTCTTTTTAAAGATATTTTTCATTATTTTCTCTCAAATCAATTGAACAAATCATTTTTAATTCAAATGGATACACTGTACATTGATATTTTTTTTATCAAACATAAATTGCAATAATGAATAATACAAAAAGTAAAAAAGCACATTTTCATATATTGTTTACAAAACATTATTATACAATCAGTAATCTTGAGAGAACATGAGAAGATGAGTACATTAATCGATACCTGATATAAGAGGAATCAATCACTCCAAAAAGCCAAAGTTGAACTCAAAGATCAAAAGTACATTATTGTTAACGTGGCTATGTGTCTGACTCAAGTTGTGTAGGAATATGTTGATTAGCTTGTTTGTACAAGTCTTGTCTGGTTTGATTCTTCACGGTTTTTATGTTGTGTGTGTGTTGAGATATACCCGTAAGGACGCCTTTGAGTACGATCGGAAGTGACGTGATGGATTTCAGCCACTTGACCGTATCCCATGTCTTAGGCGTCTTGATGTACTCTTCTTGGATAACGTGTCGCAGGTTGGTATCACCAGCACGAATGGCTGCTTGCATCTTCGGGTGGCTCTCATCGATATTACCTGGTCTGGAATTCATTAAAAAAATGAAGTTGCTAAGTGTCAGAATATAGTTTTTTTCTGTCCTTAGAGTAATTGATCACATTGCAAATCTGAATTATCCTATTTATTTGAATGTCGCAATGAAAAATAAAGCAGGTTGTTATGTATAGAGCTAACTAGACACACACAAACACACACACGCACGCACACACACACACATACACACACACAGGCATTGTCTTTAGAGTAGGCCAATCATGTAAGTAAATCATATAGAGCTACATATGTTCTGAGGTGAGTGCGTATGTGGGGGGGGGGGGGGGGGGAAGGGGGATGATCGTTAGCAAGTGTACAGGGATAACTGTACAATAATACAACATGCAAGTTCCCACCTTAAGGTCGGGTCGTTGTAGTATCGCCCTCTTTCAATTTGGAGGCCCATGTAGAGTGCGGCCCAGATTGGTAGATCCACAGTCACTACGAGAGCTTTGAAGCCCGCCCTCTCCGCCTGTCTAACGAATTGCTCAGTCGTCTCCTTCCCCAAGAGGTACAGCTGCAGCCACCGCAGGCCGCCCGGCGAGCCCGCGGCAATTTCACTCATCGAAGCGTTTGAAAAAAGAGAAAACACGCTGAGGGTCCCTGCATTGGCTGCACCTGTTTTCACCAGAAATATCAGTGTTGTAGTTAGTGAAGAAAGTTTGTATCAATGTATTGTGACAGGCATTGTGACGTCATAAGCGAAGGTCTTTTGACACTTTCAAAGTCAAGTCGGTGGGGGCGTTGATGAGATTAGCGAGGATCTAAAGCACGCGTTTTGAGTCGTGCTGTCGGCACCGAAAGTTTGCTGTTAATTGCCAAATTTCACACAAGCCCAATGTTGTAAGTAAAAATGAGTCTCAAATTACAGACATTCAGTGATTCCTGTGTTGTTTGATGCTTATGGAAATGATTGTCATGAAACATAAGTTACTGAGAATTGAATCTGAAAATTGAAAGTGTGAGCACGATGTTTGTATTGACATTGTGCGGCGTACCGTATATTGGATAATACGTATTGTAGCGTTATGATTTAGGCCCATACACTTATGTATATGAGGGTCAAGGTTGACAAATAAGTTGTATGTAATGGAAGTATGTGAAATGCATGTCTTAATCTGGCTCATAACAGGTTGAGAATGAGTGAGAAAGAGATTGTGAATGATAGGTTAAGTCGTGTTGGAATATAAATGGCATTTAGCTGAGCCATGCAGTATAGAAAGTGTGTGACAGAAAGTAGGTCACAAAGGTCAAGCTCATCAGTATGCATATTGATGCGGTCGGGTTGTTATGATTATTAATGGTGTATGGAATGAAAGGGCTATGTACTTCATATTATACACTCAATTGATGGACTGTAACTACAGATAATATTTTGGTTTGTTATGGTAATTCTCAATGTCAAATCTGGTGAATTACAACCTAGTCAAGACAAGAAAAGCAGCTTTATATGAAAGGCTTTACACATGGTTGAAGGATAAAAGGATTTATTAAGGACACAGTCGAGGATGAATCGTAAGCACAACAAGTACATTTCATATACATGTAAAATAATTATGAGGCTGCATATGTCATCTTCAGCCTTAATGTAAATGCATTGACATTTGCGTTATGCAACAATACTTATGATTGTTTATTGTTTGTCTCATTAAAGGTTGAACCGCCCATCAACGGTATCATCACAAGGGTGTTGCTGTGTCATTATTCGTCAACGGTAACTTTCGGCTAAAGAGTAAAGTCAGCCACAACAATCAGAGCTCATTGTACGGTCTTTCTATAAGATGTAGCACCTTTGAAAAGTGTTAAAACACGCAGCCGAAAATAAACAATAGATAAATCGAACTTTTTTGCTACCCCCTTTTATTGGATCGACAACGGCACTTGCATGATTTCCGTATGCATGCAACAACTGACCTATCACGTACACTATCCTTACCTCTCGCCATTGCAACCTCCCCTTCTGGATGAGCGAGTCGCTGGGGTTCTGATGGTCCAATACAGATCGGCATGCTGATTGGCTGACCCAGAATGGTGGTGGCCAATGAGCGATGACAAACATCCCGTAAGATGCGTGGACGAATCACATAGCTGCATACAAATAAGTAACATAATTACATTATCCCTCTAAGGAAAATGTTTCATAGCATGCATGAAAATATCAACCCGATAGTCACTTACCGGTCATATGACGCAATGCTGTCTCGAAAAGTAACCCCTTTTCCTGCAGTGGCTTGGTAGAATTCCCAGCCTTCTGAAGACAACAATTCCTTGGCTCGAATTTGAAAATCATCGAGGGTCGATAACTCTTGCGTTCTGCTCATTATTTCTTTCGCTCCGTCGACGACAAGTTTAAGAATAACGTTAAACAATATGTCACGTAGGCCTATGTGTACAGCACCTGTCAACGGAAACCCAGAATATGATAATCACTATAGATTCTTCACTTTCTACACTGCACTATGTAAAGGATTTTATGGATGTGTCCAAATGTGGCTGCCTCGGAACAGAGTTTCGGTGACAAAACCTTAAAATCGTTGCTATTCACAAGATCACATGTACAGATGCATTAATGCAGGAAAGGCCGGCTCAGCTGAAGTTAAATAATCTCATTTAATTCAGGAAATCCCGCATTCCGTGTCAACTTTGCAACGTCGATACCTTGCAATCTTGAGATAACAATCTGTCAGAAAAAGAAAACAATGAAACACACTTAGAATATTGAAGCAATCGAACTCTAAAATACTGACAATTCTCTTGAACTATGACCACCATAAACTGTAACTAAACAATGAATATCTATCTATCGTTCTACACGTACTAAGGTCTGAATGTACCCTACATATAACATCGGCATACTGATTACAATTGTACCATACTAGTTGTGTTTGATAACAACAAAATACCAGAATTGTAGTTAAAGTAATTTTCTAGTTTCATAACTTATTAAAAAGAACGCATAAACACCCGAACACACAACTTCTATGGCGTCAGACTTGAAAATTATTCAGAGAAAAACTAGATCATACTTGATACTATACATTATTTACTCAACCTTCTCATGTTATCTGAATGAGACTATATCTTGTTCTCGCTATTGAGATGAGTGATTTCAAGTTGGGTGTTGGTGTTGGTGTGAGTGACTGGAAAATGCTGCTAAACCGAGCTCTAACATTGGCGGTGAGATTAACAAAGGGCGATAGCGATATCAATCCGATATCCTAACACCGCAATCGGAGTCTTAGCACTGGCAATCTTCTCGCGAATTCTAGGAACGAAAATTCACAAGCGACTTCAAATCACCTTTCTTTGAGCATGTTAGTAAGGAGGCTAAGTATAATCAGTATTTCTACGGTAATATTTCGGAGTTTGCCTTTTAGATTATAGCTATATCGACTTGTGATTGATAATATTCAGTTCGAATGCAGTTCATGAAATATTACTTGTCATCTTGGTCGGTAGCGTATTGTGGATGGCACACTACACAACGGTAAGCTCGAACTCGAATTAGCGTCTAACTCGATCCAGTCGGGTTTTAAAATTCCATACCCACCCCACCCCCTCCCCCTCCCCTCGCTTACATATGGGTCAATTATGCAAGCCTAGTATAATAATATATTTTTTTAAAGAGTCCATCACATGTCTTACCGTCTAATGACGGCCTACACCACAGATTTAAGAGAGGCTTGGGAGGGGGAAGGGGGGCTAGGGGTGGGGATGGGGGAGGATCGAGGCTTCATCAAGAGCGAACATAAGTAGGATGGCGCAACTTCTCTCAAAGTAGAGTGTAAAAACAAGATTATTTTGAAATACAGATAAGGAAGCTAGAGTCTACAATCAAATCAAAATGAAAGTTTCCTTTATATTCAGTCACCCTTTTGATTTCAGAATAGGCCTCCTCTTCGAAAGGTCAAAAAGTTCTATCATTGTGAAGCACTATAGCAATTACCAATACAAAATTGCAAGACTTTATGTATTTAAAATATTTCCACTTACTAGTACTGGTTTACAAAAAGAAAGGACAAAGAGATCACCAAATGTTACCAACATGAATGCATACACTGTACATGCGTGCATACTTACATATCACCAACACCAACACCAAACTTGAAATGAAGATTTTCTGAATCCCTAGGGGCTATAGTACTTAGTGAATGGGAAAATTGGACGTAGATCGCTCTAGGAGCCGGCTCGACTCAACAACAGCAACCGGAAGTACGGCATAATTTTGAGGTTAAATCGTTAACACCGCCTGATTTCAAGTCTGGTGTTATCGCGGGTGTAGGTGTTATTTTAACATCAACACCAGCCCATAACACCCAACTTGAAATCACTCATTGTATGTTACGGACTAGAATATATTTATATATACTCTCTAAAAGGTAGAAATGCTATCATAAGTAAAAGACTACTGAACAGTGTTTAGTATAACAATTCCACTGATACATTGAACAACTAATTGCTAGTTCACATAGCATTGAAGAGCACGAAAAAAGCTAATATGCCACTGTAAGCAGAACAAAGGAAAGCAGCTCGCTTTCTGCCACTATACTCGACACCCAGTACAATGTGTGTATGGGATATCACTATTCTAACACTGATAAGTATGTGTACTCGGCTTTCCACTTGGGTGCATTGCCCTCTGCACAGATTGAACCTAAAGCACCTTGACAGATGGAAATAAACTAAGATCTTTCTACATCTTCCTGCACAATATGCATACAATTAGCAAGTATTGAACTTCACCAACAAAGTGAATCAAAAATGTATCCTTACCGAGTTGGGCCTTGTTCTCAACCAACGTAAAAATGTAAAAGCAAGACCTGATGACTTCACTGCTCTGTAACTTCACAGATTATGAGCATCACTCCAGTAGCGCTGTGCTTACATAATGTTATACAAACAGAGGTGTTAGGCATGGTCAGAAGATATAGGGAGCAGACAATTGACAAACCCACGTCTAGCCATTATCTTATCCTTGTGCAAGGCTCTTGGGAGCGCTCATAAATCTTAAGTTCATCCAAATACTTGTGGTTAAACTCACTACAGGCCGTTTTAAACTTCCGTTTTAAACAGATCGGAAAGCTCTGATTAATTCCTTTTTATGCTTTTGAATGTTTTGAAAATGAAGCAGCTTTTTAATTCTCGAAACAAAAATGTATTAAAGGAACAATCACGATTCTGTCAAATCATAATGTCCAGATTTTAATGTCTTCACACTATTTTCCTTTTACATTGTATACATATTTTGAAAGATACTACTGCCACTGTTTGCCATTAAGTACCTATTAAACTATTATTTAGTAATAGTATTTGATCATTAGTTAGTTAATTGAAGTTGTTTGCCTTATGAAGTTCATGATTTGTAAATAGTATATATATGCTTTCTGTGTTATCTTTATATCTTACTTGTTTGTTATTCTTCCATGCCCCCTGGCGGGGCTATTCAGGAATAAAATTCATTGTCATTGTCATTGTCATTGGCCTCTGTAGTGACACTAACACTTTTGGGTGGAAACCTCTGCCGTAGTGGTTCCGGTCATGCGAATGCGCAGCATTGATAACATTACGCATATTAATTGCATACAATTGCAAGTGTTTATTTCATTGAACTTGGGTCAAACATGCATTGGTCAGTTCCTATCGTTTTGCAATGTTCATGGTCGTTAAATGGTCATCACTTCCGAATGTACAATGAAAACCTAAACTGGTCCGTCCGACTAACTTAAAGCTATAGTCCAGATGTTTCCCGGTGGACTAGCTTTAAGTTAGTAACTATTGCTAGACTAACAAGGACAATTAACTCCAGCATGCTAGACTAGTCTTAGTGTAAATCCCCGACAAGCTTAAAGTTAGTCCGCTGACCAGCTTGACGTTAGTCCAGATTGCCGGACGAGTGTTGCAATAAGTATGATAATTGGTCATTAATACAAAACATTACTTACAATGCCGTCAAAGACATCTTCCGACTCCTTTAAAAAAACGTGGGAAATTTCAGAATATGTGGCAGGAAATTCTACTTCTACGGAATACCGCTGCACGATTCAAAGTCGCAAAGGTCAACTCAGAGGGTAAGTCTATGCATACGTACATGTATGTACAGTATATCAAAATCTAAATATAGATTGTAGGACAACTACCCCCTGGACAATTATTACCCCCCCCCCCCCCCCCTCGGGCAACTACTCCAATGAGCTTGGATGACATTCAAACAATATATCACTTCCGAAAAAAAATCGAAATTAGGGTGAAAACAATCACCCTATTATCTGGGACAAATTTTCCCTACTGTCATCCGAAACGGCCTTTAAATAAAATAAGTCAACAGTTCTGACATTTCAGAAAAGTAACCTGTCTCTAAATCGACTGATGAATCACATAGAAATGCAGTTCTTGTATCAAATTAGAAATACTATATTCACTGTAAAACTTAAGATTCATTTTGTCTTCACAACTATCAAAATTACTACAGAAGAAGATAAATTTCACTTACAAAATATTCAACTGCTGACATGAAGCTTGGAGAACATGAGCAGCTCTTTGATTTGTACGGACAATGCTTGTGACATGTCAAACACATGAAACTGCTACGCCCAGTTTCAGATAAACAGCTTAAATAATGCTGCAAAATCGGTCTAGCTGCTCCAATATAGCAAACACCCAGCAGGGCTGCTGCGGCTGCTAGTAGACATCGACCAAAATATTACGTCTATCTCTCCAACCTCAAAGCTTCAAGTAACGAAACTATCCACCCTAAATGTTACACCCTGCTACATTACAAATGAGAACAGTTCCACCTGAGAAAGAAAGCTACATGCCAAACCTACATTACATACATCTGTGCTGAATAATGAGGAGAGCAGATGAATACAATTATGAACTATTCCAATGCTCTAAAAGTTCTGGCCTATGCCAGGACATTGAATAGCCTGACTGCACTACATACCTGGAACAAAAGAAAGCTACATACCAAACCTATCTGTGCTGAATAAAGAGGAGAGCACATGAATATAATTAACTATATGCTCAATGCTCTAAAAGCTCTGGCCTGTACTATGGCATTGAATAGCCTGTCTGCACTACATACACCTGACATACCTGGAACAAAAGACACAGACGAGCAGGGGCGTAGACAACAGGGGGGGGGGGGGAGGGGGGATGAGGGGGTGAACGTACAATCATCCCCCAGGTTTGGGGGAGTTTGTACGATCCATTATTTGTTTTAATCTTGCAAATCATTTGTAAATATTGTGATTTTTGTTTATTCACTTTAATAAATATAAATAATAGATATAAAAAAGATACCTCTAAGATTGCAAACTACAAGATAACCATAAGATTGGCTTTTAACATGTGAAAGAAGCTATTGAAAATCAGGGATACGGATTACGAGCGTACGCCGTGTTATATGTGCGCATTACGTGGGGGAGAGAAGGAACGCGCTAAGGCAATATAGTAACTAAAAAACAAAAACACGTGGTGAGTCCGCTCAGCAGGATCGAGGCCTTGTCTTCCTTAACTTTTTAATGGGGAAATATATGTGAGTGTGTCAATTACATAATTCACAGCGTGAATTGATTTTAGGATTCTAAGATGGCTCATAATTAGAACTTGAAAACATCAAAGATCACCTCTTTTTTCAAACACAATGAGAAAGAAGAACATGACGAACAGCCGTCTCCATCAAAATCGGATGATGTCGGAGAAAGGACTTCCTGAAGTTCAGCCAGACGAAAGTGTCGTTGACGTACGTGATGGATCATCTGAGGCGAAAGATGATGATGAAGCTGATGCCGTTTTTGACGACTGGGTTAGTCCCAATCACCCCCCTACTTCTGCCATTCCCGTAGTAGAAACTAAAACGCAGAAATTTATGTTTCAAGCCAAATGGTACCAAAGCCATCCCTGGATCCATTACGAACCCTCCCTGAAACGGATACTGTGTTTCTACTGTGCACAGGCAGAAAAACGCGGACTCTTGAAATTGGCCAAGAACAAGGAACCAGCATTTGTTTCAGTCAGCTTTTGTAAGCCACCAGGCTCCAAATTGTCACAAAGTCGGAAAGGCAGCCATTTCCTTGAAACCTGAGGCTAAAATCAATTTCAAAATGGACGCCAGCCACCGTCAACAGCAGGATCCAGCTCAACGAGCACTGGCGGTGATGAAGGTCCCATAGATCATAGTGATACTGTTTTTTTGTACCTGTATGTTAATGAGCCGCCAGCCAATTAAAAAAAAACATAGTACGTTTTCATTATGCTTTATAATGAACAGACATATTGTTCAAAGTTTAATCGCTATTTTTTTTTCTTGTTTATGTGTTCTATTCACAAATGGCCACAGAGGCTGTTTTCATTCATAACCACATACCCCTATCAAGACAACAAAGACTGCTGTATACCTGCGTGTACACAGTTGGCATTGTTTTTTTTCTGAAAGAGGTGTAACAGCAAAATTCACAAAGATAAATAAATACGTAGTGTGGTTCAATATGCAATACTATGTGTCAGTCCATTCTGTATTCGTATATATGCCACGGGATGTGTATCGATGTATGTGTGTCCATCCCTGGCGTAGTATGTGTGTGTGTGTGTGTGTGAGTGTGTGTGTGTGTGAGTATGTGTGTGTTATTTTACCTCATTAAGTATGCATCACATTGCACGATTTCAAGTTCAAAATTGTAAAAGCTCCCTACCGTCCCTACCGTGGGAGGGGGACACACCCCCTCCCCCCCCCCCCCGCTCGGTCGCTTCGCTCCCTCGCAGCCCAGTCATCCCCCCAGGTGTATGAACCTGTCTACGCCACTGCTGAGTCGGGTGATGTATGTATAATAATAATAATAAGAAGAAGAAGAAGAAGAAGAAGAAGAAGAAGAAGAAGAAGAAGAAGAAGAAGAAGAAGAAGAAGAAGAAGAAGAAGAAGAAGAAGAAGAAGAAAAAGAAAAAGAAGAAGAAGAAGAAGAAGAAGAAGAAGAAGAAGAAGAAGAAGAAAAAGAAAAAGAAGAAGAAGAAGAAGAAGAAGAAGAAGAAGAAGAAGAAGAAGAAGAAGAATGATAACAATAATAGCCTAATAATGATAATAGCGCCTTCTTGTAAAGCACATAATACTCTTGACATGGTCTCAATGCGCTTAGAAAAGAGGACAAAATTTAATAAGATAAGAAGAAAGACAAAAAAGATGCTGCATCTAAGTCAAAAATTCTATTGAATAATTACTAAATATACACAATCATACATTATTTACAATTATACATTGTTAAAATTACTAATTACTAGGCCTACTGGAAAAGTGAGTTTTTAGTGAGGATTTGAACTTTTCCACTGTGTCAGCATAATAAGTTGGGATTGGGTTCCACAGTACCGGTGCTGCATGATAAAAAAGAAAAGTAACGTTTACTATAGTATAAATTGGTAGCGATACTGGGTACTACAAGTAAATGTTTCTGGCGTGATCTCAGATTTCTGTCAGGTTCATATTTGGTAAGGATATCAGTAAGATATGCTGTAGCTAACAGTCAGACACCCTGACTGAGCTCGATGTTTACAGTCACTGGGGTATACATGATTTGTCCACATACATCAGCATTATCTTCATTATTCTATTTTTCATGTATTCATTTGATGCATGTTTATCGTATTAATGTATTAATGATAAATTACAACTTATGTACCAAACTGAGCAATCCTGACTCATTCTCTCCCTCTGTCTCTCTGCACTATCTTCCATTCCTACATCTCTCCCTCCTCGATCCCCTCCCCCTCTCTCTCTCCCTCCCTTAATCTCTCTTGCTTTCTGTTTTCCTCCCATTCCCAATCTCTCCTCTTTCTACTCTCTGTATTATCATCCTTCCCCCTTTCCAACCGACTATCTCTCTCAATTCTATTTCTTCTCCTCCTTATTGGTTTTATCTTTTCTGTTCTTTCTTTTAGTGTCATTGCTATGCTTGCAATATGAATTGCATATGTCTATATGATTTCTGGACTGCCATCGGCGATTTTATACATATAAGCCCGACCTGTTCAAGGAGTTGTACCAACCAACGCACTTGACAAGCAATATACAATATATACGGCGGCTGTAGGCATTAAACGAGTTATAATTAATTTGGTGGCGAAGAATGCTAGTAGATTGTATAGGTGGAAAATGTTTGGGCTTATTTTACTGACAGGTGCAGTTAATTGAAACGTGGCGCCTTAGCAAGGTTATATAGAAAAACACACACTCTTTCAGGGCTAGTTTGTATTTTGTTTCCCCTACCTCCTAGCTGTATTGCTCTACTATTGCATGTTGAATCGCCTTGCAAAATCATGTGAATTATGTCATGTATATCGACACCACTGACTGCAGTGTCTGTAATGAACGTCCACGCTCTGCATCTCACCAGGGAGGTGTTAGGAAGGAGAAACTATTCGAGCATAATATTCTGTATGGATGCTATTTAAGCAGTGTGCTGAATGTCAAAAGCATTATCCACAATCATGACCGTGATGCTTTGATGTCCCATGTTCAGCACCGACATTTAATAGCGTCCTTTAATCAGCTTTCTTCCAAAGGATTGAGGAATGATGAAAAAACGGAGATATTTTTCTTACTTTAATAAAAAGTGACTAATTTCTTCACTTTCCAGATTTTTTGCACATATCGCATTGGTGCACGCCCAATTCTTAACTCTGTCTTGGGGACACCGCAGCTGTGCATCCTTTTCGATAAGTACAGTATAAAGAGATCACTTATCATTGCAATGTTTTGCACTGGAGTACGAGGATATTAGAGCACAGCTTTTTGGATTCTGTGTACCGTACCTGATTACCGTACATGGCGTACGTACGTACGCGCGCATTATCGTATCATCATTTTCATTCAGAGATCGAGTGTGCAGGCTAAATGAGCAAAATGGCGTTGAAGGCGTTGGTTAATAAACGTGAGTAAAAATGACGGTTTTAAAAAGCTACGTAAGCTTTACCACAAACCTCCAAGTTTGTAGTCAGGTGAACTTTATTAGGTTAAAGTGTGCTGCCTTTTCTGTAGTTAAAACTTTGTTTTTTCCGCTCTGACATTCTTGTGATTGTGTTGTCATTGGCATTGCATTGGGGTACCGTACTGACATCGGGATTGTGTGTGTTGTTTGTGTATCAAGTGGGTGTGTGTGCATTTGATGGTGTAGTCTGAAGAGTCTAACCGTGCTCATCGCGCATACGGCTAGACTCTATGTACTCTGCGAATTATGTTCACCACACCACTTTTTAATCTCATAATTCCCCCAAGGCCAGACTAGAAATTGGTTTTCCCATTGCGAAGGTCAAGATTTCAACGTCTATTTAATGTGCCACATCGTACTCTCATCTCACGACTCCAGACTTCACATAAATTATATTGAGATTCACTTATTTTTGTTGTAATTCCGGATTTAGACCAAGTCAGATCCAAGTTGGACATTGAAGTTAGACTCTTCAAGTTTTATGATGTATTTGTACCAATTCTAAATGTGATTTTGATAATGATATTGCTGTCAACCACACTACAATGTCATTAATGTACAGCATTGCATGGGCCCTTATCAGTGATGGTGGTACCAAAGCAAAATCAATAAACATGAGCACTGACCATCTGCCCCGTAAAACTAAAGGCTGTATCATGTGTGGGTCAGCGAATGGCAAGCCAAAGAAATGTGTGAAAAATTACACAGTCACAGTTACATGTACAGTATGGGAATTAACAAATGAGTGGTGGTCAGTGACTTGTCAGATCAACACAGTGTCGAATGGAAATTTTCATTTTATATCCCAGCATCAGTATGATTTGCGAGTCTGTATAGAGTCTTAGTTTCACCTTCATGTTCAGGCAGCACCATTTGTTACTTACAAATACAACATATTGTTTACATTATGTTTGATGTAAACAATATATTGTGCTTGTAACTAATAGTGCAGCCTGAACAATGCTGGTGAAGAATAAACATGTTTCTATACAGACTCACAATTCATATTGATACTGGAACATGTAATAGAAATTTCCATTTGATATTGTGTTTGCTGTATAGACTCCACACATAGTAGGAAAGTGTCATCTACATGTATTACTGGACACTTTAGTTCTCATTTCTAAAATTTGTTTTGCAGACTGGTTGCTTCTTGCCTCTGTTATAATCTGATGCATGCACTTTGTGCTGTAATAGAGATAGCTCCACAGGCACCATACATTCACTTTTGTGTTAGTATGAATTGTCCAAACTTGTCTGTCGAATTTCAAAAAAGATCAATGTGCAGATTCAACTTAGTGATTACGTATAGTGTATATGTACGTATACACTCCAGCTCAAAGGAATTGGCATAGGGAAAGGGAAAGGGAAGAAAGGGAAGGAGCCGCAATTTTGAATTGCTGCATATTTTGTCCAGTCCAGCATGAAACAAGATGCTTTTTAGGCTAAAGCGTCATGTTTCATGCTGAACTGGACATAATTTACTGCGGTTTAAAACTGCGGCTCCTTCCCTTTCTTCCCTTTGCCTTTCCATATGCCAATTCCTTTGAGCTGTAGTGTACTAAGGCAGTATCATCAATGTGAAAAATTGCTCTTGAATTGCCAGGGATCTATCCATGAACAGTTGTTTTATCTTTGTGTGTGATGCAAAAAGTATGATGCCTGTATAGATCTGTCTCTATTATGGCATGCAGTATCCAAATTTGATATCTAGCCAAGATGCCATCTGTTAAATGAAATTTATACAATGTATTTTTTTTTTACCATCATTCTAATGAACATATCTGCAAATTATTTTTTTATTTGATTATAATGGAGGTTTATTGTACAGATCTGGGGTAAAATGTTGGCACATACTTATATTTACAAATACAAACATTTATAACAGTGCATGCACGTTTTCAAATTTGATTCCCTGTGCTTTTCCATATTACGTCAGCTCACTTTTCGAAGATATTAAAGCAATATTTTTTGTCTGGTATTCAGTTGTAACAGGCTAGATAAAGGGCATGTAAAAGTATGACTTTGTCATGAACATGTATTATTAACATTGTTTTCTAATCATTTCTTTTTTTCTTTCAGGTATTATGAATGAGGTCATAATACCTCTCAGAAAGAGAAAAATTCAAAATGTGAGTATTATGTTAAATGTACACTGTAAAAATGGTGCCATGTTTATCCACAGTAAAAAGAATCGAAATATTTTTGTAATGTGCAAACTTGGAGAAAAACATTGAATTATTTTGTGATGTTATGTTTAAGGCACAGCTGTAGATTCTTATACATGAAATATTGTCATTGATTGTTATATTTGTTGAAAATCAAATTATGATTTTAATTGTTCACTGAAAAAAGAAAAGTGCTTCTGCATGTTAATATCAGACACATTTGTACATGTATGGCAACGTCTTTTTCCAAGGTGTTGCCTAAATTGACACCTTGCCATTGTAATAGAGCCAGAAATTGGCATGTAAGGTTTGATTTGATAAAAGCACAAGACAATGTGTTTCAGTTGTCTACATGTATGATGTAGATTGTAAGAAACATCCCTAGATATAGATTCTTTATGAATACAATAGTTAAAATCTGCATAACAATGTCTACTGATTGCTATGACTGCCTTACTCCAAACATTTTTTCACCACTCATCTCAACAACTGATTTCTGAAGAAAAAAAAATGATTGAAGTAAATCAACAAATGCTACATGTAGAGCGTATGAGTATTAGGTTCTGTATTATTTATAACCGTGATGTTGCAAAGATACCTGATTTGTATTTACATACCGGTAGACATCTTCACATGCATACCACATCGTCTATATGTTCCCAGGGCTGTCATCATTAAAATGTACGATAAAACTACAAGCACTTCATGCCAAATTGAAAAAAAAAAGGTTATTGTGCATCATGTGTTGATTTGAACATGTACTACATGGAATCAGTACTTGTCAGTCTTGTCAATGCATGTACTGTCAGTACATGTACAGTCATGTAGCTTCATTGTTTTGTATTCAGATACATTGTACATGTACCATGTACTTGTACCATGCCACGCTGTGGTTGCAAATACCACATCAATAATGATTCAAGAAAGGCTTTTCTTTTCCCACCCAGGGAAAGAAATACATGTGGACTCTGGTGATTTCGCCACAAAAATGTTTAAAAGAGCCCTGGAAAATGTTAAAAGAACCCCCCAAATTCCCATGGGCACAATGTAAAATTCTATCCAAATTGTCAATGTGCTCAAAAAGTAGCCCCCGAAAATTTTTAATTAATTTTTCCCCTGTTCCCACCCCATGTCAATTTATTTTTCTGGTGAACACCCTGTATGAGAGAACAGTACCTGTAATGGTACATGTAGTAATGTTTTAGACAGTTGCATACTGTGCACAATGCACATGTACATGTAACTGTGCCAAGTAGAGTGAACAGAGTTGTACAGTGCATGGAATACTTACTTCAATAATTTGCAGGGTGCCACATTTTAGTATGACAATAGTAAATGATGCTTTGTTTCAGTGTCGCTCTGGGGCCCGTATCGCAAAGTGCTATGATTGATCGTGCAATTGATAGATATGTCATACAACTGGGCCCTGTAACACAAAGGTTTGCGATCAATTGCAAATTTAAAAGACAAATTCTGATTGGTTGCTGGTTAGTCTTTTGAACAAAAAGCGCATGGAACGATGATGTTGATTGGCCATTGCCATTTTGCGATTGATTGTACGATTGATAGATCGATCCATTTAGATCAGCCGTACGATCAATCGTAGCTCTATCATTGATATCAATCATTAATCTGTATCACAAAGAACCTAAGATCTATATCGAATGTAACTTGCAATTTACATCGATTGTAGGTTGTGTAGATCTAATGTAACTATACCATTGATTGCAGAATCATGTATAGCCTTGGACTTGCAATAGACAGCAGTCATGGGTTTGTTATCTGGTGGGTTGCAATAGATAGCAACTCATTCTTTGTGATACGGGGCCCTGATATTTCTAAATGCATACAATGGCTAGCTGTAATGAATACAGCATTCAGACTAACTTCATGTACATGTATGGGCATGCATCAAATCGGTCCTAAAAATAATTTTGACATGTAATTGTGTACAAGTAAGTATGATGTGCTCATAACGTCATGTTTTCATACTTTGATCTCTTTTAGGTCTTAGTTCTGGACCAGCTGAGCATGCGTATGATCTCATCATGTGTGCGCATGCATGATCTTGCTGACGAAGGGATCACTAGTAAGTCGTCTCTTTTTTCTTTCACACACTCTACTACACTGCATTGATTATTGATGAAAACTATGGGTGGAAAAACACCAGTTTAATTGCTGTGGATTACTGGGGGCATTGTGGCCCCCCTTCTGGCCTCGGCAACAGAACATGTGTTGGCCACAAACTTCAGCACATTTATACGTCACTTGTGATGTAATCTCTAAGTTTGCATTTTCCTGTTCCAGAGTGATTGCGCGAAATGTTGTGGGGGGGGGGGGGGTGGGGGGGTGCATTATAGCAGCCCCCTCCCCTGGCCTGATTAGGGTTAACATTTAAAAAGGAGGCCTTTGAAGATGTAATGCTTGCAGTCGCAAGCTTCGTCTATTAAAATTTTGCAGTTAGAATTATATGAGAAATTCTGTACTTTTAAGCATGTGTTTTCTTATGTTGTTTCCAAAGACCTCAGAGTACTGCACAAGACAGATTAATCTTCGAAAAAGCTGTACATGAACGCCATTTTAGGAAGCAAGTTCCTGGATGCAAGCAAACATCAACATGGACATCATATAGCTACGTCGTCTGTTTTTTTATTAGATCGCAGGTGTAAAGAAGTATAGGCCTGGATGTGTGAGAGCAAAAGGGGGAAAAATGATCATCCATCATTTTTTTGTTATTTTCTAAAAAAAAATCTTGCGCGCAGTGCATGCAGCCATTCAGCCAGCGCACTGCTCTGCATCCTAAAATGGTGGCAGTATCGCCCCATGGTGTACTACACCTTGTGTGTGCAAATAAAAGAGAGTAATCAGTCTTGCGCTGCTTTGCAGCGCTCCACGGTCTTTGGTTGTTACTATCAGAATATGTTCTTACTTCCAATGTTCATACATGTACATGTTTGTATGTACTGTAGTAGTTGCTATTATGCTTAAATGCACTGCATGTTTTATTTTGTTTTCAGTTGTGGAAGATATCAACAAGAAGAGGGAACCACTGAAGGGCTTGGAGGCAATATACATCATACAACCAAATGAGAAGGTATGTGTATGATGATGATGTGTATGATGAAAGTCTCAGAAATGTCTGTATAATGATGTGTGTGGTGAAAGGGGGAGCATTGTAAAATGATGTGGGAATGGGCATTTCTGCAATTGTATTTTAGTTGGGAAAATATTGAAGATATGTACCATTACAGCAAGAGAGATGTAACAAATCTGTTATGAGATGATTATGAATTGGATGTGATGGGCTTGAATGGAGATAATGATGGTGATCATAGTGGTGTTTAAAGTTATACTGTTAAAATATAATCATATTAGAAGTATTATGCGATGGTGTTTGTTTCCTGTACCCCAGAATGTTCAACAGCTCATTTCAGACTTCAAGGATATCAACTCCCTGCAATACAAGGTTGCCCATGTGTTCTTCACAGAGAGTGAGTTTTGATGAGGACAGTTCATTTAGTGTAGACTGATACTACATGAAATTGATTTCAATGTGCTTAGCATTGCTGGAGATCAAGATATTATCTCAAAACATAAACATTCACAGAAATCGCAACATTATTAAGAACAATACAAAAACATTTCATAATCACATAACAAACCTGTAAGCTATCAAGTTTTCATTGTAAATAATAAATATTCACATCAGATTGTAATATAATAAATATTCACATTAGATTGTACTATTCTTTTAGTCAATCAAAGCTAATGAAAACGATTAAGTTTATAGGACTAGCTCAAGCTGACAACTTCTTTGATATTGATGGAACCACTGTGTCACTTTGATACCTTTCATTTTGTTCACCACATTGACTGATGACACTATTGTATGGATCATCCCACTGCACATTGAAGCAGATAATTGAGAGCGTTTAAAGGGGGTATACTGTACTGGGAAGACAAAAAGCCCTTCTAAAGGTAATCATGAGCAATCTTCTTGCCATTGGTCTTAAATTAATGTATTGTCCATTTTAGAAACCTGCAGAAGGTTATTTGCCCTACAATTATCCACATTTGAAGTAATAAGTGATTAACTCACAATTCCTCAAATTGTTCGGGCCGAACATTTAGAGGATTTGTGATTTAATCACTGATTACTCCATACCTGTATCATTTGAGAGCAAATAACTTTTAGCAAGTTCCTACAAAGGACAATACATGAATTTAAGACCATTTGCAAGAAGATTGCTCACGATTACCTTTTGAAGGCTTTTTTGTCTTCCCAGTACAGTATATACCCTTCAAGCCCATGTAATACATGTGTCATTCATTGGTATATATCCTGAATAACGGTATATCATTTTGTTTGCTGCAGGAGTGAATTGATCATAACAAATTCATTGATATTTCAGTGACATTCTAACGAGTGAAAGAAGAATCACAGTAAGAGCGAGGGTCATGAACCCTTTCTTTATGAGATTAGTGTGTAATACTTGTGAAAAAAAGGAACACATACCACATACTGTAGCAACAAATAGTTCAACATCATTTGAACTTGTATTCCTTCTGGCAGCTTGTGAGGACACACTGTTTGGAAGATTGTGTAAGAGCCCTGCTCAACGCTTCATCAAGACGCTAAAGGAAGTCAATGTCGCGTTCTTGCCGTATGAGTCCCAGGTAAGGTCTATGGATGATCTGTTCAGTTGTTATCTCCAATCACATTTTCATTTTTCATTGAAGTGTATCAATGTGCTTTCCACCATCCCTAGTGTAAATTACTGGCAGGTTTTCAGACTTCTCCAGAGTAATTTCCAATGCCTTATCATAATTAAAATTAAATTGAAATACATGTAAGATGTGTCTGAAAAATACATGTAGGACTTACAGAAGGTCCTTGTGAAATGTGCTCACTTCACATACACATTCCGTCCGTCGGATAGGATGTGAAATGGAAACTCTATGCATATTAAAGACCCCACTTCACTTCTCAATGAGGAGTTGGGTGAAAACGCGGTGGAGTGGCCATACTGGAAAATGGTAAGAGATGCTGTCCCCCTGTGGTTCTCTTTAGAACGCTGTTTAGCCTACAAACGGTATGAAACAGGTATTACGAGTGCCATATGAAATGATGATAACATACATGTTGTTCACTGGTGTCTTTGTTATCATTTGCTTCAGGTGTTCTCACTGGATTGCCCTGACAGCTTCAATGTGTTCTACAACCCGATGCGCTCGTCTAACCGGGTGCCCTACGTGGAGCGCATGGCAGAGCAGATCGCCACACTCTGTGCAACCTTGGGAGAATACCCGGCCATCCGTTACAGAAGGTGTGCTCCTCTTTTCAATTCACCTCAATTTGTTTTATTTCCACAACTTAATTAAAAACAAAATAAATCAAACAGTGCGTGAATAACATCAATACAAGAATTATACAAAATATGTCAAATAAAACAAAGGAAGTAATACAAACAGTAAGTTTGTTTTTAACTGCTTTGCTCACTATGTTATTGAGTAGGTCGTTGAAATCAGGGTTTCTTAGTAGATTGTGCATTACATGGGTGGCTATGGCAACAGTCTGTCTAGTACTTTTTGTGTTGCTAGCATTAATGGTTTCCTGAGGTTTAGTAATTATAATGGTGTTAACAGTGACAATAGACTGAATAAGTTTGTCTCGATACTGATTAACATACTGCTAGCTAGGAGTAATACACTGCAAATTATTTCAATGAAGAATAGTGAGTTACCTCACATGTATATGTACATTTATAGTGCTGTAGTTGATTTATGTAGCAAATGTCACTGTACACAGTCACTGTAGCAGTATACTTACATAAAAGTAGACATATGGGACGAGTCTAATGTGTTGTCGCCTTTCTTGCAAATGTCTCATTACATTCTCGTTGCTCCAGAGTTCACTTTAAGTTCTCCATGCTCACATGATATCCTCGCCGAACATTTCTCCTAAACTTCTTCCAATATAGAGTAGCGATGTGTGATGTCATATGAGCATGTTGTCAAGACAACTGGTTCAAAACTATTAGGGTAGAGCAAACAGCAATTAACATAATGGGGACTCTCATTGGGAGCGTCTGACACTAGACCATATCGGAACAGTGAAAGTCTCACTTGAGAAGTAAAAGAATCGGAAGCTTGCGTAACAATGTATATGACGACACCAATTCAGTACACCTCAATAACGTCCGAGATTAGAACAGTGAACCCTGCTCTAGGGACTTCCTGCATAGGATGTGCATCTGTCCATAAAGACAGCAGATGTTATCTCTTGACCAGTGGTTATATCATCAAAACTTTAGAACAAATGTAACTTACACATAAAGACCACTTGATATATATATATATATATATACCACACTTCTTGACTCCTAGAGTAATCTTTTTTTACAAGTATCACTAATCATGAAACACAAGATACAAATTAGCCCATTTACACATAGTTGGCACAGATAGAAAACTGTGTTAAACTTCTTGCAAAATGTTGCTTCAGCGATATTCAAAATTAAGTACCTTATAGAATATGAAGTTGATATTGAAATATGTATGAAGTTGATATTGAAATATATTTGATTTTGATGTTGAGATCATCATTGACTATGATGTGCTCATGCAAATATTATAAGCTGATCCTTTCAGTTTGCTGCTAATCAGTGCTATGTTATACTGGGAGAGATGGATAGAAAATAAGTAAAAAATAAAAAAACAAATGTACCAAAGTACAAAATATTGTATTTTAGGTTTTTGTGTGAATTCAGTCAGACATGTATATGTGTAACATTTTGTGTTCTGTTCTGCCTCATGTGCAGTGAGTTTGACCGCAACATGGAGTTTGCCCACATGATCCAGAGCCGCTTGGACGCCTACAAGGCCGATGACCCCAGCATGGGTGAGGGTCCTGAGAAGCGTCGATCGCAGCTCCTGGTCATCGACCGCGGCTTCGACCCTGTATCACCACTGCTTCACGAGCTGACCTACCAGGCCATGGCCTACGATCTCCTGCCCATTGAGAATGACGTCTACAGGTAGGCCTCTCCTCGTAACCCGTTCTTTACTGGGGCACCACATACATGGGTGCGTTCATGCGGGCTGTTTTTTTCCCACTCAGATCCCAAGCAGCACAACTCCTACATAATCTGCTGTTCCACATTCGACAACAGGCTATGAGTAAACTTCTAAATTTCTTATGGGGCCCAATTAGACATCTAACCATGAGCAAGTCTGAAACCTTATTCTGGAACTGGGTGAACCCGTTGTCAAGACTATAGAAATTCTATAATCTAGCAGTCAATAATTGTATGTAGCCAAATGCTTTGTTCTGCTTATTGCATACTTCACGGCAAGACTGGTAACTCTTGCACACATATCCTCAATCTGGCATCATATCCACTGGCCAATGAGGTCTCTTATATTTTTAGATCATACTACTAGGACTGTTTTCCAAGTAATTTTGCAGTATTTGTCTGTTCAGATTTAAATCCTTTGCTGGCTCAAGTTTTTCAAACTTAGATGTTTGGACCCAATATTACTTCCAACTACTATCCCTTACCCTAAAATTCACAGTGAATTTTTGTAACAATTTGGCAAATATGTAATCTTCTGTCATAACAAATTGACCCTTATAAATATTCAAACATGCCCACTAATCATTGGACTCTGTCTATACCATTTCGTATACTGTAAAAACAATGTATTGGTATTGTTTGTTACAAAGCTCACTTCAAGAATACAATTTTCAGTAAGCTAAAAGTTCATCATGTTTTGCGGATTTTTGTACATGTACTATGATGCTGATTTATGATACAGGAAGTCATTTGAATTTGCAGAGATAAACTGGAAAGTCTATTCGCAGTCCTGTATTTTCGATCTTGAATCACATGTCCATGTACAATTTGTGTCTCACCTTGTTTTGGGAGCCTATAGATCATGCTGGTCAATAGAAATCCTTCAATAGGGCACAATGTCACTGTTAACTATTTGTGTTGGACTTGCACTGCCTAATTGGAATGCATGGCTCAATGAAAACAAAAACTATAAGAATTACAGTAAAGGCTGATGCTGTACTAACCACCGGTGCAGTAAATTAATGCACGGCTCACAAAAAAACTGTCAGGACCTGACCCGTAGTGTTTTCACCATGCATTTTCTATACTCGGGACCACCCTGGATTGAATTGCAAAAACACACATACACTCGTACAGTAACATGCACCACTGGTCCTCACTCAAAACCTGCTCTCTTCCTGCTGTGCTTCATGTTGGTGTCACCTTTCACTTCCTGGTATACTCTCTCACCCTAGGTAGTTCCTGTCACTACGTATGAACATGGTCTTTTGTTACATTGACAACATATCAAAGGAACCCTTTGAAATTTCCTCTGAAATTGTGTTTGTGTTACAAAAGGCCATGTTCATAGTGTGTAGGATGTTCAGATGATAGCAGGTACATAAAGGCTCCCGAAACCACAGTTCTATGTGTCCAGGTACAGCTACACATGCTAAGTGTGTGTTGATGGACTTTGTACTGAGTGTTAACAACATTTTTTTACACTTGAGGAATATTTACATGTATAAATAAGTCAATTGAAGATGAAATTTACTCATCATGAAGTCAAAGTATGTCCATTTCTTTTACAAGCAGGGTAAGTGACATTGCATCAGTAATTAGTCTTGTAATAGTCCGTGGAATAGTGAACTGATCACTGATCTAAGGCAGTCTTTTCCCCACATGTTCTGGTCCAGGTATGAGCAGTCTGGTGGCAGCGCCCCGGACTGTGAGGTGCTGATGGATGAGAATGACGAGATGTGGGTGTCCCTCCGCCACCAGCACATTGCAGTTGTGTCCCAGTGAGTACCGTACATTCCAGTTCAGTTCAGTTCAGTTCTAATATCATTATCTCGCAGCCACAGCTGAATTGCATGACAATTTACAATATCTTAAAACTTGCACAAATAAAAACAGGTAATGAACATACATAGATTGATGAAATACATGTATGGAAATATACCAATATTTATCAATGATTTATAAATGAGTATGTGAATGCAAGTTGATATTGTGACTGGTATTATCAGTTTAAAGGGCATATACTGTACTGGGAAGGCAAAAAAGCCTTCAAAATGTACTTGTTAGCAATCTTCTTGCCAATGGTCTTAAGTTCATGTATTTTTTATTTTAGGAGCTTGTTGAAAGTTATTTGCCCTCAAATGATCCACTTATGGAGTAATTAATGATTAATGATTAAATCCTCAAAATGTTCGGGCCAAACATTTTGAGGATTTGTGATTTAATCACTTATTACTCCAAATGTAGATCATTCGAGGGCAAGTAAATTTCAAAAAGCTTCTAAAATAGACAATACATGAACTTAAGACCATTGGCAAGAAGATTGCTCACAAGCACATTTTGAAGGCTTTTTGCATTCCCAGTACAGTATATGCCCTTTAAGATGAGAAATAGATAAATAGATTTAAAAAAAATAATGATACATGGATTATTTCATAGCATTGTATTGCACTTAAATATTCATGTTTAAAAAAAAAGATGCTGTTGTATACGTTTATTGCACAGCATTACATGGATTTTAATCAATATATACCATATCGGGTATGAAAAATTACCATGTCATACTCTTGCCCCTAGTACTGTTTTCAGAAAGAGCCTTCAAGTACAGAACAACCTAACAATCTGTCATCAGGAAAGTTCTTTGTATTCAAATCCTTTGGAACATTGTAATATAAAGTGTGCTGTTAAACTATTAACCATATCACATGTACCATACACTACAGCTCATAGGAATTGGCATAGGGAAAGGAAAGATAACACAGTACTTCATTGCATACAATGAACTCTGGTCAATCATGGACTTATTACTTCCATTGGGTCAGTTCCTATCATTTTGCAATGTTCATGGTCGTTGAATGGTTATCACTTCCGAGGGGTGTACACTACAGCTCAAAGGAATTGGCATAGGGAAAGGGAAGAAAGGGAAGGACCCGCAATTTTAAACCGCGATATATTTTGTCCACTTCAGCATGAAACATGGTGCTTAAGCCTAAAAAACATCATGTTTCATGCTGAACTGGACAAAATATACCACGGTTTAAAACTGTGGCTCCATCCCTTTCTTACCTTTCCCTTTCCCTATGCCGATTCCTTTGAGCTGGAGTGTACATGTACTTCTCCCTAGACTATGAACAGCTTGTTTGGAAGAATCAAGCAGAGATGCCAAGTCTCTCTGATTTGGATGGAGACTCCCTGAAAATAGACCAATATTACTGCATTGGATTTCATCACATCACCCAATATCCCTGATTATTAATAGAACATTGTCATTAGGTTGTATACATTTAACTCTTAACCTGCCCCAATGCATAGAGCCCACTGCCACGCCATTAATCCCCATTGTGCCAGCCCTAAATCCGCCCTGTGCCAAGTTTATTTTGAGGCCTCGTCAGTTTCGATTTATATTTTATGTTGGCATTTTTGAACCACAATATTTTGAAACCTATACACTTTTACAGGAAAACTTGTACACAAAAGTTGTAGAAAACTGTATCAGCCTTATTATGATATCAAATTTCTACAGAGATCTTATTTTGTTATTTTATTATAAACTAATAATAAACGTTATGTTGAACTTTTCATTTTTCTGCGATATATTCATTTGAACTGCATACATGCTTCTTTATCTTGAGATCATATTCATTTTGTTATATGTTTATATGGTAACTCGCATTTGGCATTTTGTGAGAAATATCCCCCTTGGACCCCACTAATAGGCTATGCCTTAACTAGAAACGATTAGGTACAAAATGTACATCCTGTGTTTTGTTCACTTATTTACATGAGGGAGTGATATGGTACATCCTGTATATCAAATACAAAACGCTAGATTACTCAAGAAAATCCAGTCTGAAAGGTGTAAACAAACATGCGTAATCCAAAGCCGATTAGCTGGTGTATGCGATGCGATGAACAATAGCGTGTGCGAAGCATTTAGTACATGTGCACAATGACTGCTATTACGAATGCGCCCAAGGGCGCTTCTGGCACTCGAACGGTAGCGCGCTCGCGTGTACAAAGCAATTAATCGATAGCGCGCTAGCGTGTATGAAGCACCGTAACGATAGCATGTTTGCAGCGCTATGGCACTTTAAGAGTTAATAGGCATCTTCCTGATTTCTGAGAAAATTTACTAAAAATCCCCCCAATTGTTGAATTTGAATCTTGGTTGCTCTGATCATGAGGAGTCAGCATCACATTACCTGTCTGTTTTTATATTGCAAATATAAACATATGTTGTTCCGTTCATCGGGTTAAAACAAATTCTGGCCGTACTTACATTTTTCGATGAGAAGTGCAAATAAGTACAGTCATAAAGTGTACAAGAAATTAGCTTGCCTTTATGCTTCTTATACATAAATATGAACATTTGTTGTAGATATGTGTATGATTTTTTTGTCTGTTTTTATATGACAAATTTAAACATTTGTTGTTACATTCATCAGGTAAAAAAAAACATTTTGTGTTGACCTGAAGTTTTGAATGAGAAGTACAAGTGGTACACATACAAGAAATCAGCTTGCCTTTTTACTTCTTATACATGTACATAATTATGTGTTGTAGATATAGTGCATGATAGCTGTACTGGTTATTGTGCTGTAATATTTTGGTGTAATATTTCATTTCAGGACGGTGACTCAGCAATTCAAGGAATTTGCTCTTGGCAAGAAGATGGGATCTGCATCAACTGGTGGAGAGAAGGTGAAGACACTTGGCTACATTTTACATGAAATAAAAAAAAACACTTTAATTTCATCCCAAAAAATGATATGCAAGCCTTGAATTTCCACCCGTAAATGATTTGCAAGCCTTGAAACTGTTTTTAGGTTGTGTATGCCACTGTTGGCATGTAGTCAGTCATCCATCCATGATGGGTAAATGCTTCTTTTCACTCATTACTCAACTGCTGTTCATTCCGTTTGTTTTACTTGGCAGGGCTAAGTGAATGAATTGAGACACAATCAATTTTTTAATGATTAAGACGCTGGGCACTTTATCCCCCATGATATAAAACAGTTGCAGTAAAAAAGTTATATTCCCTGGTGGGGTATGATGCAGAACAAAATTCAGGGTGTTCATTTTATGTCAGGCTTGGAAAAAAGGGCCCGCAAATATTTTCTTGTTTTCCTCCCTGGTACTCATTAGGGCTACATTGTCATTATCATTACTATTTTTACTCTATTTTGTCTATTTATTTGCTATATATATGCTGATCAGTTGTGTTTGTATTATTGTATTCATTATGAGTTGTGGAAAATAATAAGTTACTAAATTAGGCAATTGTTGATGTGAGGGGTATAAAAAAATTAATCTATTTATCATCTATTCATGTACTAATCCGCATGGTACTACATGTACAATTCTGTCTTGTGTTCCATATTTCAGACAAGTGTGCGAGATCTCACTCTGATGATCAAGAAGATGCCACAGTACCAGAAGGAATTAAGAAAGGTATGTAGCAAAGGCGCATGTACGGTACTTTATATAGATTGGTTGACATATTAATAGTTCAGTAACCATTACAAAGTCCAAAGCAAAGCTGGCGCTCACCCAAAAGAGTATTAAAGCACTACTTATCCAATCACATTCCTCAATCAGTTCTTCCCTTATGTGACAGACATGATGTTGCTTCATGGGATTTGTGTGTATTTAATGTTGAAATATGTGTCAATGGCGCGTACAGCTAGGGAATATGAGAATGAGCATACTACTGAACATTGAATGGAGTAAGTATTAAATGAGCAAATAAATTACTGAATGGATGAATGAATGAATGAATGAATGAATGAGTGAATTGATTAATGAATCAATAAATCTATGAATTGAATAACTAATGAGTGACAGATAAATTGCCAATTTGAATGAGTGAATAAAGGAATGAGTGAAGTGATTAATGAATCAATAGATATATGAATAGATTATATAATGAATGAGCAAATGAAGTTTCTCTCTCTCCCAAGTGCCATATCTTGTGACGTTGGCGACCATGAAATGCCAGGCTTTCCTTTCCATTGCCAGTCTAAGAAGCTCAATCTTCTTCAACCTAGTCCACATTGCAATGCTCTGCAAAAATGTTACTCTTTGGCGTCCTCGATCCCTCTTTCCTGCTATCTTTCTAGTAAGAAACAAACACTCAAAATTTCCCTTTCTCATACAGTGGCCTCGATCCATTTCTTTCACTAAGTTTAGGATGAAGTTTAGGATACAGTGGCCTCGATCCATTTCTTTCACTAAGTTTAGAATGAAGTTAAGGATGGATAAATAAATGAATGAATGATGAATTAATCTATGAATGGACCGAGGAATCAATAATCTTTGTTGATCCACAACCACAGTACACGACCCAGCTGAAGTTGGCGGAGGAGTGCATGAACCAGTACAAGAACAACGTGGACAAGCTGGTGCGGGTGGAGCAGGACCTGGCCATGGGGCAGGATTACGAGGGGGAGAAGGTCAAGGACCACATGCGCAACATTGTTCCCATCCTGCTGGACGCCAAGATCTCCGCCTACGACAAGCTCAGGGTCATCCTCCTCTACATCATCAGTAAGAACGGTGAGCATGTCAGGAATGCTGACGACTGGAAACTTATTGCTTGGGCTCGGGACATGAAACATGCGTACAGCGGTCTCCAATCTCTAGGATAAAGGTTTTCAAAAGGCCCGCTCAAAACCTCTTCAAAATCTATCGCTATAATTTTGCCTATAGTCTGTTTCCAGGTCTATTATTGGGAGGGAAGTTCGGATACAGTATCTTCCTCCATTTTCTATGGTTTTTGTCTCGCCTGAACAAAGTTCGGCAGAGACCTAGTAATCATTTTTCCTGTTAGTCTGTTAGTCTGTTGGTCTGTTATTGTCTCGCCTGAACAAAGTTCGGCAGAGACGTTTTTTTCCAGTTAGTCTGTTGGTCTGTCAGCTATAATTTTGCCTATAGTCAGTTTCCAGGTCTATTATTGGGAGGGAAGTTCGGATACAGTATCTTCCTCCATTTTCTATGGTTTTTGTCTCGCCTGAACAAAGTTCGGCAGAGACCTAGTAATCAGTTTTCCTGTTAGTCTGTTAGTCTGTTGGTCTGTTATTGTCTCGCCTGAACAAAGTTCGGCAGAGACGTTTTTTTCCAGTTAGTCTGTTGGTCTGTCAGCTATAATTTTGCCTATAGTCAGTTTCCAGGTCTATTATTGGGAGGGAAGTTCGGATACAGTATCTTCCTCCATTTTCTATGGTTTTTGTCTCGCCTGAACAAAGTTTGGCAGAGACCTAGTAATCATTTTTCCTGTTAGTCTGTTAGTCTGTTGGTCTGTTATTGTCTCGCCTGAACAAAGTTCGGCAGAGACGTTTTTTTTCCAGTTAGTCTGTTGGTCTGTTACAAAAATGTTAAAGTTTTTGTTTAACTTGCTCTCATTTCTTTATTTCTGCATCAATTGTGATCAAACTTGGTACAAATGATCCTTGGGTAATACCACATGTGTCCTCATGAGGCTGATGGGGTCAAAGATCATCTAGGGGTCAAAAGGTCAAATGATATGAGGCCTTGTGCATCATTTTTCTCAAAGTTTTTGTTTGACTTGCTCTCATTTATTTTTGCATCAATTGTGATCACACTTGGTACAAATGATCCTTGGGTTATACAACGTATGTTGATGAGGATGATGAGGTCAAAGGTCATCTCTGCACCATTTTACATATTTAAAAAAAAAAAAAACTTTTTTATCGATTGCAAAATCAGGTGAGACTCGTGGTTCGCGAACCACCTTGTTACCAAAACAAATTTGACCTGCAAAGGGGACACCCTGTCTTTAATGTTTTCCAAGTATTTATGTGTGCAGTTTCCAAGCATACATGTAGAGGGCACCTGCTTATCTTCCTGTAACATGTCAATAAATTCTCTGCCATCATTTCTCAGGAGTATATCCTCCATGTTTTATAATTGTTTTTAAAGCAAATCAAATATGTAACTTTGCCCTTCCATCGATTATTGGGGTCCAAAGATTTGCCTTAAGAATTATGTAAATGTACGCCTTTGCCTTTGCATATTTACAAAAGATATTATTTATTTGCTTTAAAGGTGTATTGAGCTATATGTATAAGATATTTAAATATGATCAAAGCAGAGATTGCGATTTATAGTCGCATCAACTGTTCATGTTGCTGACCAGTAAGCAATACATGTGGGATGAAACTGTGCTGTCATGTCGGCGGGATAAAAAATGATTGATGAGTTGATATCTGTTCTCTAGATGGTAAGGTTGGTATCACCGAGGAGAATCTGAACAAGCTGATCCAGCATGCGGCTATTCCAGACACAGACAGACCCATCGTCAACAACATGGCCCAGCTGGGAGTCCAGATCATACACAATGTGAGTACACCAGCACCCGTTTGACCTGAATTGAATTGATTTGTTTCATTTTTTTGCCACATGATATACACAAAATGCAATGATACAGTAGTACAATACGTCACAAATAACAATGTTAATGTACAGAATTTGATTATACCAAGCAGGTTTGACGTTTTACTATCCGTTGAAGGTGAATTGCTACTTATGCTTTTGGCTCAGTTCTGCTATATGTATAAAAGTGAGGAAAAATCTTTGATGTGAGAGCAGTACAGAAGTGTTTGTAAATCATTTCCATACTCATCTTATTTGTTGAATTATGCATTGAAATTGAATTAGTGATCTTACTTTTGCGCCAGTTTTGCTACATGTAAAATAGCAAAGAACCATACCGATGTTACTTTGTGTTATTAATTATTTAGTGA
The DNA here is from genome assembly GCA_963669155.1 of Arbacia lixula. Taxonomy (NCBI): domain Eukaryota; kingdom Metazoa; phylum Echinodermata; class Echinoidea; order Arbacioida; family Arbaciidae; genus Arbacia; species Arbacia lixula. The sequence goes on from OZ022588.1 coordinate 7,466,219, forward strand.
AATTGAATCTCTGATCTTACTTTTCGCTCAGTTTTGCCATATATGAAAAAGCAGAGAGCCATGCTTCTGTAATTTGTTTCATTATTTAATGAGATTGAATCACTGATCTTAATACTTTTGGCTCACTTTTGGTACATGTGAAAGAGCAAAGAAAAGTCTTACATGTAGATGTGAGAGCAGTATGGCAGTGTTTCTACATTATCCTCGTTCTTTATCCCTCCTGCAAATAGCAGCAGAGAATGCGTAAGAGCAAGCCAGTGCAACGCAAGGAACGAATCACAGAGCAGACCTACCGCATGTCTCGCTGGACACCACTCATCAAGGACATCATGGAGGTGAGCCATGGGGCAAAAGGCCTCAAGGTCAATGTGAAAGTCGAACTGGAGGATCACTCTTGAAGGTCAAAATGAAAGTCAAATTTGAGGGGAAATTTTGAAAGGTCAAAGTGAAAGTAAAGTTTAAAGGGAAATTGTGAAGGAAATTTTTGAAGGTCAAAGTGAAAGTCAAATTTGAGGGGAAATTTTGAAAGGTCAAAGTGAAAGTAAAGTTTAAAGGGAAATTGTGAAGGAAATTTTTGAAGGTCAAAGTGAAAGTCAAATTTGAGGGGAAATTTTGAAAGGTCAAAGTGAAAGTAAAGTTTAAAGGGAAATTGTGAAGGAAATTTTTGAAGGTCAAAGTGAAAGTCAAATTTGAGGGGCAATTTTGAAAGGTCAAAGTGAAAGTAAAGTTTAAAGGGAAATTTTGAAGGGAAATTTTGAAGGGAAATTTTGAAGGTCAAAGTGAAAGTCAAATTTGAGGGGCAACTTTGTGGGTCTTGAATTAAATGCTGCCCTTTGTTGTTTGTAGCTTATTACGAATAGTTATGTTGAGATTACCTGTATATCAATGTGTTTTCTTAGTAAAACTTTAAGAATCATTATTAGGTACTTCTATGTGGTTGTCATTAATTTCTAGGTCCAACAATATGGATGGATTAAAGATATTAGGTTGGGAGTGCTTGAGTAAACATGTAGTAATTCTTGATACATTAGTGAATTATCTTGAGATTTAAACTTTGACTCAAATGCAAAATTCAGAGAAAAATAATAACCTCCAAATGTTCTGCTGATTCCTTCTTCCTTCCACAGGGCCTTACAAATAGGGTATTTGGAGGTAATTGTTTTTACTGAAATGCAAAATTCAGAGAAAAATAATAACCTCCAAATGTTCTACTGATTCCTTCTTCCTTCCACAGGGCCTTACAAATAGGGTATTTGGAGGTAATTGTTTTTACTGAAATCATCAAGAATGTCAATCTTGAGATTGTTACACAAATGCAGTTCAAATTTCATTTGGACTTGAGATAACTGTTGGTTGCTGTGTTATATCCCCTCCAGGATGCCATTGCCAACAAGCTGAGTGACCGAGAGTATCCCTTCCTGTCTGGCAAGAACAACACTGGCAGTGTGGGCAGCTCTGGGCCTAAGAGGTGGGTACACGGATCATTACAGCGCTATTCCATACTTTAGGAAAACACCTGTACAAACTTGGGTCTGTAGTCACAATGGTGGGTGACTTAGACCTTGACATACTAAATGTACTGCACTAAACTTTATGTTTCATCACAGATTCACAACAGTGGGTGACTTCAATGTTGTGCTGTAATGATTACGTGGAAAATCTCAATATACTTTAGTCATTCCAAAGACAACATCAATGGTATTGAATCAATAATGATGTAATTCTACCTGTCCTTTAATTGCTAATTGGCATAGAGGAATTTTGTTTATCATTATTGATATGGTCCCTGTGGAATAATTACAGGCTTTTAAAATGAACAAATTGTCTTGAATTTGAATTTCTGTTTACTGGTAGTCATTATCAGTGATTCATTAATGATGGTGAAAGAGGTGTTAATGAATGTACTACGGTGTGGGATTTATGGTGAAAGAGGATTGGGAGGGGGTAGACAAGTACTGCAAGAAGAGGAAGAAAAAGAATGGGCCTTCGAGAAAGACTCTCATTTCTGGTCTTCAGTATCTTTTGTACGTCACAATCACAGCAGTATTTTATGTCGAACTTAAAATACTTCTGTCTTGAGAAAGACTCTCATTTCAGGTCTCCATTATCTTTCGTGTGTCATAATCACAGTAGTATTTTATGTTTAACTTAACTCTTTGCCCGCCACGCACGCTATCTCCCCTGCGCCACATTAATTTCAGGGTGCCACATTCAGAGGGGCTTTGCATGCACTGTCTTACTCAACTTGCAATAACTTTTTATTGGTTTGTCGTGATGAAAAAAAATGTGTAGCAAAGTCTAAGAGAAATTAACACTCTTGCCAAAGGTACCATTTTTTTCATGTTTAATATCATAGATTCTGAGAATTATAACTTTACATTCTGTCTCCAAATTATCGTTTTGGAGGCTAATTTATACCTCCATTATTTCCTAATGAAGGTTATTCTCTTAAGTTAGTTCGTAGAAAAGATGTGTTCTTTAGCTTTCATTACATACCAAACCCATGTCTTTATGGGAATAATGAGCCAAGCAATTTAGATTTAGATTTAAATAGGGCATTCAAAAAGAGTAAGTTAACAATGAACTAAACTCTTCTATTGAAATTGACCCTGGGTACTTTTCAATAGACTTCCTGTCCTGGGAGACTTCCTGCCTATTGATACTTTGATCCTCTTATTGTTATAAAGGGAGGTAGCAGTTTGTCGCTATTGTATGTGTGTGCGCACAATACAATTAAATGCGTTCCGTATGCATTGTGCGCGAAATGTGACTTGAGTCGAACTTGGCAGCCCGCTGTATGTGCCGTGAGTCGAACGAAGCGGGCTAAGAGTTAAACACTTCTGTCTTGAGAAAGACTCTCATTTCTGGTCTCCATTATCTTTTTGTATAACACAATCACAGTAGTATTTTATTTTAACTTCTGTAACTATATTCCTCATGCCACACCTCTTTCACTTCATCTCTCTTCTTCCGCCTATTCTCCCACACCAGTGCTCGCTATGGCAACTGGCACAAGGACCGAGGCATGTTGGACTACAAGACCGGTCCTCGTCTGATCGTCTTTGTCATCGGAGGAATCTCCTACTCTGAGATGCGGTGCGCCTACGAGGTCTCCAAGGACCCTCAGTACAACAAGTGGGAGGTCTACATCGGTAAGCAAAGTTGCTGCAGATGATGATACCTGTCGTTAGGGTGACGTTGATGGGGATGGGAGTGATGTTGCTAAGCATTCTGAGGAAAGGAGGATAGGGGTAACAATGCTGGTGTTAAAGATTATGTACATGTAGAGGCTTGTTTCCTTCTCAGCATTTTTTAGAATATACTCTGTTTGTACCCATTTTTAATTAGTCTCATATTTAGTGAAGTACTTACCATAAATTCCATTACTTGGTACAAATGAATGTTTGGATAATTCTGGGAAATTTTCCAGTTTGAAAAGAAATTTTAGGCATACAATCAGTAGTAGTAAAAATAGCATGCTTCATTCTGTAAATGAAAGATACTAGTCTTCCTACTGGGTGTATGCCTAAAATTTATTAAAAAAAAAGAAGAATATTTGAATATGTCTGCCCCAAACCACATTATTTGTATGTTTGTTTGTTTGCAGGTTCCACCCACATCTTGACACCAGAAGGATTCCTGAGCGACCTTCGCGATCTCAGCATCAACTAGATCTCGTGCTTCAAGTCCTGAGACAAAAGGCACTGGGAGGAGGGTCGATTCCCTTTTATCATTGGTTCTTTCTTCAACAGAAATAAACATTTAAACCATTCCATCAATTCCAAATGGTACAAAGATGTATGGATATTATGTTGTAACTCTAATTCACTCAAAAAAAAAAAAATCTGAAATTCATAGGTATACAGAGTATATGCATGTGCGCTGATAGTGACACATAGTGTGAGGGCTGGATTAGAATTATTATGAATGGTTTCTTTTTTCTTTTTCTTTTTTTAACCCATCTCAAAATAAAATAAGCCCAGTCATATATTAACTGTTTTTATTAAATGACAATTTTCAATAACGCTCAAACAAACAGCTATTTTGGACAAGAAAGTATCTTGTTGATATTAAAGAATCTTCTGCAAACACACTAGCAGAGTACATTACTGCAGAAGATTCTTTGAAAATGTGGTGGATCGTATCATTTATGAAAATCCTATCAGCTGATCTTTGTTTATTAGTGATTCCTTTCAGTGCAACAGTGGTATGTTGTTTTAGTGATATATTTTGCAAGTATGTCTTTTATTAGAGACAGGAATTTCATAGGAGGTTTCCTCTCTTGAACAGATGTTAGAGACTGTTATGTATATATTTGTAATTGATTCATGTTAGTACTCAAATTTAAGTTATGCATTATTACATTATGTTGCCCACCAACTTTTCATTGAATTATGATTGTTACAAGCATCGTGAAGGGAGAGAGCTAAATATCTGAACATTGTAAAATCAAGGGTATACTTGTAGTGGCGGCACAAATCCTGTTTTTATGGACATGAAGAGACAACATCCATATTGTACAGCCCTTAACTACGAAACGAAGCCAAGGTAGATTTGATTCAATAGAAGCTGCTATATTATTGCAAAATGAACAAAAGGGCAACAACTTAAGTATATTAGTGTGGTGCTCATTTAAATATTGGGCATGCCTTTATTTTGTTTGCATTTATGACGTAGGAGTGTAAACGCTTTGAAGACTACTTCACAAAATAAACAACTGGCTATGATACTTGGTCTTGTGGAGTTTGTTGTGGAATTGAAATGAAAGAAATCTTGTGTCTGTGCCAAGCATGCGTTCTCATATACGCTGGATGTACAGTATTTATTCCTCTTTCAGAAACAAAACAACTTATATTGTGTGTATGTATTCAACTCACTCTTTCCCTCTAGTTTTTCCTTAATTCTTATGGAACTTTTAGCACTGTAAATCTTTAAATCACTTCTGGTAGAATGCATTATTCTCTACTAATTAATCTATGTGTATTGTACTTATCTTGTATATAGCTATATCCAATATTCATATCTACGAAGGCTATAGTCTGTGTGTGTATATAAATCTATCAGAGATATAGAATTAGAGGTGTAGTTACTTAACATACTTTGAAGCTGGTAACATAGCTGAATTGATTAATTGGTTGTGTATATTCTGTAAAGGGAAGAGCTAAGATGGAGTGACACTAAACAAGTTTGTATTTTATTACATTAAGAATCTGGAAGTGGGCATCAGTTCCAACCCGAAATCAAAATTATTTTCCGTTATAAACACAACAATACATTGAAAATATTGAATGGTTCTTTCTTCGTCTTGAACAATTGAACGTATATAATTGACTCTATTGTTCTCTTATTTCTCCTCAATATCCTTGTGATGAAGTTAGGAAAACTGATAACAGAGTGAACAGAATTCTTCAGCTGCATTCACATCCTTTTCTCCAATAATATTCTCCTTGTGATGAATTTGAGATTACTCATTGTTATATGGGTACTAGTCCAATAAGAAAAGGAAAGAATAACTCGTGTATAGATAATGATGATGCAGAAATCATTTCTTCTAAGAGAAATACGTATATATGATGCACAATGATATCAAAACATAAACCAATGAAAACATCTGTGGTACAATTTTTAAATGAAAAAAGTAGAACATCACATAATGAGAGCAAAAAATGCATGTTGGAAACATATTGGTCTCATATGACCTTGTGGTATACAAAAAAAAAAGGCAAGTACAGTCAGTGTAACAGTTCTGTTGATTCATTTACTTATTGATATTTGCATAGATATTATGAAGCTTTTTGTTTTCCAAATAAAAACGTTTCTTTCCATGGATGTACTTTGATGCTTAGAACAGTGTTATCTTTAGGAAATTGTGAAAATGTGCTATGTATAAAAACCTGTACATATAAGAAAATGAGTCTACTCTATGCATAACTTACTAGGCTTAGCGTTTAGATGCCTTTGTGGATCTTTTCTCATGTAGCTTCATATGCTTTGGTTGTGTGTAAAATAATTTCAGTTTTGATTATTATATATGAAAGATACGTGCAATAAATAAGCCTCAATGTTAAGTATGCCCACTTAAAACAGTAAATAGGGGTAGTAAGTATGTGTGATTTTCAGTGAAACGTATAAGCATACATGTGTCAATCATATATACATTGGTATACCAATTGGTACGGTCATAGTAGTTGTCTAAAAAAAAGAGTGTATTTATAGATTTCTTTTGTAGTATGATGTATTTTGTACCCTATCATTTCTTATTTTATATTTGTGCTCAAGTGGAATTGTGGGTGCATTATTATGTAGAAGTTGTAGACCAATCCATAACGAAAATATATAAAATGGTATAGACTGCACAATTACCCGCTTCAATGTGGAGTTTTGAAATCATGGTCACACGGCACAAAAAGTCTTTAAAAGTAAGGACATAATTAACATTTAACGTTTTCTTTACAATTGGATTTTGGAGTTGAACCAAACCGATGGTAGGTTTATCAGGCTGTATGAAGACTAAAATATTCTATGACTAGAATAGTGATCAGTTTCAAGCTGTCTGTTTGGAAAGTTTCAGACAATTTGAAAGGGTACACATTTGTCAGGATAGGCCATTTTATATTATATTTAGTTGTTGAATGTCATTACTATTGCTTTCCCCAAAGTATGAAATAAATACGATATAAGATCATTATCCGATATTCTTTGCCTTGTGTTCTAATTTTGGTGAAGTCAGCATGAAGTTGTGTTAACCGTCTCTGTGCCATATGAGCCCTGTGAGATTTGTGTGCATTAGTAAGTGAAAAAATGCACACATCAAGAGTCTTCATGCCTTTGTACACCCACTCAACATGGGAAGCACTCGTTATTGCGAAGGTTGTTATTCCGAACGTTACGGGACAAATGCTCGGATAAACGAACCCTTTTTCGTTTTCAGACTAACGAGCATCAAGGTATAGGCAATATACGTGTTTCGGAATTAAGAACCTTCGGAATATCGAACTGTAACCCTCAACACTGCATTTCAGTCCAGTTCAGTGAGCAAGGAGGCTACATGTATTTCTCACTACAAAATGCATGTTTTGTTTACTCGTATAGTCAAAACTCATCTGCAAAGACCACCTCAAAGGAAAAGGTCAAAGTAATCTTTGACACGGATGTCTTTGGAGACAGGAGCATTTGGATGCAAATTGCTTCAAGAGATTCATTTTAAAGTAGAGTGGTAGAGTGATAGGTGATATTCATAATTTTTGAGTGTGTGGTCTTTGGATATGGGTTTGACTGGTACAACATTAAATATACACTCTGCAGCCAATATGTAAAGAATATATACATCCAATTTTAATCAGTTTGATGAGCAAGCTTGCCATACCATCCTCAAAAAATACAGTTATTACTGGCATTATTAATTTTGTTAAATTACTGAGTCTGCATACAAACACGTTACCACATGGATAACAGGTTACTCCATTTTTAACATGTTGATTTAAATATTTCTTCCACTTCATTAGCACTTCAAATGTACAGTATTGGTTATTTTCTAATGTGAATAGTTGATCTTCAACCCATTTCATCAAATATTACTTTTACAAAACACCATGATATATAATCCCTAATTTGATTATTTACAAGCAATATACTTGGTGTTGCTTACAAGCACTCAAAACAAAACACATTGCTTAATTAATAAGTACAAATAATATTGAACGTAAGATTTGATGCCGAGATTTAAAACTTGAACATATTATTATTGTCTAGAAAGAAACTACATAACGTACATACAAGCAGAAAGTACATAAACTTGACTTATCTGGCTATTGCACTACTAAAACCCAGGATGAAAAGTCTACCTGACAAAATTCTAAATGAAGAGCACCGATACTCGGGGAAACACTCGTTATTCCAGAGGTTCGTTTTTCCCGAACATTACGCGACAAATCTAGGATTAACGAACCCTTTTTCGTTTTCGGACTAACGAGCATCGAGGTATGGGCAATTTACGTGTTTCGGAATTACGAACCTTCGGTACATCGAACCTTCGGAATAAACAAACCTTTGGAATATCGAACTGTAACCCGATATTCTGAACCAAATGACAGTGAGCCTTGTCTTGAGAAAGTATCATTTAAATAACTTCAAACTTTGCTCTTTCAGTGTGACAGAACCGATAATACACATAACGACCAGTATTCTGAAGAGTGGACTAAATTAGTACAGCTTTAGTACAGTTGAAGTACACTGTTTGCGTGAACCTCTGTTCAGAATACAGGCCAATAATGCCATGACAATGTACATGAAGGGTATGGGTGGTATTCCAGAATGATCTTAAATGCTAACTTACGAGAAATCTTATCCTTTGTCCAAGATGGTATTCCAGAATGATCTTAACTTTTCTCCTAACTCCGCTAAGATTTCTCCTAAGTTTTCTCCTATCTGTATGCAAATTTATGCAAAAAGGAGGATTGCTATTCCAGAATGCGCGCAAGAGAGGATTTAAGACAAAACTTAGGAGAAAACTTAGTAGAGCCTCCCCCTGTCTTGGCCATTCATAACACACGCAATAAAAAACAGCAGCATTTATTTGCATAAGCGCGTGTACATGATTGGATTGCGCATACAAATGTTGCGCGATCACAAATATCAATCCTAGGGGGAGGGTCCGGTGAGATGCTGTAATCGTGATTGGCTGTTCATAAATGAAACACTTTCCTCCATTTGCTAATAAATTTGCACTGGATGGGGTCAAACCCTCCTTAATTTGCATTACGAGAGTCCTAGGAGGATGTTCTGGAAAACCAATTTCTTGCTCACTTAGGCACCTCCTAACTCGGGGACTTAGGAGAAAACTTAGGATAACTTCTGGAATACCACCCTGGGTCTCTAGAAATTATGACAACTCTATCCTGAAATTCCAAGTTGGTGAAGTGCTATCTTGACCCTTTTGCTTTATTTATTTTAAATTGCTGTAATTCACTGTTGATGGAATTTACCATAGTAGCCACTCTTTGCTCTAGTAGCCACTCTTTGCTCTAGTAGCCACTCTTTGCTCTAGTAGCCACTCTTTGTTCTCGTAGCCACTCTTTGCTGCAGCCCACATAGTGGTAACCATCAATGATTACTTACAATAGTTGACAAATCTAAATAATACATTATGCATATCATACAAAATGGCCCTGGGCTCCAATTCTGTTCACTGTAATCTCCACATGCACATGTCTAACGAGTACAATGTTGTATCTCTGCTATAGCATAAACACATGCATGCACATATGACACCAGAGGTCATAGAGTTGTCATTGCTTTGAGAAGCCCACCCCAAAATGTCCATGTCAGAGCATTGATCAGGTACCTCCATAGCCACACACGCTTACATTTCATTCTTTGATTAATGACATCGCTTTTATCATTTTACTTGTGATGGAAAATAGCAAAATGTCATAATTAGGGGATAATGTTCCCTCTAGAATGAGATGAAATATGCAGAACAACCATTTATGATTTGTATATATGGTAATGCATATTATAATGTCTAGTCATCAGGATAAATGTAGAGAACAAAATTATGATAATTTAGATACTTGTCAAAAGCTTGAGAGAAATGATAATTTTGAAATACATGTATCTGGCATGAACTATGCTTGAATAAAAAATGAACAATATCTAAAATGTTAAAATGGACATACACAATAATTAGGCAATGTATAAAAGAGGTTGAATTAGAACTGTTCTTCCAAACTTTATGAATTCAATTTGACCTTTCTTCTGATATAGACAATTAAAAGCAGAATTTCAAACTTTGATCCAAATCGTTCATCAACACATAATTTTTTTTCCCTCTGATATCATTTCAAAAGCTTTCAATAATAAGATGTATTTCAGATTTTCTTAATGCTGTCATCATAACCTACACAGCTGTTGCTATGGCAAGTTCTCACCAGTGTGACCAGAAATAAAGCAACCTCCCTTTTCTGGTACATCTCCCCTCATCGCACTACTTCCCCCTCCTTCAGAACACTAAATAATGAAAATAAACCCCTACATACATGATCTCACCCCTCGAGTATTTATTACTTCCCAAAACATCACCCCAAATGTATTATCATTAAAAGACAAAATAGTTTGGGAAAAAAGATACATGTATAAAAAAAAAAATGATTCATTTTCTGACAGAAAAAATGAATTCAAGTGATTCATAACCTCTGCCAAGCATCATTGAAAATGGCTATAAATATTTCTGTATTTACATATGAAAAAAAGGAAAACAAAATATATAAATATCTAGAAAATAAATACTTCTGTTGACCTTCAATTCTCACACCTCCTTCTCATTCTACTTGACATAATATTTTTACTTGACATGTATTCTTCCTTGACATATTCTCTGGCAAAAAATCAGATAGATGTCTGATATATCTATACAAACATGTATATGTATTTGCACCATATGGTGTGCCAAAAAGAAGTTTTTTTTTCCGTCCTCCGTTTGAAATCTTGCCAGCTTCACAGGTCCTACTTGTTCCTGGTCTTCAGAACAATTGGAACTGGTAAATGAAAACAGATAGAAAGAACCAATCAAGATACTGGGCACAAGCGCATCAATAGTGCTTGTCTTCCGGGGAAAAATATATAATAATGCTGCAAAGGTACACTAACTACATGCACTTTTCAAGATTATTTCATACACACACTTGTAATTTATCACGTGTGGAGTTGTGGTTTTGATGACATACTTCCATCAAAGTTCTTAAATAGGATCCAGTATAGTTTGTATCAAGACAGACTTGCAAGGTAAGGTGTTATTTCAAATGTTTCTTTTCTGCATGCTATACATGGGCATTATCATTTCTATCTGTTATTAATACTTGGTCATGATCAAGTAAAACTTCCTCTAAAATCATGAATATGACTAAAATGAAGGGGAAATAAAACCATAACACAATTTAGTTAAAAATTCAGAGAATTTAATTGGTGATTGCTTGAAGAAAATCAGATAATGGAGGAAAGCTTTGTATTTATTTCAATATTTCTGATCATGAATTTCCTACTAGTCTGAATTTCCTGAAATTCATAACTCACTCTGTCCCTTCTATTGTGGTCGTCCTCTAATAAAGTTAGGAGTTTACATCCTGAAATAGAATTGTGTAACACATGTTACAACACAATTTTATACTTACTGAATACAATTAGAAGGATGATCACAACCACCATCAATATGATCAGCCTCATCTGGTGAACAAATAATAATCATGTGTTTCTGGTTAAGAAGGTCAAACCCACAATATCTTCCTCTCCAACAAATCTTAAAAATCATGCTGTCAACGTTTGGTAAGATCAACTAGGCTGACGTATTGCTGCGGAATTTCATGACTTCTTTCTTCGCAGTTTTGCAACTTTTTAAGACCAAAATTGCAGCGATTTCCACCCGGCATCACGATGCTACATTTATTTCAGTGATGTCATCCTAACTTAGGCTCATTTTTGTGACTTGTGTACAAACCAAATGAAAAATGTCTTCAATCAAAGAATTCACAAAGTATGTTTCTTTTATTCTCATCACGTCAAGTAATCAATTGCGGTATATTTTTAATGCTGCAATATAGACTCCAATTCAAAAAGAGGCAGTTAAAGGGGAAGAAGTGCAAATGTACAAATGTACAAAACAAGGAAATTTTTTTGGGGAAAAAATGGGCTTTTCCATTAGTTTATGTTAAGGACTTCTTAATCAAGCCATAAAGAAGAAGCTGGTAGAGTTCTATCTTGGGCAAAGGGGAAGCAACAGACTTAACCCTCTCAGTACTGTAGGTGCAGGAAATGTGAAATGCATCAATGGATTTTTCCTGAGGGGGTGTTTCACCAAGTTGTTCATAAGCTAAGAAGAACTTTACGCACGACTTGTGACCCTTTCTTGTAAATGAGGTACCTCAACTTGTTCCTGTTTGCAACACAGTGTGAGATAATTTCCAAAAATTCTAGATTCAAATTTGACAAACCATAAACTTTGTATTCAGACACTTGTTAACAACATGAATTTTAATTTATAAAGATAAGATTTTAACTGAAACTGAGGGGAAACAAAATCAATGAGAATATGATTAAGCACGAGAAGGGATCACCAGTCATGCGTAAAGTTGTTTGTAGCTTACAAACAGCTTGGTGAAACCTCCCCTGGCCTGGTAATAGAGTATGGGTTAACATGTTTTGGCTAGCTCACCTTGCACTGCTGCCACCAGAAGTGTGACCGGAGGCCCTTAGCGCTGGTCTTGAAGATGGACGCACTGTACAGCAGATCATCTGAAGGAAAACGAGTGGAGGACAAAACAAGGGGGCACATTACACAATATAGTGAAACCTGCTCTATGGACCCCCTGTATAGAAAGACCACCTGCCTATAAAAAACACATTCCTTGTTTCCCTTGGAAAAAAGAATAATTGAAACCGGGAGGGTGTTTCACTAAGCTGTTCGTAAGTTACGAACGACTTTACGAACGACTGGTGATCCCTTCTTGTGCTAAATGCAATACCGCACTCTGTTCACTGAGAATCTGACTTAGCACAAGAGGGGCTCACCAGTCGATCGTAAAGCCGTTCGTAACTTATGAACAGCTTGATGAAACACCACCCTGTACATAAAGATAACATTTCTCGTCTCCCATGAGCAGGTACAAGTTTCACCGTAGAATGATGATCTGTGAATATTTGCTTTACTGCCAAAGACAAGATGCACATTGGTACAGCAAAAAAAATTAAAAGGCTGTGGAGGACATAAGGGAAGAACATTTCATAACATAGTGATCAACTGTAAATACTTTTAATACTGCCAACAATAGGTTCAGGTAGCAGATAAAGTTCTATAAAAAAAAAATATCTTAAAAATGACTTTAACTACATTGCACCCTCACAGTAACTACCACATCAGGCTATTTCCACTCTCTGAATCATGGTCAACATTCTTACTAGCAATCTGTTACATTTTAAACTACTAACAACTTTTATTATTCCTCTTTGATTCCTCACAAAAAAGATATCTAGTATTTCTTGCTGACAAAAAAGGAGCACTCTTATTTTTGTGTGTAGCGACCATAAATTATCACGCTCGTTCTGACTACCTAAGGACCATACCTGTTTTATCCTGAAGATCCTCTAGCTTCTCTCCTCTGTCGATCACCTTCTCCATGTTTCCCTTCATGATCCCAACCACCTCATCCACCTGGCCTTGGACTCTAACACAGAAAAATACAAAGAATTTGATGTCAATGACATTGACAATGACACAGATACATTCCTTACAATAACAATGTCAATGTCAATTCAATATCACGGACAATTACAGTGGTGATAGTCTTCCTTACAAGTTGATACCAATAATAATTGAACTTTGCGGTGCACTATGGGAGAAAGGGAGGGATTGGTGACTGGATATTTTCTAGAATATGGTAGTCCTGAAAAGGACTGTTGGTATTCTTTCTAGTCCTCTTCAAAACTACCACATCCCTGAAAGAATCCAATTACCAATCCCTCCCTTTCTCACATGGTGCACTGCAAAGTTCAAGTATTATCTACCGGTACACCACCATGGACGGGGATACTTACAAGCAACCAAAAAATTACTTTTTTTCTTTCCAGGGCTCTTTTTGGAGAAACTTAAAAATTTTCCAGGGCTACTTTTTCATTTTCCAGGGCTCTTTTTCCACTTTCCAGGGCTACAATTTCTGGAGCTATTTCGCGTTTTTTTATTTTTTTTTTTATTTTGTGTGTGTGTGTGTGTGTGTCAGGCGCGTACGCAGGATTTTTGTAAGGGGGGGGGGGGGGGTTACGAGAAGTTGATGAGCATGGGGGGTGGTAGTGGTGGGTTTTGGAGTGTTTTTTCTTCACAAATTTCTCCATTCCGTCAAGTCTAAAACAGTGCTCTTAGTGGGTGGGGGGGGGGGGGGGGGGGGGTTCAGCCAAAACAAATTTTTAAAAATGGAGGCGAAAGAGGGGGGGGGGGGGGGTTCAGCCAAAACAAATTTTTAAAAATGGAGGCGAAAGAGGAGGGGGGGGGGGGGGTTGACCAAAAAAAAAACGAAAAGGGGGGGGGGGGGGGGGGTTCACAAATTAAAAAGTTGATTCAGGTTAAATACTTCATTGGCGTCAGCGACTCAGCTCAGTCAGAGCCAGGGGCATAAACTTAAACATGCACAGTACATACGGTACGGTAAGTACAGATTGATATATATCTTGTAATCTAAATTTAAGATTTGATAAATGTTATGTAGATCTAATGTAGTTGAATCTTGAAGATTTTCAATGTCAAGGAATATGAAAAAAAAAGCACGGCAAACTGTGTTGCCCGGCCATAAATGGTCACAACAGGATAGTCACAATCAAACAATAGCTCTCCCGTAGTTACGGCCGCCTTACTAGTCGGCAAACTGGTATGCCACAGCAGCTGCCATACCCGTTTGCAGACTAGTAAGGCGGCCGTAACTACGGCAGAGCTATTGTGACTATCCCGTTGTGACCGTTCATGGGCAACACAGTTCGCCGTGCATTTTTTTTCATATTCCTTGACATTGAAAATCTTCAAGATTCAACTACATTAGATCTACATAACATTTATCAAATCTTAAATTTAAATTACAAGATTTATATCAAACTGTACTTACCGTACCGTATGTACTGTGCATGTTTACGTTTATGCCCCTGGCTCTGACTGAGCTGAGTCGCTGACGTCTGACTATGCTATGCATAGCATAGCACTAGCAGCTTGAAGTTTGAGAAAAACATGGATAAATTCCTGGTTCGAGCGGCTGTGCGGGAAGCCGAAAACTTCTTTGCTTTAGTCGTACCGCTAATGAACGGGTCATTAGATACTGATCCCCTGTTGTTTCCGCTCGAACCAGGAATTTATCCATGTTCTTCTCAAACTTGAAAGCTCGCCACAGAAGCATTCATTATTTATGTACCGCGTATGCTTTGCATACACTACACAGTACACGTACGATCATATGCATGGCCGACTGGCCGTCTAGCCCAGCGCCTAGGCCTAGCTAGGTATGCACTATGCATTCGTATCGGGCGCGCGCGCATGGAAGAAACTATGAAAAGCCGTTCCCGCCAAAACGCGTGCCAAAATCATACGCGTGCAAGTCAGAACGTACGCGTATGGTTTTGGCACGCATTATGGCGGGAACGGCTTACCATAGATATCGGGCGCGCGCGCATGGAAGAAACGCTCCACATGCGATGGATACTGCACTACACACAGCATGCATTCAGCAGTACAGTGAGTCGGTGAAACATGCTGTTTGCTTGCGCGCTCTCAATCTTCGCTGTGCAAAGTGCCGCAGTGCAGTGCGCGGCCGTCAAGCTAGGATTGGCTGCTTGTAGTCTAGTCGTGTTGCAAATGTTACGGGGGCGATTTCCTATTTTTGTGTCGCCCACGAAATTGCATTTTTGGCCTGTTTCGGGGGCTCTTTTAGGTGTTTCCGGGGCGAATTCGCCCGCCGCCCCCGTGTATTTTTTTGGTTGCTTACAAGCAACATCTAATTTGATACTAGTATTTGAACCGCATCCTAATTTGATCTTCTTCTTGAGTTATCTCTAGCCATAGTTCATTGATAATTTCTCTCTTTTAACACATTTCTGTTTTAAGAAACAAAATGTATACATTTATCATTTTCCATGGGTTAGCCAACTGCTTCATACGTAACATTATGATGGAAGAGAAAAACTTATGGTCACAAATTCTTTAAAGATTTCATGCCATTCATTTTGAAAGAGGGTTTGCTAGAATGAAGCGTGGACTTTCACAATCATTCACATAACTTACTTCTGGATATTGCTCGATGGTTTAGGAGCAGGACTGCGATCATAGAAGAAGTCTTCCTCTTCATCTTCATCGTCATGGTATTCACCTAGCAGATTTACCTGCAAAGAATAAAACATGCTCAAATGTAATCCAACTTTTTTGTCACCTTTTAATCCCACACTCCAACATTTGTATCTTGCTAGAGCCCTCTACCATTGTTGCTCATAGTCGAACGAGATTCGCTGGTCACTGCTTTAGGGCTAAAGACCAAGTAATATCAGATGTTATTTGCATGAGACTCCCATGCCCTATTGAATTAAACAGAGGAAGGAGACCTCACAACTACATGGATTGTATTGCAAGGGACATCCAGTGTGAAACTGGGGACTTGCAAACATTGATGAATGATAAAGACTCATGGCGTTGTATTGTGAACTCAATCTCGGATGCGTCTGCTTAGTAGTAGTAGTAGTAGTAGAGCCCATAAATTGCAATTACAATTTGAACAGGAGAATAATTTCATTACGCACAATTAAATTGACATCTTGTGCAATCAGCCCATGAAGGTGGTTCCCTGAACATTCCAAGTCAGACTAAATATTGACATAATAAGCATATTACAGACAAATGCTCAATCTAATCAAGAGTTGCGAATGATCTGACCCCATCTGAGTCCAATACCCTATCTCTAATGTACAGTTGATACCAATTGCAAGTCAAGTTACGATCAATCGCATTTCTTTAGAGACAGATGGAGGTCCTTGATAGATGGGGGATCCATCCAGTACTCACCCGCTCAACCTCCCTGGAGCCGGAGAGGTCTCCATGCCTCATGTGTCTCTTAAACTTTGGAGGCATTGCTTGGCCTTGGTGCTGCCTCCTACAGCATCATGAACAATCACACAACACAGTCCTGAGGAAGCAAAGCAACCAAAACACACAATAAGCCATTTCCGTAATGTATTCAATCACAACCTTACCCCTTGGCATAAGTTCACGTTTAGCAACAGGTTATTCCCTTCATCTGTATCAAGTGATTCATTTTCAATTGATGAAAAGCAGTATGCATCTACACTCCAGCTCAAAGGAATTGGCATAGGGAAAGGGAAAGGGAAGAAAGGGAAGGAGCTGCAGTTTTAAACCACGGTATATTTTGTCCAGTTCAGCACGGAACATGATGCTTTTAAGGCTAAAGCATCGTGTTTCATGCTGATATGGACAAAATATACCACGGTTTAAAAATGCGGCTCCTTCCCTTTCTTCCCTTTCCCTTTCCCTATGCCAATTCATTTGAGCTGTAGTGTATTAGTTGTTGCTAGTCAGACAAACCTCATGACAAGCTTTGATTCAGGGTTTCTATTATTAGTGTAGTTTGAAAAACGTGCACAACATTTGCAATAATGAAAATGGTCAATAAATTAGCAGACGTCACATATTCTTCAAAGATAAACCTGGCTGTAACTTAAGCTAAGTGCCTTTTCAGTTCTTCTTTCATTTTAAAGTAAACTGACTCAACTGATACTCAAGCTGATATACCATACTTCATATTCGTGCTCGTGTTTACAGTGATTTATCTGGCCACCTAAAACTTACAAGTTAACTTATTGGAATTACTTACTTATGTCACAAAAAAGTTAGAGTGAGACCAAGACTAGGTCTTTGACATTGACACAGTAACCGTCCTCTTTCTCTTTGAGCACTAGTACTACTACTCCTGTAGTCCTGGCTTAAACCAAAATTGTTGTTTTGCCTGTAAAAAGTGTAAAAGTGTTAGACTTGCACTTTGCGTTAAGAGGAGCCAGGTGTAATGTCAGCGGATCCAACGTCCTACAGAGACTAATTTTCTGGTCTTTTTGCCACAAGGGGAAACAGATAAATATGGAGGCTAATACAAGCCAAATTACTGACGTCACGAGGAAGTGAAAAGTTAACCTAAACAATAATTACAATGACATCAAACACAATGTATGGGGCTCTGTAATGCCGCACAGTCTAATTTCATGCGATAAATCATTCATGAATTATCTACGTTTAAAGGGCAGAAAGTCAATTCTGCTCTATAAATAATTCCCCCCTTCATATAAAGAATTAAAAGATATACTTAAATATACTTACGATTCTACAAACAGTCCTCTAGACTATAATAAGTGGCCCTGCTCCTTTCCGTCAGCTTTGCTATGCATGACGTGTATGTATGTGCGGTATAGGTACGATCGCGGCGTGCTATGCATGCTGCGCTGCGTACCGTCCACTAGCACTCAAGCCCACTGATCTCTACACTAACGGGAGATCAGTGGTCAAGCCGGGCGCGCGGCGCTCTTCGTCCAGCAGCTGGATCGATCGGCTGGCCGTGGCGTGGAGGTCGGTGGCCGAGATGGGAGGGAGCTGGAAGGAGGCCGCGTCAGCCCTATTATGCCACAGTGTCTTCAAGTTTAAGTTCAAGTTCAAGTTTATTTGTCTTTCTTCAGATACAATTTTACAGATTAACAACGAGTGACAGTGTACATAAAGAAACAGTAATATGGAACAAGTTTAAATGTTGCATCAGAGAGAAGATAGAAAGACGAGGAGACCTTATGAAAGCATAGCTTGTTAGAGTCAGGTCCCTCATGGCAATAACATGTTAAAAAACGACCAGTCTGATTTAATACATGTAGTACAAACATGAATACAATAGATATCTTTTTAGGCAGAACACAAAGACACTTGAGTACTAGAACAAATAACTAAACAACTTTAGATACTAACATGGTTAACTAAATCAATGAAAAGGGTGGGGAGAAGAGGCTAAAAGAGGGTGGGGAAAGTGGGGAAAAACAACATGAAGATATAAAAGGGTTTAGGGCTGGGTGGGAGAGAGAGAGCGAGGATTATTAAAAGCTGGTAAATGACAGAAAAAGATAGGAAGAAGAAAAGGTGAGTTGGCAGGTCCCACATGTATGTACATGTGGATCGTGTTCAACTTTCAAAATAAAACACGGCAGTACACCTGTACCACAACTTTGAACATGGCTTAAGAATCAACTAGGTAGTTATTCAATAAGTGTAACTTCAGTTTGCGTTTGAAAACAGAAATACTGACAGAACGACTAATACTTGAGTCAAGAGAGTTCCAGAACCTTGGTCCCGTGCAAATTAAAGTGTTGAGAGTAAACTTAGTCCGTGCATGGGGTAAATGGAATGCAGAAGCATGTCTTGTGGCATAATTGTGAATTTCATTGTTTTTCTTGAACATTTGGGCTAATGCCAGCGGCAGTACACCCGAGTTAAGATCGTACATTAGGGAACCCAATTGCATATAGTAAATGTCTTCTACCTTTAAGATTCTATGATGATGGAACAGAGGATTTGTATGAGCTCGAAAGTCAGCATCACAGATTGTTCGTATTACCCTCTTTTGGACCAAGAAGAGTTTATCTAATTGTGTTTTAAGAGATTTACCCCACGCAAGGACACCATAATTGATATAAGGTAGAATTAAAGTTGAATACAAAATGAATAAAACGCTTTGAGGAAGATAATATTTTAGCCTTCGAATTACACCAGTATTCTTTGACAATGTTTTGCATAGATTATTTATATGAGTTTTCCATGTTAATTTTTCGTCAATATGGAGACCTAGGAATTTAGTTGAAACCACCCTATCTATCACAGCACCATTGAATATGATGTCCCTAGGTAACAGCTTAATTGAATTGCTATACATCATATAGTTAGTTTTTTTTAGATTTAGGGACAGTTTATTGGCTTGAATCCATGCTGTAATATTACATAACTCTGAGTTAATTGTTTGCAAAAGGACTTGAACATCTTTGTGTGAAAAAAATATGCTGGAATCATCTGCAAACAGTATAAAAGATAATACATTGGAAGAGTATTGGAAATCATTAATATAAAGAATGAATAAAAGAGGACCAAGAAGAGATCCTTGCGGCACTCCACAGGTAACATTTTGTAACTCTGAAGCAAAACCATGAATGGATACAAATTGCTGCCTGTCAGCTAAATAGCTCCTGAACCAGTCCAGGGCTGCACCTCTGATCCCATAGTGCGATAATTTACTTAACAAAATGTTATGATCTACTGTATCAAATGCCTTAGAGTAATCCAAGAATATTCCAATTGTGTGCATATGGTTATCCAGGGCATCAGAAACTTTATTGATGAAGTGCAATATAGCATGGGTGGTAGTATGTTTCTCACGGAAGCCAAATTGAAAGTTGGAAAAAATTTTACTTGCATTGAGAAACTTAACACTTCTCAAGTAAATAAGTTTTTCAAGAATTTTAGAGAACCCTGTTAACAGAGAGATGGGCCGATAGCTTGTCAAGAGCTTGGGGTC
The DNA here is from genome assembly GCA_963669155.1 of Arbacia lixula. NCBI lineage: Eukaryota > Metazoa > Echinodermata > Echinoidea > Arbacioida > Arbaciidae > Arbacia > Arbacia lixula. The sequence continues at coordinate 7,486,345 of OZ022588.1, forward strand.
GCCCTTCTTAAAAATTGGGACAACCTTTGCAACTTTCATATTCCTGGGTACAATGCCATTTGTCATCGACAAATTAAAAATGTGCACTAACGGCTTTACAATTCCTGGTGCAACACCTTTAATTAGACTGTTGGAGATATTATCACATCCAGGGCTTTTCCCAATCTTCAAAGAATTTACCAAACTAAGTACCTCCCCCTCATTCGTTGGCATCATAAACAAACTCTGCTCATTAGGGTGTCTTAAGAAATCACGAAATGATTTATCACAGTTAGGTATGCCCTCCGATAGTTTCGGACCAATATTACAAAAGTAATTATTGAAGTTTTCTACAATAGATTTCTCATCATCTACTAATTCTCCATCAATTTCCATAGATCGAATACTTGATGCTACGTTCTTGCTCTTAAAAACTTGTTTTATTACTTTCCATGTTCCTTTTATGTCTTTAAAGGTTCTCTGAAACTGAGTGGAGTAATAACTTTTCTTTGAAGCACGTAAGATTGTAGTTAGGGTGTTCCGATATCTCGTATATTTTTTATGTGACTGTTCTGATTTAGCTGTTTTGTATTTGTAATATAGCTTATTTTTCGTATTTATTGACTTCAACAACGATTTTGTAATCCATGGCATTATAGGGATTTTCTTGCGATTTCCTCTATTCCTTTTCTTCAGAGTACTCTTAAGGTCGACTTGCGACCGAAATACCATGCATGGTCGAACCCCCGATATGACGTGTAAAAATTACGAACACTTGTCCAATCAATTTTAGAAATTTGAGAGTAAGAATTATTGAGAGGGTTGGCGGGGGGGGGGGGGGGGGGGTCACTCTCCACATGGCCTGCTACCCACCCGTGTCCGACAACCTCAGAAATGCACCCTAAATGGCGTAACTACATTACCTAAATTTGCAACCCTAAATGGCGTAACGGGGGCGTAACCCATGAGAAAAGCCACCCTAAGTGGCGTGAACAGGGAAATCCCCTAATTTGATACCCTAAATGGCGTGAACATTGAAATCGATTAATTTGATACCATACTGATGACTGATGTTAAATTGATGTTAAATACAACAGGTATAAATTCCATTTTTTGAAGTTATTGAAAGTAAGGCCAACATGATTACTCTCAAGGACACCTCTCTTACCCACTTTGAATAGGCAATAGCCATCTTTTAGCCTAAATTATTGAATGCAAGTGCAAAATGATGCTTGCCTTGCTGACTGATGCATCAAGCATATAGTCGCTTCAAACAGGCCCGGAACAGTTGTATTAGCAATATAATATAGCATAGCATCCTATCCGACCTGTGGGCGTGTGGTATAGGTAACGCGTGCTGCCTAGTATAGAGCCGAGTGTAAGAGACTAGCTAGGACTGTACGGGGGTAACTCTCATAAGTGCTGCGCTGGCCGGCGTGTGCGAGGATTATTTTGTATCCCCTATCACGCCCCCGGGATCACGCCTTTCATGGTGTTTATGGCTTAGGTCTGCTCCCGGGTCTCCCCCAAATTCGCCCAAATTTGCAACCCTAAATGGCGTAGATCTACTTAAATTTGCACCCCTAAACGGCGTAATCTTCATAACCAAATTAGCAACCCTAAACGGCGTGAAGAATGAGAAAAGGCTACCCTAAACGGCGATTTACCAGCGAATGGTGCTGAAATGCAACCCTTTTTTGCCAAAGACGTCGACGACGCCGGAGTGCCTGAAACGGGACCCTTTTCGACGCTTTTTCTGGACGCGGGTGCGTAGCAGGCTATGTGGAGAGTGACCCCCCCGGGGGTAAGATAAACGTGGGATGAGGAGGCTGGGGAGTGGGAGGGGCGGGGTGAAGAGGGAAGGAGCTGCGAAGAGAACAGCAAAAATTACAAATAATACGGGATAGAAAGATGGGGGAGGAATTCGATTCCTATGAGCTCTTCTTTTCTTCCAATTTTCCCTCCTGCTCACCATACCTTCACCCTTGTACCCCACTAAAACAATGTACTCATTGATGGCAATTACAAGAAATGTATCTCCTGACATTCTTGATGTTTGAATCCGTGCATGTATTTAGTTTTTTAGAGATCATCAGACCATAAGTCGTTTAAATATTGAAGGACTGAAAACCCAGGAAGACACATGCATAATTCCCCCCTACACGCACACACACACACACACACATACACCATACAAAAATGGAATAAGATGCACAGACATACACACAAGCCCCATATGCAACTTAATTTATACATATACAGTATTATACATGCACATACTGACAGACATACAGGCAGATTGAGAGAAGAATAACAGGGAAACACAAATAGATGTTTACTAGTTAGAAATAGCTTTTAAGAAAAACAGCTAGGAAACACACATCCTCAATCAAAATACCACAAACAAAGTACAATAGGTTTTGCCACAACAAATACAAATAAATAGTATATAGTATTGTACAATTTCCTCATCTAGAAATCTTTTTTGTTTATTACTTGGAATGAAAATACAGTCTGGGTTTTCGGCCAGAGTAAAAACATGTTCATCATTGAATTCTTCCTGAACAATAAATACTTCCTGAACAGCAAGTGTGGTTCATCGAATATCATACACATACTTCAATGGTTCAACATGTGCTACTGGTACCATTGTAACATCATCATGAAAAAGGAGAAATGAACTTTTCAATAGTCATCCTTCCTTTCATAATGTGAAATATCAATATTTTATTGTATCATAAAAAGGAAACACACAACATGGAAAATGAAAAATTTAAAATCTTGTATAACCTATCGAGACAAACAAATCACAACTGAAGGGAATGCCGTGCACTCAACGTAATACATGTAGTGATCAGACATAAATACATTCTACCCAGACCCCAGCTCCTGCTCTTATTTGTATTTCAAGATCAAATAAAGAAATCTCAAAATGATCTATTATTTTGCAATCTAAAATCCCGAACTAAAACAGATCTTGGCCTGCTGTGATAATGGCCCCACAATCTGATAACTTCTACACTTTACCCTTTCCTTAACACTACATGTACCACCTAATTCATTACTTTTCAATCTACAATGTCAAAAATTCACCCAATCACTCCACTCTCTCTTTTCATACATAATAACTTTAAAATTGTCTTGCCATATTAAATAAGATGGTCTGGTCAAAGGCCCTGGATAGAAAGAAGTACCCAATAGTATACATTCCAAAATAATACAAGCATAGACCTGCCCCTGAGAAACCAACCTGGACAGCTATAATATGAATTTGTGCCTTATGACTTACATAGTGTTATATTCTTTCAAAAAAAATAGGCTAGCTCTTCAGGAAATATTTTTGAGGTACATTTACAGTAGCTGCTAAATAGTTACACATTTCCCCTGCTGCTGTACTTTAGTTGATCATACGCAAGTGTCATAAAGAGGAGATTAATGATCAGAGAAAATATAGAAGGCAGTAAGAACCAATTATGAACATCATAACAAGTTCAATTATATAATTTAGGTAGAACAATCCGGGAAACTTTTTAGAAACAAGTCAACTTATCATCATGGTGTCATTCACCTTTACGAGGAGGTGATCAAAAGTATTGATGACATTGAAACACAAACTCGAGAAACAACAATTTATACATATTTCCAGAAGGAAAGCCGTGTTTACACAGATTTCCTATTATTGGATATCATGGTGTACCACATAGATATAGTCCTGAAAAACTTTAAGCATATCTTTTTGTGAATAACTCTAAAAGAGCTGTTTTGTGAGCAGAGGGAGAAAAACAGATGAAGAATATGGATTGTAGAGTAGAGCATCCTTTTTAGCTTTGCTGATACAACTATAGTTGACTTGAGAGTAATGGGGGTAAATAAGACCACGTTCTGCATTCCTTGAACAATGTTTTTCCTTAAAACCTGAATAAATGTAACCTGAACACACAGACCCCCTGCTTGAAAAGACCATATATGTTGACGCACTTGTGCGATCTTCATAGATACAGTTTGCACTGTATCACACCTGGGCCCCATAACATAAAGTTTGCAATCAATCGCAAATTTGTAATACAAATTCTGATTGGTTACTGGTCAGTCTTTTGAACAAAAAATGCATGTAACAATGGCGTTGATTGGTCATTGCCATTTTGTGATTGATTGCAGACCTTTATGTTATGGAGCCCTGGTAAGGCTTGACTGAAACAATGATTGATTAGAGCTGTAAAAGGCATACACCTTTTTATAATTGAGCTCCACAGTGTACAGAGAGCAAAGAAATGCTCATCCAGAAAACAATATTCCCCCAGTCTTCTGCATAGTAAAAATCCACTGACAAATAATACAAAATGTAACACTGACAAACAAATGATGATATGTTTCTTGATGAAGTCTCTGTAATAGTAATTACTTGCTGTTTGGGCCAATATTAACACTTTGTACCAGGCAAAGACATGAATGCAATAGAGTACTGAGGCCTGACTTTACATGAGCATGTTGTCAGGACACTGGTTCTAAGCTCTGTGGGTAGAATAAACAGCAGCATTCCTACCGGTGACTGTAAATGGACTGCCTGACACTAGACAATGTCAATGAAAGTCTCACTTGAGCGATGCTGTTTAGAACCAGAAACCTGCATAACGATACATATGATGACACCACTTTGGTACCCTACAGTGCTGCATGCCACCTGGCACAAAAGGAGTTGATTTGTAAACGTTTCCTCACTGTGTATCAATTCTGTCATTCTGCATTATGAGAAATTTCCAAATCCATTAACACACCATTTAATGCCGTGATTATTTCATACTGACGTAAAATAACGATCATATCAGCAATTTTAAGACCTAATCTTGAAGAGTACATGTTTGGTTTAACAGGCACCCCCTCACGTCAATGTAGATAACCTGGCTGTAACTGTGAGGGCGCTATTTCGCTCCTGGCTGAGTCTGGCCGAAGAAGCCTCCGGACTGCTTGGCTGCTGCCCTGGATGGGGCAAAGCCTAGCATCTTCTGGATGTTCTGGGGAGAAACGATGGAACAATGGGAAACAAGGAAACAAACAATCAAGAAGAAGCCTTGCATTATGCGGAGTACAAAATACAATTTAATGCTAAATATGTTACAATTTGTTTACAAATACAATTTGTTTACTTTCATCATCACAATCAAGTTGAGTTTAGCATCATTATTTAACATGTCATTTATAGTGGAAACCGATAAGAGGAATACCCCTGTACATGAAAACTTAACAAATATTTAAAAATAAAAGGAACCGTCAGAAATTATTAGCCAGTAATAGTAACAAAAGGTCAGATATGTACTAGTCAAGTCCGAGTTGCATTTTCTCCTTCAACTGCTGGAAAAGGTTGTAAAACAAGGAAAATAATTGCATAATACAACAATGAATGCGAATGATGATAATATGAATAAAATTCAAAAGCAAAAAAATCAAGATGATTGTTTTACAAGAACACCTCACTTTTAATTTCATAATTTGACGCAAAGGAGATAATTACATTGTGCAATATGAAAAGAAACCTTTTTGTCATTCTCTAAAAACAAAGTACTAAGATACATATTTTGGCAAAGAGAAATACAAAACAAAGAGTTCCTTTGGATCGTGAAGACATTGCATGGAAGAGAAAAAAAGGCATCTCTGTACTTCAAAGAAATGGGTACAAACCAGCTGAGAAATGAAATATCACTATTGTTCAGTTTTGATAAACTTTCATATTGTCTGAAATCTGCCATTTGGAAACAAAGCCATAATGTATATAATAAGTCAAAATAGGTGATTGAGGTGTACAGGGGGTGCTTTAGTTCGAGACTGTAGAGTTTGGAATGTGTCTTACTTATACATTCAAATTCAAATAAAGCCTGATAACAAAGTGTAAGCATCACTCCTTTACCTTGAAGAATAATAACTTGAGAAATTAATTACACCAATTTTAATTGCACAGTACTTGTATTGAACTGAATTTGATTGAGTGAACACAACATACAAGTTATCTTTTATCAAGAGGAGACTTACTTGGCGAATAGACATGGTGCACAAGATGTAGAGAAAGATGAATGATGAATCGGTGAAATCGTTGCCGAGGAGGTTGCGATGCGAGATGCCGTGTATCCATGATATCGGTGTAAACGGGAGCTTAGCAACCACCCTCCCATCAAATCTGAAGAAGGTAAGAGATGAAAATCATTGTACTGTACATCACAATTACTTTCTAAATGCTATTTGATTTGAGAGATATAAACAGAAAATGAGACATTTGATCTCAAGCTACCTGCTTCATTCTCACATACATTTTATATTTCAGTCTCCTGCAACCGTCATTTTTTTTGCAAAATAAGGCTTTATGAAAGACCTAAAATGGAGTGTATTACTGCTAAAAGTACTTTGGTGTTTATGTACAGTACTTCTGTCTCTAAGACAATTTGGACCCCATGCCTTCTTATATTTTTTACTCAATAAATGGTTTGCATCTGAAAATAACTGCTGTAATGTCTGCTTTAACATGCATCCAAGCCTTGAGTTCTTAGTACAACTACATTGAATTATGTTTTTTGGGGAAAGAGTACGCTCTCTTGTGAGCTACCTTATATGGCACAGGCCTTTGGGCAGGACTTACATTGAGTTGAACATGCTCATCAGTGAGGTGAAGGTGAATGCAATGACAAACATGGACTTCATTTTGACCATCGACAAGTCTCTGCTGTTGGTCTTGAGTCTCTCCTCCTGACGCTCTGTGAAAGACAAAAGAAAAACATGCCACACAAATTCACGAGAGTCACAGGCTCGCTTCAGCACCAGGGTTCACTCAAAGGTTGACTTCATAAAGTATAAACACTATGTGCAAACTAGTATTGCACTAAAAAAGTATGCAATGGGCTAACTTTTTAAGCGACAAAAAATATGTGTGTAAATAATATCCCTCAAAGGTCCTTTTTTAACCATGCACAAAACCATTTCTGGCGCACAGCCCTATTCAGTTCACTGGATCTTATTTTTTATACACAAGACTGTATTCAAACACCATTTCTAACAAAGTAATTAAATCTAGTGATCTAAAGATTAAGACTTATTTTCTAAAATTTAATCAGCAAGGTTTGATTCAGAAGATTAAGCATTTAGTAGAAGTATTAACACACTCCTGAGGATACGAATAAATTCCAAATGTCCATTGAAACATTAAATGATCTTTGAGTGCCTATTTCCAGTTGGCTCTCTCTCTCTCTCTCTCTCTCTTGAGGTAAAGTTTTTTACAAAATGCATTATACAGGCCACTAACAATGATTTTGTAAAAGTCACTCTGATTATTCTAAAACAATTCTATATATACATGTGCTTGTTTGAGTTGTCTGCTTTAATCTAAATCAATTTGATTGAAGTGTTAAGTTGGCATTTCAGAATTCTTGACAAGCCCACAAGCCACTTCCAGTACTTACCAAGCTTTTTCTTCTGAGTTTTATCAGACCCCTCGCCAAAGGCTCCCTTTGTTCTCTCCACTGTAAAAGAGAAATAGATGAACAAGAAATACTAACTTTACTGGCAAAGTACAGGGAGTGTAATTGCAAGAAAATGATAAGAGTGGTTGACTATGAATGTGATCACAAACACATGATTACGTACCATTTTTGTTACAACTGTTGTTGATATGTTCCAAAATTTCCAATGCCATTAATTTCGAATTAGATTTATTCCATTAAAAGTACATTCAAATGGCAATTTATTACACTTGCTTTTCCATAAATTTGGGAAAGCAGGGTGGTCAAAAATGTGCCCAGCCTTGAATGTTATTGATGTGATTCTTTAAAATTTATATTAACAGGTATCCTCAAAAAAGACCCTTAATCTTGTTTTTTTTGTGAACTATCAACACACATTTGTATAATAGTAACTCGTACAAAATGCATACTATAAACAAATACTTGCTAAAACATTCTGAATTTTACTGCAACATCCGGTAAAATACAAGCAATCTTTAAAATGTATTTGAGTCATATTTCATGGATACATGGGTAATTACTATGGGTAACTATACAAATAAAATGATTGAATTTGTAAATGAAGGACACAAAATGGATAACACATTAAGCCAAGATTTGAACGACAGCATTTCAATTTAGAGTGATAAAAGAGTTTACTCACATTTCTTGCTTTGCTTTTCAACCTCTGCTTTCAGCTTCTTGTATGTGTCAGTTCTGTACACTAGAACATATGTAATTCCTGAAAATAAAAGACATGACATAAAACTCTTAATCTAACGTCATATTTTTGCCAATGTGACAAGCAACATAATGGACAATGCTGTTGACTTTGGTTCCTTAGCTTTGTTGACACTGGTTACATATAGAGCAATCTCAATTACATATTTGTGCAGCTGATGCGCAGTCTAATTGAGAAGTGCTAAAACAAGTTAAAAACAAAAGGCTATGGTCCTTAAACTAAAAAAATAAAATCTATAATTTGCTACTCACTGTCTCAGACAGAGACTGAGGCAGAATAGTGTAGCTAATAGACCTCCGACTTCTAACTTTCCTTCAACACATAATAACAATGACTCTAGTCTAAATGTTACTATTATGTGATTTCACCATGAATCTCATGTTCCTCATACTCCAAAAGCATCAAAATCCTGCTACAGTTCTCCGACAATGGGAGAAACCAACCAAGAAGAAGAAGACTGACAGACAAGACCGACAGTTTTGCCCTGAAAAAAACTTCTATGTTTCCACAGTATACTCTTTTTCACATTTTAATAGTCTTATATTAATCAGGGGTCACCGTGATGAACTTGTGACCAATCATTGCCAATCTACTTGCAAACTACCTGAAATTAGTAAAGACTGAAGACAATAGAAAAAATCAATCAACAAATCAACTTGAATTAGAGGTCTAGCCCATTTTGCCTAGGTAAAGTCCAATTCAAATTCCCTTTCCCTCTTCTTAGTTTTAGACAGGAATACCCATCTTATTAGGGGGCATTCTTTAATCAATATTCCATTTTAGGGTGCTTAGAAGAGTCAGATGCAATCTCAGTGGATCCAACGACCTACCATCACACTTTTTTTTTGTCTAAACTGCCTGAGGCTGAAGAATTTTTTTATAATTATATACACACTTGACGTCTTTACGACACGTGACGTAGTGATCATGTACTAGGAATTTCAAATAAAGTTCAAAATATTACTCATTAGTGTAGAACTTTACAGATCTAACTTAAAATTTCTACAGTAAAAGTATTATTGTTAGACTACACTTTCAAAGCATCATTTATTTGGTCTCAGTGATAAGGTGTCGATATCCCCACGGCCACGGCCACACAAACACTCAACACATTCTATGTAATGCATGAATTAGCCCCCCACAAAAATAGATAGATGGGGCATCAGCATAAATGGAACCACTCAACAGCACCATAAAATACCTTCAGACAGCAGAGCTGTGCACACAGATATAAAGATGATAAGCAGCGTATCTGCAAACATGATGATAAAATAATATATTGCGTCGAATTGAAGGCAAAATGTTCAACAGAATGCATGAATTATCACTTTAAACGTAAGAATCAAGTAAAGTCACTTCCACAACCGAACTGGTGCTAAAGTTTCCGACTACTTTTTCAATACACGTGTGCTGCTCAGGAAGGTCCACCGATGTCTCCACTAGTGGAGATATCAGTGCTTGGGTCCTGTATTGGAGAAAATATTATAATTGCAGCTAAAATTTGTACTTACATTCCAATTGTTGTTATTAACAATAAGATAGCCCCCCCCCAAAAAAAAAAAAAACCAACCCCCCCCCCCAAAAAAAAAAAAAAAAAAAACAAGTATACCGAATATGAGCGAGACACAAATGTCTTTCGCTGATTGGCAACAATAATCTAACTTCAATCGGTCAAACAGCAGAATTTGTCGTCCGTCCCCAATTTCTGGATAATAATATTCCACTCACATCTACATCAAAATGCTTCGTTTTAGTATTCTTAGAATGACATCTTCTGGAAGACGAGGAAACATGCAGGTATGAAGTTGATACACATGAGAACGCAAAGATATATTTGTTGTTGCATAATGTTATTTCAGTCCCACATGATCATGTTGATGTAGTGATTTATGTCGAGATGCTAACTTTCCAGATCTAACTTGAAATTCAACATGAGAGGCTGGGTTACTAGACTAGTAGCTTGCTAGTTGCTATGGATTTGATTTGATTTGATTTGGCAATTTCAACAAAGATTTATTGACTTACAGTACAGCTCAAAGGAATTGGAAAGGGAAAGGGAAGAAAGGGAAGGACCCGCAGTTTTAAACCTCACTAGTATATTTTGTCCAGTATAGCATGAAACACGATGCTTCAGCCTAAAATAAAAAGCATCATGTTTCATGCTGAACTAGACAAATTATACCACGGTTTAAAAAACTGCGGCTCCTTCCCTTTCTTCCCTTTCCCTTTCCCTATGCCAATTCCTTCGAGCTGTAGTGTACATTGTAACTTCATGAATGTGACTGGCAATGTCTGAGAATATGATAATACGCCAGCGGCGGACTGTATCGGAATCATCAGAAGAAGAAGATGAGAATTTGTTTTTATGTAAACTAGTCTAGAGTCTATTTTGTAATTTGAAAACAGAACATAATATGAACTTACAAAGTTAGTTTTATTTTAACATTTTTGTCTTGAGACCTGTACTAGTAGAAGTGGAGTGGTACATTTGATTTTATGTTGAGGAGCTAGTGAAATAAATCTAGTCCCTTCTAGATGTATTGTAAATGAAGGTTAACACTGTGGAACTGACCATGCAGTGACCAGTCAGTGCCTAGCTGGCCTACATGTAGAAGCACGCTCTTGCAGCACGAGCAAGCTCCATTCTGAAAAACAATTCATGCTACATTAAGTAATCTCAGATTGAGGATTAAGCATGCTGTTCAATTTAGGGCATTCTTTTATTCCCCTGTCTTTCATTGACAAAGAAGTATAGCGTTGTGGAATATTATCTCAATCAGCTCTTCATTTTGTTTTACTTCAGAGAGTGATTCTTCTGAAAAGCCTTCCATCAAAACAGTCTTCCCAGTTGAAGCGCTTCTCTTCTACCGGTGCTGGTCAAGAGGAGGGGGGTGGATCAGTCCTCTTCAGTAACCTCCTGCTTGTGATCCCTGCAGCTGCCTTCGGGCTGGGCTGCTGGCAGGTCAAGCGGAGAGAGTGGAAGCTAGGACTCATCAAAGATCTGGAAGCTCGCTCTAGCGCCCCACCTGTCTCACTTCCACTAGAGTAAGATCCTTCAAACATATTGGTTGTGAAGGGAACACAGTATAGTTTGTTTCTACTCACCTTATGACAAAGAGACATCAAAAATATTCTCTATAAGTGTGATTGAATAGGAAAAAGCCAATGCAAATAAAGCAAATAAATGTGTGATTTGATGATTCTTTTTGCAACCAACTTTCTTTCTTTCTCTTTTTTTGTCATCCATGGATCCTATAAGTGAAAGATAAATGCTCCAATATTAGGAATCTTATTGAGAATAAGCTTTATGTACCCATTGGTATGCTGAAAAAGCCACAATGCTGAAGGGTAATTCTCTTTCTTTGATTAAACAAATATGTGAATTGGGACAGTGTAATTCCCAGGGCATATCACATCTGCAACTCTGCATTGCAAGTACTGCTGCTATTTCTCGGTAAACATATCTATTGAATGAAATTACGTGGAAATAAGGAGACATATTTTGTGTGTCACACAATGGCCCATCATGGAATTGTCTATTCAATACCTGATTATTCCCTTTAATCACAGACCCTCTGAGCTGAAGGAGCTGGAATACATGAAGGTGCGGGTGAGAGGGACGTACGACCACTCCAAGGAGATGTACATCCTTCCAAGGAGTCTGCTGAAGGAAGAGAGAGGGGGAGGGGGCGGCCTAAGTTCCTCAGGAGAAACAGGAGTCCACGTTGTCACCCCATTCCACTGCACGGATCTAGGGTAAATAGTTGTTATTAGCCTCGTATGACTAGCTTGTAACAAAACTGAAAACATGTTGTGCATAGTAGCTTGTAACATAACCAATAAGCTGTGCATATTTGCATGTAACAAGACCCCAAAAATCTGTGCATACTACCTGGGAACAAAACGGAGAACCTGTGCATATTACAATGTACCTTGTAACAAAACCTATAACCTGTGCAATCTAGCTTGTAACAAAATTGATCACCGATGATTGCCAACACAATTGAAATTGAAACCTTTGAACACCGAATAAAAAAACTCTGAATACTAGCATGCAACATGCTTTTCAACCCCTGGTGCCTGGAAAGAATGACAAAAGATAAACCCAGACTTACAAGGTCAACAAGTATACAACCACTCAACATCCTTTTCAAGCCTTAGCAATAAATTTGAAAGATAAAGATAAAAATCTTAGAATTATGATAAATTGAGCACTTCCATTATATCTTGCTCTGTGTATGTGTAAAAAAAAATGCACATGTTTGGTCTTGGCATTACAAAACTTATGTGTGCTTCCATAGAAGATTGTTTATGTGGCCTGATAATGTGAATATCTTCATGTTCAGGGCAGACATTCTGGTAAACAGAGGCTGGGTTCCAAGGAAGCAGATGGACCCAAGAACGAGACCGCATGGGCAGGTAAAGACTGGTTACCATAGCAAATAACGTGCTCACCAGGAATGAATATATATCAACTTCTTAACTCTTTACCCGGCTCGTTTGCACATTTGCATGATCGGTTGAGCAGCAGAAGTGCACATTTGCACAGATGCACACAAGTCTATGATGCGTCCTTACACAAAAAGTAAGTAGTAGAAGAAAATCAATAATTGAACAGTAAAGAGTATAAACAAGAGTGACCACCATTGAAGTAAAGAATTCCTGTCTCTTGAGCCTAGAGTGATTACTTTCTGCTTATTGTGAGCAGGCCGTTATTTATTGGGCAAAAATTTCCCTTACATTACTTTAGTTTGCTTCCCTTTTGTGTCAACAAGAATGGTGACTCTGGTTTCATTAGAAAGCTTATAAAAATGACCTAAGCGACCCATGCCGACCACTACTTCACAATGTTTCAAATGCAGGCAATACTCAGTTTGGTCAAAGATTTAATATTTTTGCAGAGTATGAATAGCCTCTCACCCTCTGTGATTGGAAATATCTATTTTCTGCCAATTTGAGTTTTGTTCATGTTCCCCCTTCTTTCATTTCTTTTTGCTACAGAAAACAGAAGAAGTAGACTTGGTTGGTGTTGTGCGGTTAACAGAAGAGGTAAACATTTTTATTTAGTGTGCTCCTTGTGATAATGTGACTGATCTTAAATGTTGATGCATTAATAACACATGTGTATTGCTGTACCTTATTTTTTGTGTTTTATATAGCTCTATCAGCGCTAAACCCCTCGACATTGGACCTTCAATTAACATCCTATCTAAGTGAGAGAAAGATTGTTTTTCCCAGATTGGGGCATTTGCCTTAACACACAACACTAGCACATTTACAAGACTTGTACAGAACTTTGATATGAGAGAAAAAGAAATTGTACCAATCATGCCTCATGCCCACATCTTTCTATCTATATTTGTTCACAAATGAGTTTTGGAGACTCATAGACAAACCTTAGAAAGTAAGGGATTACCTGACTTTCGTATCAATCAAGAAATTGTAAAATTAAACTCCTAACAAAAATCCTCTGTAAGGTTTATCAATATTTTGCTTCCCGTCATACCTTAAAATGGCAAAGCAAAAGTCAGTCGGCATCGCATGCCTTGGTATAAGAAGAGTTGCAAGCAAAAATCAGTCTTCTGGAAGAGTGTGATGTTCCATTTCAGTCTATAGAGGGCACCTGTCATGACAAAAAATGAAGAAAAAAAAAGAAAATTCATCACATATTGTTATTATGTTACTAGAACAAGCAGGAGATTTATCAATGAACAAGGTTTTATTGTTGTTCTATTTTCTTCTATAGAGGGCACCCTTCATGCCCAATAACGATGAAGCAAACAACAGGTGGCACTACAGAGACCTGAACGCAATGTCTCGAGTAGCAAACACGATGCCCATCATGATCGATGCATCTGCAGGTGAGTGTGTCTTCAATTCTAATGGCCCTGTTTTACCAAGATGGAGACCTCTAAGACTTCTTGTGCTAAATGAGATTAGATTGTTCCTGTTTTAACAATGTTGGAGTGAATTTCCTACAATACTTGATAAATTTGACAAATTTAAACTTTGTATTCAGACACTTGTTGACAACAAGAATTTTAATGTACAAAGATCAGATTTCATCTTAAGCTGATGGGAATCATTGAGAATCTGATTTGGAACCCAAGAACAGGTCACCAGTCATGTGTAAAGCTGTGCATAACTTTCGCACTTCTTAGTAAAGCAGCCCTGGATTTGAGCTGCATTTATAGTTTAGTATGTTTAAGTTTTCTTTATTCAAGGAATATGATTAAATCAACCCTTTATAATGTGAAATAAATCCAATTAGTCCGGTCTGAAGGTGAGATTCCAGGGACACCTATGATGTATTTTTTAACTTCCATTTTTTGAATTCTTAGAGTGTCTCGTTCAAGACGTCACGGATTCAGAAGGGACCTTGTGTTTTGCTACAGCAAGTTATTATACCAAGAAGGGGCACATTCACATCCGTGAGAAGTGCACCATTTGGGGGCCTTGCAAAGGAAGGGACTATTACTTCCCAGGATAGAAAATGTATGGAAGGGGATTTCCCCACCATTTGGTAGGAAAGCTGTTCATACTGTTAGAAAGCCCCCCCCCCCCCCCCAAAAAAAAAAAAAAAAAAAAAAAAAACGCTGCTTCCATGGGTCCCTCTGGTCATAACATCAGTTTAGTGTATAATTTCAATGTTCATTTGATGGATGTGATTCAATCTGTGTATGTTTATGAGATGTGGAAACAATAAATTACAAGTTGTAAATAATGATGATAATTTTTTTTTTGATTGTGAATGAGTGTTGATACATGTATATTTCACCCTCTACAGCGAGCACAGTACCTGGTGGACCGGTGGGTGGGCAGACGAGAATCTCTCTGAGGAATGAGCACATGCAGTACATTCTCACATGGTAGGACTAAGGAGCAGCGGGGAGGGGAATTGAATGTGTCATTGGGATGCAATAGAGGTGGTGAAGGTGGTGGTTAACTTGTGGTGATAGAGGTCGCGAAAGTGATGGTTTTAATGGTAGAAGTGATGATGGTGGATGCGATGGAGGTGGTGAAGGAAGAGGTTGTGATAGAGGTAGTGGTGGTGGTGGTTGGGTGGTAGAGGTTGTGATAAGGTAGTGTTGTTGGTGGTAGTACTTTAGGTGTTGATGGTAGAGGTTATGATAGAGGTGGTGTTGTTGGTAGTGGTCTGGGTGTTGATGGTAGAGGTTGTGATAAGGTAGTGTTGTTAATGGTGGTTGGGTGCTTATGGTAGAGGTTGTAATAGAGGCAGTGTTGTTGGTAGTGGTTTGGGTTTTGATGATAGAGGTTGTGATAGAGTTAGTGTTGGTGGTGGTGTTTTGGGTGTTGATGGTAGAGGTTGTGATAAGGTAGTGTTGTTAATAGTGTTTGGGTGGTTATGGTAGAGGTTGTGATAGAGGTAGTGTTGTTGGTGGTGGTTTGGGTATCGATGGTAGAGGTTGTGATAAGGTAGTGTTGTTAATGGTGTTTGGGTGGTTATGGTAGACGTTGTAATAGAGGCAGTGTTGTTGATAGTGGTTTGGGTGTTGATGGTAGAGGTTGTAATAGAGGCAGTGTTGTTGGTAGTGGTTTGGGTGTTGATGGTGGAGGTTGTAATAGAGGCAGTGTTGTTGGTAGTGGTTTGGGTGTTGATGGTAGAGGTTGTGATAAGGTAGTGTTGTTAATGGTGTTTGGGTGGTTATGGTAGACGTTGTAATAGAGGCAGTGTTGTTGATAGTGGTTTGGGTGTTGATGGTAGAGGTTGTAATAGAGGCAGTGTTGTTGGTAGTGGTTTGGGTGTTGATGGTAGAGGTTGTGATAGAGGTAGTGTTGTTGGTAGTGGTTTGGGTGTTGATGGTAGAGGTTGTGATAAGGTAGTGTTGTTAATGGTGTTTGGGTGGTTATGGTAGAGGTTGTAATAGAGGCAGTGTTGTTGGTAGTGGTTTGAGTGCTGATGGTAGAGGTAGTGATAGAGGTAGTGTTGTTGGTAGTGGTTTGAGTGTTGATGGTAGAGGTAGTGATAGAGGTAGTGTTATTGGTAGTGGTTTGAGTGTTGATGGTAGAGGTTGTGATAGAGGTAGTGTTGTTGGTAGTGGTTTGAGTGTTGATGGTAGAGGTTGTGATAGAGGTAGTGTTGTTGGTGGTGGTTTGGGTGTTGATGGTAGAGGTAGTGGTGGTAGTGGTACATGTAGTAGTGGTTGGGGTGTTGATGGTGGAGGTTGTAATAGAGGCAGTGTTGTTGGTAGTGGTTTGGGTGTTGATGGTAGAGGTTGTAATAGAGGCAGTGTTGTTGGTAGTGGTTTGAGTGTTGATGGTAGAGGTTGTGATAGAGGCAGTGTTATTGGTAGTGGTTTGAGTGTTGATGGTAGAGGTTGTGATAGAGGTAGTGTTGTTGGTAGTGGTTTGAGTGTTGATGGTAGAGGTAGTGTTGTTGGTAGTGGTTTGAGTGTTGATGGTAGAGGTTGTGATAGAGGTAGTGTTGTTGGTAGTGGTTTGAGTGTTGATGGTAGAGGTTGTGATAGAGGTAGTGTTGTTGGTGGTGGTTTGGGTGTTGATGGTAGAGGTAGTGGTGGTAGTGGTACATGTAGTAGTGGTTGGGGTGTTGATGGTAGAGGTTGTGAGAGCTTTGGTTTTGATGATAGTAGTGAGGTTAGAAGTGATGGTGTTGAGGGTGGTAATTTTTAAAACCAACTTAATTTCAGGGTGGACTATCTTGTTATCTCCATACATGCCGTTTTTGCACAAGAAATACACATAAATCCAATATTTTGGCATTTTGTCTGGCACTAAAAAATAGTAAAAACTGCAGATGTTTCTTATCACATTAAACATATTCATTTTTATTATTCAAAGTTTGTGTGCCAGACCAAACTGATACTCTTTAGGATAGATGTGCATTAGTAGTGAACAAATACACACATGTCAGACAGAGAATTAATGGGTCATAATTTGTATGCAACGGTAAATAATCAGTGAAATCTGACTTTGAATCGTTTCCTTTCTATGATATCGCCTTGCAGGTACAGCTTGTCACTGTTTACCGGCCTGATGTGGTACTATGGAGTCTACAAGAAACGGGTGACACCCAGGTTCTAGCACTGCTACCATAGAACTGTGATTCTGCAGCGACTGACCAAAATGAGCGTACTGATTGTTACATGGACAGTAAACCTGCCCTAGCCTCCTTTTACATCAATGCTCTTCTTGACTTGGAAACACTGTTGCACTGGTCCTGTTGCATAAAACTAACCATTAATGGTAACTCTGCCACCAATGGTAGCTGTCATGGTAACATCGCACGACAGCCAATCAAATTGAACGTTTTCATGGAAGTGCAAGTCTTGATTAGAAAAAATCGGAGGACAATCAACTCGGAGTCCACGTTTTAAGTTCTGAGGAGGAGCGCACAGTTAGTTTGATCCCGAGGGTTCGGTTACGGTAACCTATTTTTTTCCACAATTTCTTGTAACTGATCTCACTTCCCCTATAACGTCCACTCAAAATACTGTAATATGTAATCCAATGTCGTAAACTGTTGGTGATTGTTTATCGTCTCGATAGCATTAACTGCAATGAGACTCATCTCTCTTGTGTGTTTGCGGCATCCGAAAAGGTTGGCCTATGAAATGTGAGAAGCAGTTACTTTCTATGCATTGATGTAATCGATGTGATACACAGATTTTATCTGGAGACATGCACCTGAAAAGGTGGTTTCTACCACTTGTGAGCATTAATACCTCTCATTTGAGAATAAGAAATGCTTTGAAACTAATCACTTGATATGTTTCTGGGGACGAGGTGGGGATGAGGTGCTTAATACGGTAATACGTTATATGAATGTAGCCTATGATTGTTATGAAAAGGGGTGGTTTCAACATAAACATGGATATTATTTTGTTTTTCCTGAAGAGGTTATTCGCGAAGCTGTGACTTGTGATCGTCGCATGAATCACATTCATGGATGTGCCAGTTGGTAAAGAAAGCACATAGAAAGTTCATGGTTTGTGTCATTAAGACAGTCATAATTTTTATTAGTTATCCAATTTCCCTGTAAGTTAGTAATTCTATTTGATATTTGTTTGAAATGGGATTGCCCTGAAAAGAAGTTAAAAAACACACAGCAATTTTGCCATAATTGAGAAAGACATGATCATCAGGCGTGGTGGGTGCACAGACACCATGACACCAACACACTGTCTGAAAGACATGGCCTGGGCCCAAACCTTGATCCTTTATGGATTTGTTACTTCCACGGTCACTTTGATTACAGGCACATACCACAATGCTTCATCTAGTTTATGATTATTTTCAGCTTTTAATGCTGTATGTTTACATCTGAAATGGCTACTTTTTGCCATTTGGTGTTATTGTCCCATTGGGCATAATTAAAATGATTATGGCTTGAGTTTTTTAATGCCTGAGGATATGTTCCCAGTTGTTTGAGCTTAGTTTGAAAAGAGATGCAAGAAAAAAGAATTATGTAAGAAGATATTTTGAATGATATTTTGTTATAATAATCAATGTTACTGATTTGCATGTAAATGTTGAAATCATATTGTATATGTGACTTAAGAATAGATAAATTATCACAAATGCATGTACATGCGAAATGTCAAATTTGATTTCACATGGAAATTCATTGAGTGATAATAAATTTAGAAATGTATGATATGTGTTATTGCTCAATGCCTTATACATGTGTTAATTCAATGTTTTACTAAATATTACTTTTAAAAACTAGGACAAGTGTACATGCCTCTTTCTAACAGATAATTGTGTACTGCAGTGAGTGTATGTCAGTTCAAGTTTCTTGAACACAAGATAACACTTTCAACATGATGAGTCCATTGGTCATGAAGTACATCTCATACAAATTTATGATGCAACATTTTCCTCCAAAGTTTTACTCGTCCTTTTCAGTTCCAAGCCTACACAATGGATTTTCAAATCGTACACAGTATTATAATACTGTATAGTCTCATAATTTCATGATACAGTATTTTTAATATTTGTTTTATTTCAACTTGTTCAAAGAGAAGTTTTTAACATAATTATACCAGGTTCTTACCCAAGACGGATAAAAAAAAAATGGATACTAAAGAGCAACATTGACATTTACACACGAAACATGATGGAAAACATTGCTTACAATTTTCTATTAAAAAATAGCCCAAATGTCAACATTCAGTGCACCTCAGGTTTCTTATATATTATAAATAAGTGCTTTTACAAATAAAAAAAAAAAGAGAGAAAATCAGTCTCTCCACCCCACCACTCACAACCCACCCCTCGCTTCCCGATTGACAAAAGCTTATGAGCACTAACGGGTACATGTATTTCTCCACCCCATCTCCTCGTGATTCAATCGACTGACCGGTTAATGACTTCAAAATAGTATCTCCACCCCCCCCCCCCCCCCCACTCGATCACCCCCTATAAGAGCACCCCACCCCACCCCCTGTTAATCGACTGACAACGGTTCATACATGAGCCCAAACTATAACTCTTTCAGCCACCCCCGCCCCCCTCGTTAATCGACCGCCGATGCCTTACTTATGACATCAAACTAGGATCTCCACCCCACCCTACCAGCTCGTTTAATCGACTGACGGTGGTTCACGTATAAGTGCAAAACTAGTCTCTCAACCACACCCCGTTGATAAATTGACTAACGGCGGAGTATTTTGACCGCAAACTAGTCTTTTCACACGCACCACCCTCTCGTTAATCGACTGACAATGGTTCACATATGAACGTAAAAACTAGTCTCTGCACCCCACCCACCCCCATCGATAATTGATGATGGCGGATTCATGTATGAGTAAAAACTAGTCTCCCCACCATACCACCTCGATAATCGACTGACGGCGAATTATGACCGCAAACTAGTCTTTCACCACACCCCAAGTTAATCGACTAGCTGACAACCACCTCGATAATCGACTGACGGCAAATTATGACCGCAAAATAGTCTTTTTACCACCCCCTCGTAATAATCGACTGACAACACCATGTGATCGCAAACTTGTCTCTCCACCCTCGATCATGCCCTCGTTAAGTCTTAAAGCAACATTATTTTTTTCTGTCCTAATGGTCATGATGGTACACACAAGTCACGTATGACAGCGTTTTGCCTCGCCACACAAAAATAAAATGGTCAATCCACTGACATTTTTAAAGAGTGCAAACTATCCCTTTTCCACGCATTGGTAGGATGCCAGGAACGAAACATGATCAACATATCCGGTTTGAAACAAAGAACAAAAACAAGATGTAATGTTATCGCCAAGGTATATTTAAAGGGACATGCAGCCCCAATATTCTTCCCTCAAATCTCTCGTAGGCCTACTGATGTGACAGTGAAAAGTTGATAAGAGACGTGGAAAATCTGATATGAAACTGGCGGAGTGGCATCCATGCACGCATTCATTCAAATGAAATGATGAACAACTTTCCTTTTTCCTTTCTGTTGCTTTTTCGCAAACTTGTGCCATCTGGCTGTGACATAATTTACATCATAGTTTGAAAGTAATAAATGTTCATCTGATTGTATATAATACTACAGTTATTACTGCATGTATTAATATCACTATTGACATTTAGTGGTATTTAGTTGTGATGTTATTTTGCGGCAATCAACCGGCGTTGTCTTTTTGTGTGGCCAGAGTGATAGACAATGAAGGCGACCGTGGAAGAATGAAGATGAAATAGATGCTCGCATATGAAAAAAAGGAGGAGTGAGGGGAGGAGGAGGAACAAGGGAATAATAATAAAACAACAACAGCAAACAACGCTGAGAACACGGAGAGCGAGGAGACAAGGAAAGAATGTGAAGATGGATATTATACATATATATATATATAAGGACAAAATAGGTTGATGAGAAAAGAAAGTTTATATCGATGGAAAAAGATGAGAGGAGCATGCGCAGTCTTTACAATAATTGCCATGATTGTCCTTTATACTGGTTGTTTGTGGAGTATATTCGTTTACTCGTATAGCGTATATAGCAAGTACTGCTGCACTCGCTGTGTAATAAGTGAAATGTCTCCGATCTCCTGATTTCAAGCAATCACTCTCGCATCCGAGAATCGCGGATCTTCACATTTCAGCTTCATATTTACATACAATACTTGGCACAGTGTCGAATTACAGGATAAACACCAGTCTAGGTCACTGGGTCAGAGCCTGCTCGGGATCCAGTGGTAGGAGCGGCATGACATCCCCCCCCCCCCCCCCCCCCACCCTTCATGATCTGTTGGCATCGATCATGTGATATAAACCCAGCGAAGGTTCAGTTCGTCGTCACAATCATCTGAGGACTCCAACGAGCATCCACAAGCTCATAGATTGCCGTAACACTTCATATACCAGCTTCAGGTACGTGTCGTCGGTTCCTTAGTGTTAGAATTATTCTACAAAAATAACTTTTTTATTAGGTTTGTTTATCATTATCATTTATTTCTGTGTGCTTCATTTGTTTGGTGTGTGTATGTGCATATATAGCTTGATTCGCTGTTTTAGAGAGGAATCTGAGCAAAACATCTTAACGATACACATATGGTCGTGAATGATTTACACATTTGATTTGATTTGATTTGAAAACATTTCAGGAAAATCATTTTATATGTGGATTCCGAGAAACTTTGTATATTCAAGCATGGATAAAATATATCTCGAAATAAGTCATGATCTACACCTCTTATTCCGATTATAACACGCTCTATCATTTTAGAAAATAGGGATGTGAATTCAGTATACTGTATTTTCTAAGGGTCGGTAATTACTAGGAATTGTTTAATTACCGCCCTTGATAAGTAGTGTTATTTAAAGGGACAGGTCACCCTGAATATATTTTTTCTTTCAATAAAAGCAGACACATGAAAGAAAAATGTTAGTGAAGATTTGATGAAA
The DNA here is from genome assembly GCA_963669155.1 of Arbacia lixula. Lineage (NCBI taxonomy): Eukaryota > Metazoa > Echinodermata > Echinoidea > Arbacioida > Arbaciidae > Arbacia > Arbacia lixula. The sequence continues at coordinate 7,508,428 of OZ022588.1, forward strand.
CTCAAAGGATAAGAAGGTTGTGATCTTTTAAAGTTTTGATTTTGTGACGTCACGTACGTGCGAGGTGCTCTCCCATAATTATGTTGTGTACAATTTTTTTCACGAAAATGTGCATTTTCAACAAAAAAAAAGATACGCATCCTTTTAGTTGCACCTGTGCATTTGATACAACATCAGAAATACGTTTTTACACACATTCCTGTTTGGAACGAAACCATTCCGTTGTCAAAACCTGAAAAAGAGCAATTGATGTAATTATATTGTACACAATAATGGAAGAGAACCTCGCACACGAAGTCACAAAATTGCAATTTCAAAATGTAATAACTTTCTTTTCCTTTGACCGATTTTCGTCAAACCTTCACTAATGTGTTTCTTTCATGGTTCTGTTTTTATTGAAACCAACTTATCCTCAGGGTGAACTTTAAGCATGCATAAGAAAATGGGGAACACACCGGTGGTTATAATCATATTGTTTGTTACGTCTTTATTTTGGACGTAGCCTTGTACATGATACAGCGGTATTAAGTAGAGTGGGGTAGTTGTGGTTTCAACATAAGTTTATTGGCACTTCAGGCACTTCACCCGTCATCTCGATAGCGCAACATATGTGGCGTAACATCATATAGCACAGAGATGAACTCAACCTACTGTACGTGTTGTCCATATGCACTCTAAACTACATGAGCTAGACTTACTCTTCTCGAGCCAAAACTAGACCGGACTCTCTTTATACATGCTGGTGTACAATAGGGAAGAGAGAGGGAGATGCAGAGAGAGGGGGAGAGAGAGATAGAGGAATGGAGAAGAGAGAAAGTTAGACTGAGAAAAAGGAAGGGGGAGTGAGAAGGGAAAAAAAGAAAGAAAAAATACTGAGAGAACTAGCAAGATAATGATAGGGGGAGAGGAGAATTCAAGGATGATTAGGCATGTTAGGTGCGTCTTCATTAGCCCGATGTGGCGAAATTGTTAGCTATAGTTCGTGATCGGGATAGCTAGCCAGATCACGAAATAACTAGCTATTTGCGTCTTCATTAGCCAGATGTGGCGATCGGGATAATGCAGGCGCACATTTAGAGAGAGGGAGAGAGAGAGAGAGAGAGAGAGAGAGGGGGGGGGGGAGGATCAGAAAAAAACTTATAATTTGATATTTTACTTGATAAGGAATGATAAGTCTATTGACACATGCGAAAATGATAAATATTTGCTCTACCCGACTATCTCGAGGCAACATGTTATCAACAATATTATATTAATCTTACTTTCACTGCCTAACGTAAATGTCATAATATTTGTAGTAACTTGGAAAATGGCTGTTAAGTTTACTGCAAAGATTTATACAGAGTGGTAAAAAAGGGGGGAAATATTGTGTGTAACAAAGTGATTCGTGCCATATGTTTGCAGAAAATCAGAAGAAAAGAGGGTAAACTTTCCATAAGTTATGTCAAGTGAAGCAATCAAATATTACATTTCGAAATACAAGGGGTAATCAAAAATTGATACAAGAACAAACAAAATGTTTTCATTTTAAAATTTATATTGATGTTAGTATCCCCGTTAGTTTTCATACACACTGCCACATCTGCTTATAATAATGGTTTAAATGGAGAAAAGGTAAAACTTGAGATGTGCCAATTACGCTTTTTTGTGTCCATATTTTCATCGGAGAAAGTAAAAAATAAACTGAAGGACATTGCTTCGTGGAAAGTGCAACCGGATGTCGAGTAAAGTGCCACCCGCACACTTCTGGCAGAAATTCGAGATTCGGGATTACCCCTGCACTCTCCCTGCATTGCTTAACCATTTTGTATGCCGCATAAACTGCTGCTCTATGAGTTTTGTGTGTGTTACTTACGGAAAAAGTTACCTGGTGACCCACAGAGAGTTAAATGTTACCCAGAGACAATGGTGTTGTTTTTTCAGGTGACGTGTAATGTAATGAAACGGAAGATGAGGGTCATGTCTACAGTATGCAAGGTGATGGGAAATGTTTTTTTTTTTTTTAATACGTGCCAATTTTCCAAAGATATCTTGGTTATTATAGAGCCTGGGCTGTATTTTTAAAGGTAAAAGGTGTAGAAGAGATATGAGACTAACAGAGTTTCGTCTTATAGAGCGTTGCGATCGGTCTGTATCAATCGTAAGTTGCGATCCATCGTAATCCTTTAAAGACAGTGCCAAGACTCTGCATCAATGAAGAATTATTTTGTTTAAAACCGAGGGTCCAATGCTTGCTTTTAAAATGCAAGGAAGGAGTTATCTCAAAATGATGAAATACGGCGTTGAAATCAAACAAAATTGGTATCCCACATGCACAACGGCTCTACCATTGATACCATTTGGCCACTACTACCCCTTGCCTTTTAACTATACTAAACTACATTGATAATAATCAATTACTAATGCGTTGTTAATCTATATGTGCACCAGCTCCATTCTTTGAGAGAATCTCCGCAGATGTTACTAAAGAGCAAAACGTATTTTTTAATGAGTTCTTTAGCATGTTTAAGGTTTGTAGATTATATCCTTTTATTTCGCTCGTGTATGGAGCGGCTGTGTAAATACGGTTAACATCGGTATTTAAGTTAAATAAAGTCCCTGTTTATCATCGGTTCAGATGCTTAAAGAATCTGAGAAGGGCAAAACAATTTTATCAGGTGATTCTACTTATTATCATCTTTACCACCGATCGTGCATCGCACATCTCTTCCTATCGGTCTCCTTTTGAAATATTTCTATGAATTTACAAGGCCAACATAACCAAAAAAAATGCGTATCACAACTGATGTGTTGCTGTGTTGTTTTGACCTTGGAATACAGCATGTAACCTTTCCAGGCAAAACTGGGCTTTATATAGGGCTATATAATTTTACTGTTGCTAACTGTTACATTGTGAATGAGATGTTCTGTGTATTTTTTTTTATTTTCTCTGATGGCCACAATATATACTCTTCATCACTTATAAACAAAGTTTATTTGTTAAAAGATACTTTTATCTGAGGGGTCCACGACTTACAAGCTTAGCTTCTCAGTAGACCTCTCGATTTCCAGCTACCAACATAATTCATGCACCTTTGTTCAGAATACTGATTTATTTATATATTCTATGTTTAAAATTCTGATTATTTTTTTTTTATATTGCCTGTATTGATCTTTGAATATTTTCTGTGCTTGATGTCAATTATCTATTTCTTTGTTAGAAATTCGAAAAAATAAAACTGAAACTGAAGACTTAAACCTATGGTTAGGGTTACTTGTCTGAACCGGAACCCTGTAACCCTAACCCTAGGCTAGGCCCTACACTGAACTTAGCAACCTAAAATAATTTAGATCCCCCAATCCAAGGATTGCCCCTTTCCCAATTTTTGTATTTTCAATTTTATTTTTCTTTACAGTTTCGTCAAATATCATCATGCTAACAATTATTTTCCTCGCCCTCTCCGCTGCTGCGCTCGCAAATGCGGCAGTGATCACGACCCCCGAGCCCACCTATCCCAATGGAATCCGCCAGTGCGCTCGTAAGTTACAATATAAAGGTTTAACAGTGTACTTTACCATGGCCGTATTGCATAACACTTACCATAACTTTGCTACCAATGGAAGTTTCTATGGAAACCTTGAATTTGGTTGGCCGTCAAGCTGTGTTACCATGGTAGTTACCATTGATGTCAGAGTTACCCGTGCATTAATGATGCATTTTATGCAACGGGACCCTGGACCGACTATGTTAAATGACAAATGAAACATCATAAAACATTATTATTGATTCAATACATGTATACTTGACTTTGTCCTCTGAATATTACTGTGGTAATTCAGTTTGTGCACATACAGCGAACAATTGAAATCACCCAAAGTTGTGATTCTGTGATGAAAATCAATGATTCTGTGACAGCATCAGATGACTTAATTTTGTGGTCCATGACATTAGTCTACGTTTAATACGCGGTCTTAGGTGAACCACCGCTGTGGATTGACATGGTCATTTGTTTGGGAATGCATGGTTTGGAAGAAAAAAAAATATCAGGCTTGGTAAATGAGTGAGAGGGTATGTTTATATCTCAAAAACAAAGGAACTTGCAATGAACTGATAGTATAGGTACACACATGAATAACAGCACGAACATACTGATACGCATTATTCGGGTCAAGATGTACTTAGCATTGTTCTTTAACAAAAACAAAAAACGTACCCACTAGGCTCGGAATGCCCTGTCTACACGGAGCTGGAAGACTACGGCTCACTGGTCACCAAGCGCCGTATTGAGCCGGGGTTGTGGGTGCACCGGGAGGCCCCGACTTGCAACCGATCATTGGCAGTGGGATCGATCTACTTGTCGCTCCATTACTACTTCCGTGGTGAGTTGGAGAATGTATAGCACTGTCTACGCTACCATCCACTATTCATGACGCCACTTCTCTTAATGAATAACATGAATATTCAGCAATCTGCCAGCTGGGTTAGGATTATGCGTTAAGAGAAACGATGACGTCATGCATGCAGGATGAGAGCGTATATAGTGCTTATGGAGAACCGTTTACTATAGGCAAAAGTGAGGAACGGAGAGGGCAAGAAAATGGAGATCATAATGGGAAACAAGCAGGAATAAATTATAAAAAAAAAAAACATCTAAACGATGAAGAGGCAAACGGAGCAACAATGACTTGGGCTAAGGAAATTATGAATAAGGAACATTAGATTATGGTTAACGAGGGGGAAAAAAGACAAGGAAGGGTTTAGATGAAAAAGAGCCTTATTGCGAAAAAAGCAACAATGACAGCTTGCATTTACCAGTGGAAATGATTATTCTTAGTCCTTGAATTGATAATAAGCCATTAGTGATATTTGATCTGTTAGGACAAGTCAGGAAAATACGATATATTGCCCGAGTATTTCCGATGACATTGCGTATAAGTAAATTATATGAGAAACTGATTTGCCGAATACATTGGTGGTTGAGCGAATTACTAAATGTAAAGATTACCATACAACATTAAAAGCACACAATAAAGAACATCGAGGGGAAATGGTTGAAATGGTATTTATCTTAATGCATAGACAACGAAATAAGGAGAACGGCCCCGATCGTATTGGAAGCAAAGGAAAACAAGGTTCGGCCATCTTTCTGTCCTGACCACGAGACGACCTACCCGTGCTGCGATGAACTCTATCGCCTCAGCTTCTACGTCCCCAGGGAGTCCCAGGCAACCGCGCCTCCTCCGCTTGAGGTGGGTTCACTGGGTTGAATGACTAGAAACTTGGCCGGTTAATGGTTATATAGTTGGTTGATTGGTTGGTTGGTTGGTTGGTTGGTTGGTTGGTTGGTTGGTTGGTTGGTTGGTTGGTGGGTGGGTGGTTGGTTGGTTAGTTGGTGTTGGTTGGTTGGTTGCTTGCTTGCTTGGTTGGTTGGTTGGTTGGTTGGTTAGTTGGTTGGTTGGTTGGTTGGTTGGTTGGTTGGTTGGTTGGTTGGTTGGTTGGTTGGTTGGTTGGTTGGTTAGTTGGTTGGTTGGTTGGGTGGTTGGTTGGTTGGTTGGTTGGTTGGTTGGTTGGTTGGTTGGTTGGTTGGTTGGTTGGTTAAAATGTGAGTTAAAGGGATAGTTCACCCTGGAAATAAGTTGAATTCAATAAAAGCAGAGACATAAAAGAAACATAATAGTGAAGGTTTGACGAACATCCGTCAAAGGATAAGAAAGTTATGACTTTTTACAATTTCAATTTTGTGACGCCATGTGCGAGATGCTCTCCCATATGTTGTGTAATGTTGTGAAATAATTCGATAAATTTCTATTTTTCCGTTTTTGACAAATTAATATTTTTTTTCGTATAGGAATGTGTGTACAAACGTATTTTTAATGATGTATCAAATGCACAGGTAAAAAGATGCATATATTTTTGAGAAAATGCACATTTTTGAAAAAAAATTGCACTTGAAACTAAAATAATTCTAGGGTGAACTGTCCTTTTAAGTACATGTAGGTGATTGGCTGGTTGGTTGGTTGGTTGATTGGTTGGTTGGTTGATAAGTTGGGTGATCGGTTGATTGGTTGATTGGTTAGTTAGTTGATTGATTAGTTAGTTTGATTGCCGTTTCGATCATATTTGGCCTACAATAAGTTAGTTCCAATTATTTATTTGATCAAAACTTTGACAATTGTATGTCATTCTTGAATAATTTGCACTCAATTTTTCATACCCATACGAATACTCATTAGAATGCTCAGTACAGGCAAGGTAAACGCATACTAAACAACGGTACGATAAAAAGATGCGAGAATAAAATATATGCAATTATATTTAATGTAAAGACACCATATTTTTTGTGATTGCGAATGCGATTTTGATTTCATTTTGATTTTCATTTTGTTTGATACACACACACATACACACACACCCACACACACACACATACACACACAACACACACACATACATACTCGCATACATAATACAGGACTCTCCAGTGCAGCTAATCAACGCCTCTCAGCCACGTGACTTCTACGTCATCGCCTTCAGCGGGCGTGTAACCAATCGGGTTCAAGCGGAAAAGTACGACGAACTGGTGCAGTTTCTAAAGAACGAGGGACTCGAATTCCACGAGGATGCCTACCTCATGGCCAGTAAGTAGCCTCCTGGGCCCTTTTGCATAAAACTTACCATTGACGGTAACTGTGCTACCAATGTCAATTTCTATGGAAATCTTGAATTTCATCGGCTGTCGACGAAGTTATGTTACTATGGTAGTTAGCAGAGTTACCATTAATGGTTTTATGCAACTGTGCCCTGCGCACATTAGCGAAGACCACGAACCCAACCAATATGCGTCCCTATAACCAAGTGAAGGGGAGCAGGGGTGTTTTTGTAATATATACCTCCCCCCCCCCCTCCCTCCCTCTCTCTCTCTCTCTCTCTCTCTCTCTCTCTCTCTCTCTCTCTCTCTCTCTCTATTTCTATATATTGCCCTCTTACATGGCACCGGTACTTCCAAATGTTAATCATGATTACTGTAAATTATTGGCAACACGTTTGGAAATCTTTATATTCAACATTTTCTTCAAACTAAAGCTTTCAATATCTCGGTGCGAATGCACTTTCGTTTCCCACATATTTTATCAAATATCTCCCTAAGATTATCCCTGACACTAACCCTAACCCTAAACTGAATTCTGACCTTTTCCATAGGGATAATTTGCATTGTAATTTGTTTTTAAAAAAGCGGTTTGTAGAATAGTTTCTGCCGCCGAAAAACTGACATCATGTGCAGTGTTCGACCAGTAGGATATTGCGACAGTGCATGTATTTACCGATATTTCTCCCTTTATTTTCACTGTACGGAGAGCAAAGTTTTAGTAGGTCTTTGAATTCATAATTTCTTTGCAGGTTATGACGCGCCCTGGCGTCCGCAACCACACCGTGGAGAGGTTCTTATTCCGATGAAACCCAACAAGCACGACGACCGGGACGACAATGCCAATAGCGACGGTGAAGGTGGCAACGACAATGACAACGGCGACAGTGAAGGAGGCGCCGCGGGTGGGAACAACGACAATGCACAAGCTAATGAAGTCCCCAAAAGCGACGACCCTCCTTCTCGAAAGAGGCGCGCCCTGCTCGATAGCGAGCTCAACATCGATTTGATTCCCTATTAGGTCGAGTCCTTTTATACCGTTGCTGGATTCGTGAGAAATCAGTGAGATGTTCTCCGACTTTTACCAGTATGTTGAGATACGGTTTAACATAATTCGAGTATATTCTTTAATGAGGTACCATTCCAGCGGATTTGTTTGGCGTGGGAGAAACCTACTGTTAAGGGATCCTCCCTCTGTAGCCCTTGATCTTGTTTACGTTTCTTTTTTATCGGTAGACTTGCAATATTTCATCACAGGACGTTGCCGATATACCTGCAAAAAAATCTTGCAAGTGAAGAGTTAGACTGTGAATATATACAGTTTATTATCATGTATCAATAGCGAACATAAAAATAAATGGTAACCTCGTGACTTATCCCATCGCCAGGTACATTTACTCCCAATTGTTTAAGTACTGCAGTTCATAAACATATATTCTGATTGGGGTGGGTAAAATATGCATATAATTTGCATATATTGCTATTTACACATAATTGATTACCTTTTTTCCAAAAAGAAAATATACAGCCGCGCTTTTTAAATGTTTATCTTCATTTAAACTGTCGACGCAACCTTCCGTGGCCGAGACACTACAGTGTGTGTGTGGGGGGGGGGGGGGGGGTATCAAAATACCCCCCTCTCCCTCTCCACCCAATCAAAACCTGCTCTCAAGCCCGGTCAGAATAGGGTTAATTAATGAACCAGATTTTATACACCATGCCTATGATCCTATGTTCTGACAGTTTCACTGAATCTAAGCCCATACTATATATAGTCCCTCTTGGTTGAGTAAAAAATATCAAACGCTTCACAGTAAATTCAAATATAAGTTATCTTAATGCACAAACATATCTTACCAGGCAGCCATGCTCATTCGGTGAGATGTAGACTATTTCGATCTGTTCATTTTTCGAGAATTATGATACATTTACCGAAATGCCAATGCATCATGCGCACATGATCTTTGTGCATGTATTTATGTGCTTTATTGAAACAGGAGAAAACTTTCCACACGTACCACAACAAACGCAGTACTGGTTCGAATATGTTTTTTAGATGCAGGACTATTTTAGACTGTTTGGTGTTAGTCTATATGTTTTGTGTTGTCGTATACGAATACACATATTAAAACTAGGTGCGTCCTATTAACGATTGATGTGTAATGATGTAAATTGATGTGTTCACCAAGAAAATATGCCGTGTCTAAGCAACATGCCATATGTAGGAGCGAAAGGCGGAAAGACAATATGTGAGATGCAATAACTGTTGTTCTTCTCTTTGATGATGATGATGATGATGATGATGATGATGACAGCGACGACGATCACGAAACTATTTATGAGGATAATGATATTGCTGGTTATGATAATGGTGACCATCAGGATGACGTTGATGATGAATTGTCCGTAATGACGTTGTGGATGATGATGATGATGATGATGATGATGATGATGATGATGATGATGATGATGATGATGATGATGATGATGATGATGACAACTGGTGGTGATTATGATGATGTCGGTAATGAGCCTAACACCAAAACAAAGGAACGGGGTCCATCAGCATAGAACCCCGTCTGTTCAGCAAGTCAATATGTTTTCACGCCATGATAATTACACAGATGAGAAATGGTGTAGTTGCCAAACAATTTATTGCATGTGCAACTTCATATTACATTATTACCATCGACACCATTACCATAATAAAACAAAATATGAATAAAGCTCCATAAATGTATACATCTTGCTTGCGGTATTTTACAATTCAAACGACTCGTCGAAAATACAGTACTAAATTATGATATAATGTACATCTTCAGAAATTCGACTGTGCGAAGGCAACACACACGCTTCCCATATCCTGCATAGAGACACCCAAGTATTGGCAAATCTCTAATGAAGCTAAGATTTAATTGCCCACAGACAATAAAAAAATGTTGTGACTATTAATCTTGATCTTGTCCATGAATTGGATATTCTTTTACTTTTGACATATCTTGGGGAAAATATGCTGTATTCAACATGTACTGCTGTGACTGCATATGGCCAAACAATCTTAAGTTAATCGCGTAAGTGAAATTTCTGGATCATATCTTGACCATAGACGTATCTTACTCAAAATCTAATTAGTTCATTATCCTTTCATATATTTTCATTACAGCAAGTTTGTTTGAATGAGATCTGAATGGACAACCAAGACACATAATGGCACCAACCACTTCTAGGCGGAGGTACAACAATATACATTGTACATGGGAAACCAAGTTAGTCGTTTAAGATAGCAGTGCAACTCGCTAAAACAAACAAACAAAAACATATAATTTCCATCTATAAATGTAAATAATTTATTAGTCAAAAAGCAAATAGTTCATTAACATTACCCCAGTCTAGCACTTCAAGCTACGGATATTATCAAAGCTAAGCTTATATATCATATCATTACATTACTTGCCTATGTCACACATGTTTACATATGTATGTGTTCTCTGACACAACATTCATTTGGAATCACATGACTTGTTTGATAAACACAGAAATATAGACGGGACGATGCTGAGTTGTACAACCACCTAAAAACAATTTCACAAGAGAGTTATACAGACATACGGGAAATTGTCAAGACATTATCAGTCTACTATAACATCGTTACCACTTCTAATCTTTACCCTTGAATGATTTATTTTAGGACGAGACCCGTCCCTATATTTCTGTTTTGTTCTTCCTATTTAAGATATTCTAACCTCCAAAGTAGCAGCATTTCCCAATTTGGTTTCTCTCTTCTTCATATCGGAACATCTCAATGCACCATTCTTCTTTGTGACTTTGCCATTCATTATTTTCTTAATAATTGATGGACAGATCCAGTTGTTCACTTTCAACGAGTACCTGATGCAGTACTGCTTCCGAAGTATCCATGCATTTAAGTTTTATGGACAGACAGCATCATCTGTATATGTGTGTGGGGTGTGTGTGTGTGTTTGTGTGTGTATGTGTGTGTGTTTGCGTGTATGTGTGTGTATGTGTGTGTATGTGTGTGTGTTCGTGTGTATGTGTGTATATGTGTGAGTGTGTTTATGTGTGTGCTTGTGTGTGTGTGCATGTGTGTGTGTGTGTGTATGTGTGTGTGTGTGTGTGTGTGTATGTTTGTGTGTACGTGTGTGTATTTTTTACAGATTCTGGCCAGCAACCTTGATACATCTTTTATGTCTGATCCTCCGTGTTCACCTCGAAAGAGAAAAAAAAATCTGTCTTGCCCAACTCTTCCTTTGATTTGGGTTCATTCACTCGTCTCTCCCCATCTACCTGAATGACAGCTTTGGATACATAGTGATCAAGGTTAAAGGGGAGAAAAATGATTAAAATTTGGAATGAGGGTAGAAATCATTTTTAGGTTAAAGCGTCTGTTAAACGTATCCCTTAATACCCAGAGGGATGTGTATATGAACACACGAGTGTATGTACAGATATCTAAGTAACATAACTACAATGTATCTTAATGGCAATAAAATATATTACATGTATTACAGAGATAACAATATACATTAATAGCAATCTTGATGTTGATTGATATGTTTACAAGTCATGTTTACAGGTTCTCTTTGGTCCAATGCACTCTTAGGTCTTGAATCGTAATATGGTTTGTTGTGTACATGTATACAGAGTAACTTGCTTGTTTCAAATTACACATACATTTATAAATACAACTCGCTATCAGCTATCAACAAGAACAATGCACTTTTTCCCAATATATCATGTGTATATATTCTTGCATCAAAACTGGAAGCAATTTTTAAATCTTATTTATTGTTAGGCAATCCTGAGAACAACATTTTGCTGAGGAAATATACAACAACTTTGCTTCTTCTTAGCACGAGCATGATGAGTACAGCAATTTGAAACAATAATAATTTAGCTTACAAAAACATATATTGCACACAAAATATGACTGTTCCATTTAGAATTGAGACAGAATACAACAATGTAGAGCAGGTCATTTCAAATATCCATAGTACCTCCAACTCATGAAAAGAGAGGGAAAATTAATAAAAATCTACATAAGTCCTTTACACTCTAAAAAGGAATTATTTGCTGAAGTGTTGGATGAAGGAACTACAAGAAAAATAATACATTTCTTTAAAGGACATATACTGTACTGGGAAGGCAAAAAAAAATCTTCAAAAGGTGATTGTTAGCAATCTTCTTATCAATGGTCTTAAATTCATGTATTGTCCATTTGAGAAACTTCCTGAAAATTATTTGCCCTCAAATGATCCACATTTGGAGTAATGAATGATTAATGATTAAATTCTCAAAATGTTCGGGCCGAACATTTTGAGGATTTGTGATTTCATCACTCATTACTCCAATTGTACATCACTTGAGAGCAAATAACTTTCAGGAAGTTTCTAAAATGGACAATACATGAATTTAAGACCATTGATAAGAAGATTGCTAACAATTACCTTTTGAAGGTTTTTTTGCCTTCCCAGTACAGTATATGCCCTTTCAAGCATGGCTAAATAGAACAGAATATTCAATTCATCCAACCACAGTGAGGTACAGTATATGTTTATTCCTTTGCATAATCACAAGAAGGTTAATGCCAGAATTCAAAGAGGCATAAATGTAATACACAATCAGGCACATCTCTGTACATCAGGTAGGGAACCATTTTGATATCTCAAATTGTTACAGAAGTAACAGAATAAAGAAGTGCAGTTATGGCAAGATGCACAAACAAATAAGCACTTAATCATGCCCATATCCCAGACTGATTTTCTGCTGCTGTGTCAAAATAAAAACCCCACACCATCCAACCTGATTTTGTGAAGCACACCCAAGCTTAAAATGACGGTGAAGAACAAATACTTAAAGCAATAAACCTTGCTTCATGGTCAAATCTCAGTCTCTTCAATTATTTCATGTAAAAGCTTTACAGTTGACTATGTAACATTTAAGTTGCATTGCAAAAGAATGAGATGAATACACATATGCACACTTTCTGGAGATGCTATAGAACATTGAAGGCAGATCATCCATAGAACCCACATTGAATTAAAATGTCAAGACACAATCAACACTCTTTTCACTATCATTATGTTCCTTTGTGAAGCACACACACAACCATATTTTGATTAAAATGTTGTCCAAATACAGTCAGCACTCTTTTCTCTATTGTCATGTTCTGAAGGCCATTCCTGTAATAAACAGAACAACTAGTCCCCATAAATTATGCTTTTAACAAAGGCATTCTATTTCTTGCTTGAGTTACATCGTCAGCTAGGTCGGTTCTAAAAACTTCAAACATAGAGATATACATACGCAGTATAACAATATCTTAAAAACATCTCAGGATAACTTATTGGATTAAGGAGATGGACTTTGCAGCTCAATTCCCAAACCAATAAGTTCCAAATTTTAAGGACAAGAAATTCTGCCAGGTCTAATAGGACTCTCAGATGAGAAATGGTGCATTACACTTGTTCACGAAACACAGCTTAATTTAGTGTTTGATCCACAAGAATAATTCCCAGAGCATCTTGATACAAGACTGAGTTACTACCATGATCACATCGGCTAATGTATTGATCATCAAGAAAGACAGAGAGCTTTGAGCTCTTTTTCTCCATACAGCAACTTCAAACTCTCTGTCAGTTCTCAGAGCTGCTTTTTTGATTCAGGCTTCGCGTGGCCATGGATGGTCGGACGAGTCGCCGCGACGACGTGTGCCTCTGCGCTTTCCGCTCCGCCCACTCGCGGCTCTCGCGTAAGTTTGACTCGCAGTGCTCCACGAGGCAGGTCACCCGTTCGCAAAGCGTGTCTCCCCGCGCCTTACGCCTCGCCAGTAGGAAGAACGCCTCCAAGAATGCCCCGAAGCACATCCCCGCTGACACGCCCTCGCAGGTGCGTTCGTTCCAGCGGCGGGCAACATCGATGTACATGATGTCCGCCGCTGCAGTCGAGAAGCCGCTACTACACAGTCGACATTTTCTGCAAGGAAAGAAGGTGACAATGTTGTCAACCATTTGCAGAGGGAATGAACTCTCTCAGTCCCATTGGCAATAAACTGTGTGGTAATTGACATGGGCTTATGATCGGATGAGTGGGTTAACTTCTTATGTGCCATATATGGACCTTTTACAGAAGAAATGCACACAAATCCCATTGAGCGACACTTCGTCTGGCACACAAAGGGCTAATGAACCACTCATTAATGTTTACATGCATTACACAAGCAAATCCCATAATAGTGCAACACCTGACTTTAAAGGCTAATATTCATTTTAACTTTCGTGTGCTTTTTTCATATTGAAGAAAAACACCTATATAAGGACAACTTTGACTTTCCATGGTGAGTGTTTGTTTTATCTGTTGTTATCATATACCTATCTAGCTTCCTTAAAACTGTAGCCAGTTATTTTTATGACCTTCATTCAATCATGACGATAAGTTCAGAGGAGTGGATTATTTTTAGCAAGAAGATTCCTCACTTGGCTAGGGTGCTCCTTCACACAGAGTGCAATGTTCACATGATGTAGAAGTGAATTATGCCGAGCTCAACATGAAGAAAAACATGTAAAAACAAGTTTGAATTTCCGTAGTGAGTGTTTGTTTTGTGAAATGTTATTCTCCCTAGCTTCCTTAAAAAAATGCAGCCATTGTTTTTATGACCTTCAATCATGAGAACTTCCTCACTCGGCTAGAATGTTCCCTCATGAAGGGTGCAATCTGCACGTGATGTAGTAGTGAATTATGCCTAGCTAAGCACATATTTTCAGAAAAAAAATGCTAAGGCAAGAATTACTGGCTGATTTCTTGTGATGATAGGGGGGGGGGGAGGAGGAGGGTGTATCCCCTCCTACAGTAGGGTATTTAAAAAAACAAATAATGCATGAAAATCACATCAAAGAGGATACTCAAATAATTTTCGAACTGTAGTCCTCATTTTCTATGAAAAATATTACAAATTACAAGTTTATTCAATTCACCAAGTTTCCATTATTTAGATGAATTAGTTTGGGGAAAAAGCTTTGAACTTTTGAGTATTTCTACTTCACCGAACTATTTCAATCAATTAACTGATTTTTTTTTCAGATATGCTGACATTTTCAAAATGATATGATCTTGAAATATATATATATATATTTTTTAAAATTCTAACTTCAAAACAAGAATAAAATCGAGGAGGGGGGGGGGGGGGAGTAGATATTTGTACAGGCCATCCTTCTACATGAATACATCTCCTCATTTCCGTCACCAACTAAACAAAAAAAAGGCAATGCTATCACACTCTATATCAGTTGCAAAATGCCATTTTAGGCATCGGCATATTGGGGGAGTTTGCATGAGTACGACTCACCTACAGAACGTCCTAAACCCCGTAGCTCCCATCCGATGAGCTCCTCTCACACCAAGAAACAGGTTGAAGAGCGCCGCCACTCGCTCCATGATGCGCAGATGGGCCAGGTCACGGCCGAACTTTCGTGGCCAGATCTCCTCCAGGCAAGAGTCGTAGAGCGGATCTTCTTCTTCGTCGTCGTTGTCGTCCTCCTCGGCATCATTGTCCGTGATCATCCTGTGTTCCGAGCGGTGATCGTCGACGTCGTGGTCCAGGTCGACTACTGGTATCTGGGTGCGTTTGGCAGTCATGATGGAGGTCGCACTCCTATGAGAGAAAAATGAGATGAGGGGGGAATTGATTAAATTTTAGGACAAAACAAAAGTAATATTCTTGTATCCTGACATCAAAAATGACAAATGTATAATTTCTTCCATTCAACCACTGGTAAATGTTTTATACGTGCAGTATGCCTCTAAACCTGCTACGTGGGCCATGTTGCATATAGGTTTTCAATTATTGTAACTTACCATCAATGGCAACTACCATGGCAACAGGTGCAACTAGAGCAATTCAACTGCCACGCAGTAAATAAATATGCCTCAGCCTCTTTGCTAGCTTTATTTAGATTTATTCTCAGAAAATGTGAATGTTTGGTGGGCAATGTACCATTGAATTCCTATGTGAAATGAAAATATCATATTCCGTTTTTCCATGTTTAGCCAAGTTTGGCAATGTTCATTGACCTTTGACTTCCAATCCAACCAGTCTGTCTAAATCCATCCTTGTATCAAGTTTGTTTAAAATTAGCCAATTTGGGGTGAAGTTCATTGACCTTTGACCTTTCAGAAATTTTTACCCAAACTTAACCAGTCTACTTCCACTTTCGTGTTTGTTTCCCTTGTACAGTGTGTTTTAATAAAACCTGTAAATGAAGACCATGATGCATCACGCTGCCACATCCGGATTTGGTTTGCAGTCATGTCCACTACCGTTCTAGTGCATGTACTAGTGTATAAGACCAGTAGGGTGTTTCACCAAGCTGTTTGTAAGTTACGAATGACTTTACAAACGACTGGTGATCCCTTCTCGTGCTAAATGCAATACCACACTTTGTTAATTGAGAATCTGATTTAGCACAAGAAGGGATCACCAGTCGTTGGTAAAGTCGTTCGTAACTTACGAACAGCTTGGTGAAACACCCCCCGGGAAGCAAACATGACTGCAAACAAAAATCCTGGGCCCTGTAGCATAAATCTTATCATTGATGGTAACTCTGCTACCAATGGCAACTTATATGGAAGCCTTGAATTTAAATTAGATGTCGAGGGTTGTTACCATGGTAGTTACCATTAATGACAGAGTTACCATAAATGTAAAGTTTTATGCAACAGGGCCTTCATGTCCCTGCCTGCTGCATTATGGGACACTTTTCTCCGATATGCGCATTGGGGAATTGCAACAACGTCTCACCGTGGCAACGCGGAGGACTTTCCTGGCCGGAGGAGCCGCAAGATATCGGTGACAAGGGGGATCTTGATCTCCTCATCCACTGGGCTGGGCATATACTCGGTCTGACCGGTGGGCAGCTGGCACTCAGCGTCCAGCCTCAGGCTGGGGTTGGCATTGACCTCCAGCAGGATGGGCCGCAGCTGGTTGGTCAAGAGGATGTCGAAGCCAAGGATCTGCAGACCAAGATGCCGACAAAATAATCCTTATATTATCAGGCTTTAAAAACCTCATTGGCTTACTACTCATCTTCATGCAAATTATCATGTTACCTTGTTAACTTGTCTACCTGCTCTCAGAAACCTAGTCATAGCAACTTCTTTTGTTTGCATATAAAGCATTCATTCACAACAAATGAATGACATTGATGTGTGTAATCATTATTTTAATATTTCATCTACTGTTTATGTTTGCATGTACTAGAAGCACTTAATACTTTGAGGAATTAGGTATTAAAATGATTTTAAGTCTTTAAAACAAATCTATTCATCTCGCTGTAAATACATGTTTGTATATGCGACAGAGGCAAAGCAGATGTGACCACCTTTGTAGTAAATTGCAGCTTTCTTGACACATCAAACTTCCTACCAGCAGACAATAGAATATTAGTTGGCTTGGAAAAAAGTTCATTGTTATCCTTCCATTTTTGATGTCCGTGATTTTGATGACGTGCCTACCTGGAAACAGGACGGATTTGATCTCTTGGGAGGAAACTCTGCTTCCCACACCACCCTCAAATCCGGGAGCATGGCCGCTATCGTCTTGACGATCAACGCCTGAATCTCCGCCCACAGCCGGGCCGTGTCGTGACCGCGGCCGACAGCGGCGAGCGCGGCCATCACGCTGCTGAGCGTGCGCTTGCTGCCGCGGTCTGTGGCGTCGGTTCGCACAAAGTTCCGGCTGAGCTTGTTGAGGGAGTAGTTGGTGAGGTGCATGTAGGTGACGTGGAGGTTGCGCGTGGTCGGCTCCTGGTACGGGATGGTGCAGAAGCGGGCCATGCCCTCCTTGCATACATAGATGCGGAGAGGGTCGAGGGAGGCCAGAACAACGTAAATGCGGAGATCGAACTTGAGCTTCTCGAGGAGGAGGGGCCGCGGGACATACTCCTGGACGATTGCAGGCTTGACCAGCCCCATGGTGGACATGTGGTGAGGGTTGCTGATCAGGTAGATACCGTCCCCCTACGGTCAAGGCAAAAAGGCCATTAGACTTTACAAGCTATTGGCTTTCTGATCATACCATGAATTTATGAAAACTGTTTATTTTGATTTTCACATGATAAATAATGAATTAAATGGAATGGAATTGAATTAAAAATTTAGAATATAGGTTTGACAAAGAAATCATGTCTAAAACAGAGGAAAGGAAGAGTAGTGATAAAGTTTTCACAGCTCCCATTCTTGTTTGATTTAGAAACATTTCAAGGAGCTGAGTGGGAAAATGCCAGCCCGTTTATATACACGCTCAGTAAAGAGGGGGGATGGGGGTTATGTCTGTACCTGAGAGCCATCATCTGGTTTGACGATAAAGACAGGCTTGGCGCGGGGGTTCTTCTGCGTGAAGGTCGCAATCTCCGCACAGAAGACGTGATACTGTTCAGGCAAGATCCAGGTGCGAGGGTAGAAGTTGAAATCCTCAGGAAAGAGTTGTCTCATTTGGTGCAGTAGTTTAGATAGCTGTGCCTTGCGTACAAGTTCCAGAAGACCTATGTGTATAAGTACAAATTGAAGTTGTAAATTAGTCACAAAAATATTCAGCTGCGCTTCATGGCACAGCGTTAATATGGAGTCTTTTGGTGAATTCCCCTACAATTATTTAGCAACTGTACAATATTGTATTGTCCACAATTTTTCTGCCTGTTTTTTTTTTCTTTTTTGTCTGTATACTCGGTTTTTATATAAAAATCTTGTTTTTTTTGGTTACATTATCCTGATCTGATGTAATTATTTGTAAATATTGTGATTTTTCTTGATTTTGGTCGTATGATTAAAAAAACACATAAATATAAAAAAAAATATTCAGCTACCTGTACATGTAGACACATAATGTTGAATCAAATTGTACTGAATTTACACTCCATAATATGCAAATACATATCAATTACACAGTAAGCAAAATTAATGTGGATTTGATCATCCATAAACTTCGAAATAACTTATCAAGTGCAGAACATTTGAAAAAAAATGTCAATGTTTTCAGTAGTGCTAATGTAAATGATATGTTGGACTCTTCATTTGCTGTAAATTGCAGGGAACTTATTACAGTTATTTTGCTAAGACCATGACCTTTCTATTGATATCAAAATCAATAAGTTTTGAAAAGAAGAAAGTTCGATGCAGGAAGTGCATAGAAAAGCCTGTATGGCCCAGAATTTGGCTTGATTAGGACTCTAGGAGCTCTTTGTGTTGTAATACAAAGAGATCGCCTACAATGCGTACATTTACACACACCTACTAAGACCATGACCTTTCTATTGATATCAAAATCAAGAAGTTTTGAAAAGAAGAAAGTTTGATACAGGATGTGCATAGAAAAGCCTGTATGGCCAAGAATTTGACTTGGTTAGGATTCTAGGAGCTCTTTGTGTTATAATACAAAGAGATCGCCTACAATGCGTACATCTACATAATCACAGTACAATAACAAGGAACTTGTGTGATTTTCTTCTGTACTGTTACAGCCTAACATGCATGTATACACATCATTTGTTGTTGTTTTCCATATACATGCAATCCATAATAACCCAGACTTGTGTACAGGAGAATACATTGTCAAAAAGGAAGTGCTTGTGTGTATGATGACAAGATGGAAAACTACCGAAACAAAATGATCAAAATTCTCCGAAATCTTCTATGTAACCCTACGCTGCAACACGAACGAGCGGAAAGCCTATTACAGTGACGATCGCGAGCAATAGTACCGAACAGTGGTACGGTTCGCAGTACGCACATATTTCCATTTCCATTCACCTACGTGTGTTCTGTGCAAAATTGCGAACGAAACGTGTCCACGGTTGTGCATTGATGCGAACGAAACGTACAAAGACTTAAAAAAATGATGATGTGTCATATGAACATGACATATCATCTTTTTTGTACATTTATCTTCTATACTTAAATGGTGTATCCCCTTTGCAGGCCTAAAGTATAGATTTGTTCAAGATTCCACTGCATGGAAGAAACTACCGTTCAAGAATTTCCTTCAGATATGATGATTGATAAGTTACTTTTAATGCGTTCATATTGACCATTATATTTTAAATGGATTTTTTTGTTAGATTGTCTTGAAGTATAGTCTTTAATACCTCCCTAGA
Source organism: Arbacia lixula (assembly GCA_963669155.1). Classification (NCBI taxonomy): domain Eukaryota; kingdom Metazoa; phylum Echinodermata; class Echinoidea; order Arbacioida; family Arbaciidae; genus Arbacia; species Arbacia lixula. The sequence goes on from OZ022588.1 coordinate 7,528,217, forward strand.
CTTGCACTGACAACGTCATAAGCATCACGATATTTCTAAGCAATTACATCAGGCTAATGCTGTTTATACAGAGACTATTCCTTTCAGCGATATGATGAGACATCATTATTTAATATACTGTAAAATCAAAAGAAATTAATGAACTATTTGGATTTTATTAAGAAGGTGAACATGTGAGGCAAACTTAGATGTCAATGTACATGTGGATCTGAACATATGTGGTTGTAACTTGTAACAATGTTTGACAGAATTTGGTAATGTGTGCACAAGAGATGAACTCCCTCACACAACAGACAAGAGCAAGATTTTGCTTCTGCTGACACGTGGTTGCCACACATGCACTGATATAATCATGATTGGTCAATTTGTTCACCCCGCAAAAACAGCTTAATCTGTTTGATAATGTGTGCAGACACCTACTAACATCTCGATAAGAGAATTACTGATCGCTCATGTACATATCAGCCCCCTTTATCTTGAAGTAAAATAAACCCTCAAATTAACTTGATTGGACATAAGCTGAAAAATATAGACAGGTTGGCAAGAGTTTTAGGAGAACATTTTAAGGAGTACACAGCAATTCATTTGATCTCCCTAAAACATTCACTTATCTGATCTTTATAGTTTTCTTTTGTCCTTCCCAGAAATGAGTTCCTTGATCGATCTATGTATTCTTGCAAGTTGTATAAATGCCTTAAAATTTGCCCAAACCATGGAAAAGAAAGGAAGCAATTTCTCAACACCATTTCTTTTCTGAAAACATGACTGGATGGATGCAAGAATGGAGAGCACTCTGGCTCTCACCTTTTTGTCCTCTTTATATGTTCTCACTTGCTCTCTGGGCATGCAGCTCTTTTCAAAGCTATTCCAAAGGAATGAGCCAACAGCTCTATTCAGAGTTTGTGTAAATTCTCTGAAAGAATACTAAGTACTCTCACTCTTTCCAATCTACACTACAGCTTAAAGGAATTGGCATAGGGAAAGGGAAAGGGAAAGGGAAGAAAGGGAAGGAGCCGCAGTCTTAAACCGCGGTATATTTTGTCCAGTTCAGTGCGAAACATGATGCTTTTTAGGCTAAAGCATCGTGTTTCATGCTGAACTGGACAAAATATACCGCGGTTTTAAACTGCGGCCCATTCCCTTTCTTCCCTTTCCCTTTGCCAATTCCTTTGAGCTGTAGTGTATCTGTTCTCATTCTTTTTCCTCTCTGAGCAACACTTTACAGGGCTATATATTCCCAAAGGATAGCCCCCCCCCCCCCCCCCCCCACCAATTCAGTCCTTTTAAAGACTATCAGATGGCATACATGTACCTTGAAACTCATCTTGAATCAAGAAGGATGGAAAGAAAAACAAAAGAAATAAAAGAGTTCTTACTCACCTGGAAATTTATTGACCATTCCTCCCTGAGGTTTTTCACAGTCAAAGAATGAGACTCCATTCCAGTGCAAATCACATGGTACCCTCTGGCTTCCAGTGTACTGAGAAAATACATGATGTAGAGTATGTTAATACTTGTTTTTGTAATAATTTTTTCTCATAAATTGGCAACATGACAAGAACAATAATCATACAAATTAAACTGATAATCATAGAAATACAAGTAAAGCATCTAATGACCATCACACAACATTAATGTCTGTGGCTTATATAGAACAATTTTGATACATGCATTTTAAAACACATACTCAACAGGGTTCCATTTTCTATATGAATTTTCCTTCAGCTTTTATTTTGCAATCATTAATTTTGTACATCAGACACTGCCAATAAACATATGTAAAATGACTATGACAACAATTGTGTATTTGGCCACATTAATACTTCTGTTCTGTACCGGCCCACATAACCTAATGACATTCAGTCACACATTGATTTTTACGGTACAACAAAACATGGTCCAATTCAAGGTGTAGTCTAGTCTGTAGAGTAATGATGCTTGAGAGGGTTACAAAGCAAAACATTGAGCTTCCACACTTTCATGGAGGGGCCTTTAATTATCCAGATGAAAACTAGATGTATCCCCAATGTTATAAAACAACCCCTAATATGAACGCCCCTTAGCTTTAATCAGGCTAAATTAATGTAGAAAAAAATCACCTCTCTCCATCTCCAGCCCAACTCATTGAGACTGATGCGTAGAACTTCGCCACTTGATTTTGCCTTGGCAGTGTTGACAACTAGCATATTGTGACGTCTACGCCTTCTCCCGCTCCGACTGCGAACTTTCTGGCCATCTTTTGAAGTCTTCCCTCCTTTCTTTCCCTCCCCTGTTGTACATTTTACTTTGCTACTCGATTCACCGTCACTGCTGATAGCTACTTTCTTGCGAGCTCCAGGTTTCAGGGGAGCGTCCCCACCGGTGCTCACGGCGTTTTGTTCCTCGGCTTCCCGCTGTCGATCAGCGACTAGCTGCGCAATTTGTTGTTTCAGGCATTCTTCGTAGGCAAATTGAGCATGGGAAGATCGCGGATATATTGGTTCTAGCTTGATGCTACTGCTAGAATTTGAACCAAACGGAGACGACATAATGTTCTCTCTTCATGGTGGGTTTTAAACCGCTTCTTTGAGTTGATCATATGTCAACATTTTAAAAATAAAACACGATGATCATCGGCCCACGTTCAGGGTCACGTCTATGGGCGTCACTCGTTGCTCTGTCAACTGTAAACAAATGGCTTTCACCTACCGTAGCTGGCGGTAGGTCAAGACTGCTCCAGATGCAGACTGCTCATGACTGATCAAGGTCACATGCATTGTAATTATGATTTAGGCGCTGGCCGACACAAGGTACAGAAATGATTTTGTAACAACAAATGCGTGTTAATTAATTGTTCCTACAAAATAGGCCTATATCATGAATATGTTGTATTGAATTTGAAATGGACTAAAACTAAAGGCTTCATGGGAGTGGAACACTTTGTGACGGCAAGGATGCTTCGCTTTTAAAGCTTCATATATGATTAGTCAGGGTCATGAGTACAGTAGTTAGGCCCTATACATCAGTTTCCATGGTAACTGTATTCAGGCCAAATTGATAATTGACCTTTTCATTTGTAAATGTTAAACAACCGTTGAGTGATAAAGTATGCCTTTCATTATTAACAGAACCGTTCGCAGGGCTGAGAGTCCCAGTAATAGGATTACATTATTGTCCAAAATATTTCGTCACGGAATAACAACCACGGACGTTTGAGATTTCCAAGATAAAGCAAAAACAAAGATATATTACAAACTGCACGTTATTTGAGTATGTATATAATTAGGTAGATAAAAATTAAGTCCTAAACTGAATGGACTTTTTTATGTGCTTAAATTGAATGAAAAATTATATCTCATGCAGGAGTAATTTGTAATAGTTGTTTAAAACAAGGTACATTATCGTGTCCCTGGCTCCTTGGTACAGCAAACGCGAGCTCAACAGTGCATTTAAATGCATTAAAACACAACAAATAAGTTCATAAGCCTACTGTATAGGCCTAGTTGTTTTTAAGATTCCTGTAATTATATAGGTCTACGTGTACTTTCATTGTGCACCAACATATAATTAGAACAGTACGTGTTTTGTGCAGGTCTGCGCTTATTTGCTTGTCCCATGATTTCAACATGTAATGCAAATACGTGGAAAAGGTTAGTGCAATATTTGCGCTAAAAAGATCAATGACTGAAATCAGTGCAACGCAATGCAAGCAAACGTGTCAGTCGAGTCGCCTGAATAGGCAGACGTAGACTCTTAAACAAGACCCAATTGTGAAAAGTACTTCGCGCAAAGTCGAAACGCGCTCCACAAAATAATCAATTTCAAGAGTTCTCGATGATTCCTCGAAATACTTGCAGCGGAATATATTTCTTTTTGGAACCTGAGTGCACATAACCGTAGTATTCTGAATGTTTTAGCATGGCAATACAAACAAAGCGTTTCGTTTGAAAGAATACCATACTTTGTGTGTTGGATGCTCTGATTGTACAGAAAAGCAACAGCTGCCACGCACAACTTCTTTTTTCTTCTTATTACTCATGTAAATATATTATAGCGGTCGTCATCTCAGCCACATGGGCTTTATTACAAACCGACTCCAAATTACTCGCTCCCCATTTCATTATTTGTAAATTCCGTGAGAGCTAGACAGTTTCGTTGATTTACATCGTTTTGGAAAAACCATCGCATCAAAGTGAAATACTTTTGGTTACTGTAGATTGCAAATAGATAAGTAATTACGGTAACATGAATCTTGCAGTAGTTTTTATCACGCTTTTATTTCTGTTCTTATCTGTCGGTGAGCTTCAATGTTTATCTGCAAACGATCTGCCTGCAAATGGTAAGTTATACATTAATTTGTTCTTATCAGAATTGATAGAATGTTTGTTTAACCATCTTTTCTGTTTTAATGGTATATATCTCCATCGCGGTCTAATTAATTAAGTGGGGTGTTACAATCATTGTCCCACAAATAATATAATATGCACCATCTCCACCCCCTGGAGAGTATATCCTGCTCACGCAAAGTCGATATCGGCGCTGGGTCAATATCATTAATATAACCACGATAACCGTTCACCTCGTATCAGGTATAGACAAAGAATTAAACTCATTTCTGGGCGGGGAGTAGTGATAAGGATTAACTCTTGTCATGCTTGTGTCATGCAGGTTTTTTTTTTTTTTTATCAGTAATGCACACAAAAACCCATAGAACCACATTAATTTTGTCTGGCATGCACACCAATGCACGCAATGATGGGGTCACACGTCCAACCAAAGATGACTTGTATGAAACAAACTGATCCATGCATCGAAAACCTACTTTACAGTTCAGTTTACAATCATCATGATCTCTCCACAAAACTTGAGCAGCAATATTGTTAGAATCGCATTTCCCATGCAGCCGTTTTGATAATGTTATGCATATCTTTCAAAGAATAGGCTACACGTGTCATTAAAATTGTATGCACTGCACTATACGTGCGTCCCGTGTATAGAATATCACTTTGTATTACACCCAAATAGGTAAACATAACTGGTCGATATGATAAAGGCCATGCCATACACATATTTTGTCGATGCTCTACAATAACAATATAATCAACCAATGAGCACTCAGCATTTCAATTACGAAGTGTATTACCGTGGTATAATTACGGTGACTGTTTGGATACATAGTCGAAGTGTAGTATAAAACATAACGGCGTTGAAGTTAACCGGCGCGTCTCAAAATAATCTTTTAACTAGAAAAAAAATAATAAAAAAATTGACTTCTCAATTTTTTTTAAATTAAAAAAAATATAATGTTGCTTCATTTCCTTATTATAACTAGGTATGAAGCAGCAGCTTCGAGTCGACCCCAGTGACGTCACAGTAGTTCAGGGGCACTCGGTCACATTGGCCTGCTACGCAACCCAGCTCCCCGTCACACTCACTTGGGTGAAGGACTCCATCTACGCCCTCGCCATAGATAAGTTCATCGTTTCTCCTGAGCAGACGAGGATATCTGTGAGTGTGAACGAGACCCTGGGCTCCTACGAGCTGCACATTGCCGATGTGCAGCCGGGAGATGCGGGCAGTTACCACTGCGAGTTGGCCGCTAACCTGCCATCTGAACAGGTCGTCTCGGAGCCGGCCAAGATGACAGTGATAGGTAGGTTATTCATTAGTGAATGTTCGGTTATTTGTTGCGTAATTCGATGTGCTCGTTCAACTATCATTTTAATCATTCAGTCAGTCATCATTTAATTGGTTCGTAGAGTCTGTCTCTATCATATCTTTCGCCATGAATAATTATGATGATTGCACTCAACTGAATCTTATATCTATCCTACCAAATGATTTAGTGTAAGATAATATCAGTCGGAGTGATTTATGTGTGAGTGATTTGCCCCAGCAGTTAAACGTTGGAAACAACCCTCAAATACAAATTTACATGCTTGGAACTTTGATTTATGCATTTGTAGTGAAAAGCGGTTCAATTTCGATGTAACGTGATACGATGAGAAAATATGCACGTGTTAGTGCGATAGAGAGAGAGAGAGAGAGAGAGAGAGAGAGAGAGAGAGAGACATGGGGGGGGGGGGTGAAGCTATAACGAAAGAACGGCAATCGTGCTTTAATTGGATGTGGTAGCAATTTAAATCTATTCCTTACTACTTAGATATATACAACCTCTATGTATCCTCATTATTGGTACGTTGCGTAATATCTTGTCCTTTAATATGTCACAGTCCATCTCGGTCACAGAATTATCTAAGGCAAGCGTCTATTGGTCAGATACACCGCTATCTTCATTTGGGGCAATTATTGTTCAAATCTTAGTTTTTGTTTCAAAGAGTGTACCATAACAGCTGGCGAGTTTTTATGATAAGTGTATATTGATATATGATTTATCATAATATTACAATGATATTGAATGTAATGATTTAATGACATCTAATGATATATGACACAAAGTTAGACAACGGCAGAATGATAGATAGAAAGGGAGAGAGAGAGAGAGAGAGAGGAAATGGGGGGGGGGGGGTTGAAAGGGACAGAGGGAGGGACAGAGGGAGAGATGGAGGGACAGAGAGAGAGGGGAGGGAGAGAGAGAGAGACAGAGAGAAAGAGAAAGGGAGGGGCAGAGGGAGGGACAGAGAGAGAGAGACAGAGGGAGAGGGAGAGAGATAGAAAGAGAGAGAGAGAGAGAGAGAGAGAGAGAGAGAGAGAGAGAGAGAGAGTGGGGGGGATAGAGGAAGGGATGGAGGGAGAGGGGAACAGAGAGAAAGAGAGAGGGGTGGAGAGGGACGGGGGAAGGGACATATGGACATAGGGAGGGACAGAGAGAGAGGGACAAAGAGAGAGGGAAAGTGAGAGAGAATGATAAATAGAGATAAAGAGAGAGGCGTGCAATAAGCCAACGGGGTTTTTCAAAGTTCGCTAATGTAAGATTTAAACATGCTATTTAAATATTGTAGTTTAATGACGTCATTTAACTCATCCGACCTCCTCTACGATAGTGCCTCCGACCTTCCACGCGCAACCCCAGGACTTCGAGGGCATCGAAGGACAGGTCGCCATGTTCCGGTGTGTTGCTGAAGGCTACCCGAAGCCCCTCTACACATGGTTCGACAACTCGGGTGACGTCATTGACCGGGCCGAGTCCAAGTACGGAGTGTCGCCCAGCGGGGAGTACCTGACCGTGTATGAACTTACGGAGGCAGACGGTGGCAGGTATGAATAGCTGGACGCTTTACAGTGGAAACAGCTCTAACGGCCACCTATACAGAAAGACCGTATTATGTTCATATTATGTATGAAATTATGTAATTTCATGTATTGTAACGTGGATCCAATAACCATACAAGCCTTGCTTTTTGATAGGCTCCCCAATATGTTATAAATTTTCTATAATTCAAATGAACAATCGTTTTTTTTTTTAAATTTAAAATTGTCTATACTCATTGCATTTATTTTGTTAATGTCCGTCTATATTCATTATCTGCATGAAAACATTTGTATGTTCTTGTATATTCTCTCTGTATATGCGGAAACAAATTAATTCAACGTTTCGATGTCATTCTCATCCATGCTCAGCTACTCCTGCGAGGCAAGCAACAAGGCGGGCGTCATGACTGCGCGCGCGACGTTGTCCGTCGTGGTGCCGCCGGGACTGAACGACGCGCAGACGGAGACGCGCGAACAGGGACAGGAAGTGACGTTCGCGTGTCACGTGGTGCGTGGGGAAGGGGAGCCGTCGTGGTGGCGCAACGGCAAGCACATTGAAGAAGGTCACGTGGTACGTATCACCCAAAAAGCTTACAGGCTGATTGAAGGGATAGTTCTCCCTGAAAATAAGTAGTAAAAAGCATAAACAGTGCTCTCCCAATGCTGGGTGCACTAAGATTCCATGAATTGCTCTTTGTTCTGTTTTTGACAACGGAATGATTTGTTTCCGTATGTTTGTAAAAACGTATTTCTAATGATGTATTAAATGCACAGGTAAAAGGGTGCATATCTTTTTGAGAAAATGCACATTAAAACAAAATTGTACACAACATTATGGGAGAGTACTTCACACGTGACGTCACAAAATTACAACTTTAGACTGTCGTGACTTTCTTTGAGGGATTTTCATCAAACCTTCAATAATATGTTTCGTTCACGTGTCTGTTTTTATTGAAACAAACTTAACTATCCCTTAAAAGAGTTTAATATTCTGAAACTAGTCAGACCCATTTATTTAACGGTGTGGTTTAGAAACGGCCTACAACTTGGAAGCCAGGATTATAAGCAACAACTATGATAAATAACCATCTCGAAAAGAAGAAAGAATGAAAACGGAATCGTAAAAGCCAACACCATGCAGGGCCACGTTGCATATAGGTTTTCACTTATTGTAACTTCCCACCAATGGTAACTACCATGCCAATAGCCAATGAGCTCTCATTATTGCAACTGTTGCCATTGTAGTTGCCATTCATGGTAGGTTAAAACAATTGGAAACCTATATGCAACATGTTACTGATCAATAAAAAGAACATCATAGATGTTCACTCATCTATTATTTATCAATTTTCGAATGAATAACTCGGTCAAAAGGCCAAGGCTTACACTTCTGCCCTCTATCGCCACAGGATGGTCAGCGGGTCTCGGTGGAGAGACATGCGCTGACTGGTCATCTTCATCTGACCCTGACGAAGATCGAGAAAGGGGACGAAGGTGCCTGGACGTGTGCGGCCTTTGGACGGAAAGGGAAAGAAACCATCTCAACTGTCGACCATCAACTGACTATCAAAGGTATTTCGAGTCTGCAGATGTTGCTGTCAACCCTATGCTTGCTCTGCGTGATGTGGGTGTATAAATGGTAACATAATCCATAAGTATAGCATGTTGAAAGATATTGTTTATTTCTTATATGTATACGTGGTTTCGAATTGAAAATGTGCAGATTTTCGAATGGAAGGTACGTGAGGAAAGGTAGTGGTAAAGATTCGGGTCCCGTAATAAAAAAAAAATAAAAAATTTCGTTTGATTTCAAAGGCTCATTTGACATGTTTGAGACGAGTCCTGACTCCTGCTGACCCAGTTCACTCTACTCTATGCACTCTGATCGTACTTTGCATATGTACGACATTAACAAAATGCAAATTTCCTCAATAATGCGTCGTTTCTTCTGCGGCACACTGCCAAAGTATCTTAATCCACATGCTCTCTTAAAATATTTCGATTCATGACCACAATACGAGGGCTGCAAATGAATTTCACTCATGGAAAGTTACGTATTTATTCAAACACCTTTACGACACGTTGGACCAGCTTCTTGGAATTCCCTACCACGTTTCATTCAACATCTTTAACTCTACAATTCTTGTAAAAGTATTCTGAAAAAAAAACATATATTGTTAGCTTAATGTTCTTTGATTTGATTCTCAACTGTTAGGAGTAAATCCTGTTATATCTAATAAATATCTATCAAGCCTCTACGGTTATTACAGGCGTCCCTTTTCCCCAGTTGTAACCATTCATAAATCTTATATTCAAATTGTTTATTCATTATTATCACTCAATCATTAACCCGTACAGTTCGCCCTATCGTGCTACAACCCAATACGCAGCTCCTCACGGTCCGAGCCGGGGATCCGATGAAGATGTCTTGCCAGAATATCCGCCCAGGTGGAGGGCAGCCGAGCTGGTATGACACCAAACATGGCATGGTCGTCACGGAAGGTGCGTTAGCGTCACCATGGTTACCCTGCTTTTTTATTCTTCTATATGTTTTTCTCGTTCTTGTTGTGTTTTTGTTGTTCTCTTCATTTGTTCTTCTTCTTCGTCGTTTTTGCCCTTTCCCCGTTGTTTCTTTTCTATCTAATTTTGTCTAAGCATGATTATTGAAGGAAGGTTATTGCATAGTGAAAGAAGTATACAGTGAGTTCCACGGTTTCCCACTGTAATAGTTATAGTTATGTGATATAAGTTTATCTACTGCTCCCCCGCCGAAATCATGTTTCCATATTATTACCATTTTCAAGAGGAAGAATTACTCTGAAGGTTAAAGCTGACCGTAGAGTTGTGTGGGCTCTCTCACATAAGGAACCGACGTCAGTTGATCGTGAGCTCACCTCAAAACAAGAATAGATGTTACACATCCACCTTCACCAAATTAAACCTAATTGTTTATTATTATCATCTTCTCCTTTCAATCTTTGTAGACCCCAAGAAGAGGCTCTACGCCCACGTCTCCTCTTCCTCCACCACAACTACCGACCTCGTCGCTGCCGAAGTGACGGCGGAGGACCAAGGAGTCTTCTGTTGCGTCTCAGACGGCGACATGAATTGCTTCATGCTACTCGCGTTCATCAAATAAAGAGTTACAAATGCTGAAGTAACGCTTGTCCTGACCATGTGTGGCTTGGATGCATTTTCGCACCATTTATGAACACAGATGTGTCTGATATTGAGAGGACCGTTTAATCTGGCGCAAGCCGGGTTATTGGAACGAAAAGTCGCCGTACGTTTTGTGCATAAGTATTGCATTATTAGGTGTTCGGCGTCGTTGGGTGATCTGTACAGTCTACTAAATCAACACTGGGGGCGAACTATTCTCGCACACTACTTTCGGGGAAGTTGCGTGCGCACGATGTTATCATCACGTGCTTATTCACATTCCTGCGCAACGCACAGTGACCATAATTACATCTAGGATGTAAAATATGTCACCTTTTTATGGTGTTGCTAGAAATCATTATATCTCTTTTCATGAAGCCCGGGGAAATGAATATCAGCGTTGAGAATCTGCGTGCGCGTGAACTTGACCACGTGACTTTTCGCATTCCTGAGAATCGCAAGGCGGCCTTGAGTATTATAAGAAATATGTCTTCCCATTTTGTGTCGCTATAAATTCTCCTGTCTCTGACATGACCGGTGAAAACCAATATACTTATTGACACTTAACTGTTGTTCCTTGTTCTTAAAAATCCATCAAATGAAAGATAAATTATCACTCGTGCGGAAAAACCGTACTGACGTGACCTTGGACATTGGTACGAAGTCAACGGTATAGCGATGGACTTTCCTGAGTTATGCACAAATCACTAGAAATTACTCAGCGAGTGACTGATTCGCCTGGTTTACAGGCGTTTGGTCATGGCTAATTCAAACTTAAAAATAAGAGCCGAGTACTCGGAAGACTACTCACCTTTTCACTCTCCTACTTTCTCCCTCCGTCCAGGAGAAGAAATTAAGAATAATTAGTCTACTGCAGCCACACCATTTTTTAAGTGATGTAGTTTGGATTGGAAATGTATGACAGCCTGAAAAACAGGCTATCGACTGGCGTGACTGGAGTACACAAACATCTCCTTTTAGCTCTTCATGTTTCAGCTCCTATCGGTTCTCAATAAAACAAAATTAAGAAGACCGACGAAGAACGTGAGGTGGTAAATGAGGGGAGGAAGAAGAACACGAAGGAGAAGAGGAAGTAGAAGTAGAAGGAGAAGAAGAAGAAGGAGAAGAAGAAGAAGAAGAAGAAGAAGAAGAAGAAGAAGAAGAAGAAGAAGAAGAAGAAGAAGAAGAAGAAGAAGAAGAAGGAGGAGGAGGAGGAGGAGAAAAAGAAGAAGAAAAAGAAGAAGAAAAAGAAGAAGTGAAAGGAAGAAGAAGCAGAAGCAGAAGGAGAAGAAGAAGAAAGAAAGAAAGAAAAGTAAAGGAAGGAAATTAGAAAAAATAAACAGCCGTATTTAGTACTAGCAGTTACAATTAGAGGGTATAATTCGATTAGCATTACGTATTCCTGCCAGGTACCAATTTACTTCACCTGGGTTGAGAGGGATAAAAGCACGCACCAGTTTTCTAAATCAAAAGCATGCTTAACTTGAACCCAGGATTTCTTGATCAGAGAATCTTACACTCTTACGACTGGACTCCTTGTGGGTGTAATGAAGAGATTTCGAAAGGTTAAGTTAATTTCCCTTTCCTTTATGTGTACAGTACGGAAGCTTAAAAGTGCCCCCAGAAGACGAGATAATTTAGGACGTGAAGACGAGAAGACGAGACGAGAAGACGAGAAAAAGAGTCAAGAAGACAAAAAGACAAGATCTTGGATCTCGTCAAGTCGACTTCTGTAGGACGAGAAGACAAAAAGACAAGATCCTGAGAAGACGAGAAGACGAGAAAAAGAGTCAAGAAGACAAAAAGACAAGATCTTGGATCTCATCAAGTCGACTTCTGTAAGACGAAAAGACAGAAAGACAAGATGCTGGATCTCGTCAAGTCGACTTCTGTAAGACAAGAAGACAAGAAGACAAGATCTTGGATCTCGTCAAGTCGACTTGATGAGGATGGGAAGGCAAGAAGGCGAATTCGAGGTCGTCGCTCTATACGACCGACTCTAGGCTATATATAGGCAAGGGTGTTTGTCTATTGTGATCAGGCTTGACGCAACGTTTCATATTCACACTCATAACATCGTTAAAACTTGTATAAAATCTACCAGTTGGTGTGATGGCTGAAAATGCAGTTGAGAAGGAGGGCGACTCTCCTTCGTCGACAGAGTTTAATGACGACGACAACGACAAAACTGAACCTGAACCCATCAAGCTTCTATGTTTATAGTCCTGGAGCCCAGAAGATTTATTCATATGAAAAGGGCCGGAACAACTGACCCCATAGGTCGAAAGGATATACCCTGGACATCACAAAAATGTTTTGCTGGCAAGGTGTACCCGATGCTTTTCCCCCCAAATCACCACAAATGTGACGTCACTACCGGAAAGCCTTTTTTTTTTTAAATAGTCAGAATATAATACATGGTACCGTCATAACAAAGTGTGAACACACATTTTTTATGCCCAATTATCAAACTTGATTGGTATATTTTGGTTGCCTAATAAATGTACAACATCATCATTGACTTGTTTTGGCAATGGCAGGTCTGTGGGCGACGTCGACGACGACGACATGTCGCGACGACGTCAGCAAAATGCAACACTTTTGTTCGTTTTTTGTGCTCTTTTTCGGTTAAAACTTTTTCAATTCTTGTAGTTCACAAACCATTCCAAATATTTATTTTAAACTTAGTTTGCTGTGTTTGGCATCTCTCATGCTTTTCAAAACATATAAGAATGTGACGCTAATGGCCATCTCCTGACTAATAATAAAGCGTAGTGTTTTGGAAGAATGCACGTAAAGTCGTACAAAATACTGCCTACGTCCTGTACACGCGTATATTCTGGATATGTGCTACTGTTTGGTTGCCCGGTTTGGTTGAAACATTTTAAATCCTTGTAATCCAAGAACCGTACCACACATTTCCTTTTAATTTAGCCTTCTATTTTTGGTATTTCTTCCACTTTTTAAAACATATATGGACGTTACACATTGTCACACCTATGGTTATCTCCTGACCAATAATGTAACGGAGCATTTTGGAACAACTGCGTAAAATCGGACAAAATTCTGCGTATTCACTGCATACGTGTATACTCTGTATGCGTGTTACTTGTGGATTGGAACTTGTTAGATCCTCGTACTCCAAGAACCATACAACATATTACTTTCCGACATGTTCTGGTGATTTTGGCATTTCTTCTACCTTTCAAAACATATATTGATGTTATATATTATCACGCTTATAGTCATCTACTGACCAATAACATAATGTCACATTTTGGAAGAACGAGCGTAAAATCCGACAAAATACTGCATGCGTTCTATAAATGCGGATATTTTGCTACGTGTTACTCTTCGGTTGAAACTTTTTAAAAGCATTGTAATCCAAGAACCGTCCAACACATTTCCTTTTCATTTAGCCTTATGTTTTTTGGCATTTCTTCCGCTTTCCAAAACATGTATGGGTGTTGCACATTGTCACATCTATGGTCATCACCGGACCAATATTGTAACGGAGCATTTTGGAAGAATTGAGTGAAATCGGACAAAATTATGCGTATTAACTGCATGCGTGTATTATTAGGTACTTCTGTTACTTGATGGTTGAAACTTTTTAGATCCTCGTACTTCAAGAACCATATAAAATATTACATTTCGACATGCTCTGTTGTTTCAGGCATCTTTTAGCCATTCAAAACATGGATGTTACATATTGTCACGCTTATAGTCATCTCCTGACTAATAGCATAAAGTATCGTTTCGGGAAAATGAGCGTAAAATCTGACAAAATATTGCGTATAACCTTTTGTGTTCGGTATACGTGTTCTGGATGCCTGATACTTTTTGTTTGAAACTTTTTATATCCCTTTTGCTGAAAATCAGTTAGAACTTAGTTCTTTCAGACTTCCTCTAATGTTTTGGCATCTGTTCCGCCTTTCAGTAAATGTATGGATTTCACATATTGTTACACTTATGGTCATCTAACATCTCTGATGTCTAATAATATACAGAAACATTATGCAAGAATGCGCGTCAAATCGGACAAAATAGTGTGTCGATGCTACATACATGACACACGTGTATGATTCATGCCCGTTTTTCTTTTTGCACGAAACCATTAAACCTATTGTTGTTAAAAAAAAATCATCCAACATATTTCTTCGAAACTTGTACTAATATTTTTGCTTATTGTCTGCTTTTTAGATATGCCTATTGTAATATTTAGTAAGGATATCATTGTAAATAAGGTATTAACATTAAAATACACACTATGTTGATCTTGCTTTCCTTGTACATGGGCAATATCAACATCAATTTTTTTTCTGGCAATGGAAGCACCCTGGGCAACGTCAAAAGTGACGGCTTGCCGCGGTGCCGTCTGTGAAAGCGTGTTTTTTTTTTTTTACATTTGGAAGTATTGCTGGTTTTGATGAGAATTAAGTGAAAATGTTGCGTTCGACAGATTGCTTTCCAAGTTTCTTTGAACTTTTGGATTTTTATTCATTTTTTTTTCGGGGTGGGGGGGGGGGGGGGTGGGGTGGGGGGTGGGGGATGAAACCCACTATAAATTACGAAATGTCAAGGTTGCTTACAATTCAAGAACGATGGCCGACTAACCCCGAAGTATGTTGGATTCTACTTTGTCGATGAGGTGCACTGTGTACATTAATGTGTTGATACATGGCAGATTGTGAACATAGCCATGTCCTTCCCCCCCAAAGTACCAAAGTTTATGACCAGACCCAGTCACGGCAGAATGGTTCTACCATGATAACGGCGTGATGATAGTAACCCCAACTTTAAACTCAGTTGCCTGCATGGTATGGGCGCAATAGCTCATGCGTTTTCCGGCGACATCGACGACGAAGGCATGCAGCGGCCATGTCTGTTTTGGTGGTGAAATTTTGCATGTACATCTATCATAATCCGTTTAGCATGCTCCATTCACACTATAATTAAGTATGGTCCACATGTGGGTGCCCTGCTAATGCTGATTGTGGTAAGGATTACGGGGCCACATTACGGGACCATGACTACATTCCAAATTATTGTTAGATATCATGACTGCTTTAAATTGTTTTGAAATTATGGAATAGTTAAGATCAAACCCGTTATGATACAAAACGGTTCAGTCATGATTCGTTTATTATTTTTTGACTAGCATATATTAAGGTGTGGGGTGAGCCTTCTTCAATGCATGATTTTGAGTTTGTGATCAAGGGGGTTATAGGATTGATATCAAATCGACGACCCGAAATCCATGAATATGCATTATAACATAATTACATAAGTAAACAAATATTCCAACTCTTACCCGTACGTGAACGAAATGCTTGATCGATGATGAATAATGATGTATCTGTGTTTTACGATTATAAGCATAAGCTGGAGCCGGAAGGATAGTTTAGCCACCACACACATTGTCACACTTAAATAGATTTACAGCATTTTTGAAGAATGTAAAAGTGACTTTTCGAAAGATTTCCGGAAACTTGCCAAACACTCTTGGTTTGCGTCAGTTTGGCAATTATGCTCGTGGAAGCAAATATCTACTGGAGGCTCACATCTAACATGTCTAATGTGTTTGTGAAAGTAATCTGTCAAACAAATACTTGCCAAATTTCACTACAAGCTTAAAAGGGTATTTCAAATATAATTAAATTTCGCAGGCGTCGCTATTTCATGTCTCCGTCGCCAGTGGCGTAGACAGGTTCGTTCACCTGGGGGGGATGATTGGGCTGCCAACCCTCGAGAGGGCGCGAAAGCGCCCGAGCGAGGGAGCGGAGCGACCGAGCCGGGGGGAGGGTGTGGGAGGGGGGTGTCCCCCCTCCCACGGTAGGGAGCTTTTGCAATTTTGAAGTTGAAATCGTGCAATCTGATGCATACTTAATGAGGTAAAATAACGCACACAAGCGTGCACGCACACACACACACACACACACATACACACACATATTCGCCTTCTTGCCTTCCCCTCTTGCCTTCCCCTCCTCATCAAGTCGACTTGACGAGATCCAGGATCTTGTCATCTTGTTTTCTCGCCCTACAGAAGTCGACTTGCCGAGATCCTTGGATCTTGTCTTTTTGTCTTCTTGTCTTACAGAAGTCGACTTGACGAGATCTAAGATCTTGTCTTCTTGTCTTCTTGTCTTACAGAAGTCGACTTGACGAGATCCAAGATCTCGTCTTCTTGTCTTCTCATCCTACATAAGTAGACTTGACGAGATCCAAGATCTTGTCTTTTTGTCTTCTTGACTCTTTTTCTCGTCTTCTCGTCTTCTCAGGGTCTTGTCTTTTTGTCTTCTCGTCCTACAGAAGTCGACTTGACGAGATCCAAGATCTTGTCTTTTTGTCTTCTTGACTCTTTTTTCTCGTCCTCTCGTCTCGTCTTCTCGTCTTCACGTCCTAAATTATCTCGTCTTCTGGGGGCACTTCTAAGCTTCCGTAGTACAGGGTTGGTAGTTTAAAGTACGCGATTGAAATCATGTTTGTGTTTATGAACTCGTCCACTGTAAATCACGTCTTTACCTACAACTCATACGTTTACATTGCGGAGATGCGATAGATCAAAACTTACGACTCAGTACCCATAAATTATTTCCACCGAAAAGAGAAGAAGATAGATTAGACTTTCAAAATATACCGATGGGTGTAACTTCTAATAGGACGAGATAGTGGAACGCATTTTTTCATACTGTAATTCCTTTATGATAAAGACATACATCCTGGAATTACTTGTCATAAAAAAAAATGCGTAAATATGATTTATATTAACTTATCAATTGAACATTCCTTCAAGACGGCTCTGGGCTCTGAACCTGCGAAATGATTGATTTTGAGTCCAGCAATTACTGCCACCTTGGTACGCGTTGTTTTCAATATTTCATTTTTGAACGTTATTTATTATGTTTTTTTGAAAGACTGAGGCCCGAATAGTCAAGATTGAGAACATCATTGTGCTGTAATCAAAACTTGTTTTTAGCAAGATCCTCGTATTTCATCGGGCATTCCAATCTGTCTATAGAGTACGAAAGAAAAGCTTTTTGTAATCATGTTTTTAGTAGCACAAATATAAGATCCTAAATAGACCGGCATGCTGATTCGAATAAAACGCAAACGAAATAAGAAAGCATGATCGGTGATGGTGGGAGAAATGATTTTGAATAGACAAGCAGACAGGTTTTACTTTTACAACGCGTAATTATTATCCCTGAACTCCAGTTGGCCCATATGGAGCATGTCAAGTGAACTACAAATACTTTCAACCCTCTGAGCTTCCGCGGATGGTCTTTGGGCTTACTTATTTGTCATTATCTTTGTACATTTTTTTTTAAATGTTAGTATTCGTTCCAAAAACACTTTTCAAAATCAAGCCGGGAAATTAAAGCAATATCATGTATATTCACATGTAGCAGTTGTTAGAAAGGAATAGTGTTCGTATGATTATTTGTGAGTCTGTATTGTTCTGTAGGAAATAAACTTGCTACAGTGTATTTTGTACGCAAATTATCAACCTATGTTTCTCCCTATGTGTGTGTGTGCGTGCGTGCGTGTGTGTGAGGGGGGGGGGTGGTAAAGCAATTCTGAAGTTATGTTCAAATGAAATACATATTTACGGATTATCTAAATGTTGATTGTTTCTCACGTGAAAACAAAATATGAAACATTATTGTTTATAATGCTAAATATGTTACTCATTGCGGATAAATCGCTAGTGATAATCGTCTGTCTCGCAAATTATTTTTCATGTTTGTTACTGGCAAGAAGTATACTAATCGAGGGAAAGAGAGAAAGAGGTGTATACTGATTGAGAGAATAATGTAGAAAACACATGCTCAGAAAGAGAGATTTAAAGGAAAGTTGACAGCTAGAAAAAGTGAGCGAGAGAGAGGGAGGGAGAGAGAGAGGGAGAGAGAGAGAGAGAGAGAGAGACATAGATAGAGGGAGAGAGAGAGAGACAGAGAGAGAGAGACAGAGACAGAGACAGAGAGAAAAACAGAGAGACAGAGGGAGAGAGAGAGAGAGGGAGGGAAAGAGAGAGAGAGAGAGGGGGTGGGAAGAGATAGATAGACAAATTTATCTAGTGATATGTGATACATAACTATCTTGGCAAATACAGCGAACTTTTATTTTTAGCAAGTCCTAAAGTGCTCACAAAGATGGACTATATTTAGACTTAAGTCCACAATACTATCTTTTTCAATATCGTAATCGATATGATTTCGAATGGAACAGGTTATTTTTAAACCAATATATCTTCGAGTGAAAACATTGCCATGACTGCCATTACAATATACGTTATTTTTAAATCAAACGCATACCTTCGACGTGTTTGTTGCACGTGATATACTGACATTACGTGAAAAGGTGACTGGGTGAAGACATACTCAAGCCTAAATATTTACTCTGTTTGTTCAACAATCTCTTGAAGACGGAGATAGCTATGCCAAAAATCTGTCCCGGATCCCCGCCTGTCAGCGTGACGAGGGTGACGCCCAAGGGAGCGACAGGTCCCCCCTCCCCCTCCCTTCGACCCCCCCCCCCCCCCATACACCCACCCGCCTTTGTTCGCAACGAGACTATCGAATGAGAATGAAGGTAACTAGTGTGACATAAGACCAGTGCCAAAACGAATGTACAATGCGGACTGTTTTTTCATTAAAAAAACCCCACATGATTTCATCCGAAACTCTGACGGTGCGTTTATACGAAAATGAAGTACGGGGGGGGGGGGGGGGGGGGGATCATTCTTAAGAAGTAAGTGGTAAGAGAAAGGGTTTAAGCGCCCGTGATTTCAGACAATTAAAGACAAATTTTCTTCAGATTAAGCTTCTGTTTTTTACCGTTTATATGAATGAGCTCCTATAAATTGTCGAACATATATTGATTGGTATCTATCGTATGAGACAAGTCTAAATTTGGAAAGATGTCATTCTGTTACATTTCTTTCTTCAGGATTTGCTGGATTAAGGTACATATCACATAAGAAAGATGTATTCTATGTTTAATTTCCCCGAACATGATGCACGGTATTTCGGAAAGTTAGTTGATGGTTTGCTTTCCATTTAACCCGTCTTCAGGTACCCCCCCCCCCCCCCCGATATGGAATTAGATTACCCCGCATGCGCGAGGCCCTATAAAAGAGCGCGACAAAAATCCAATCAACATGATCAACAAGATCCATTTGGTATAAATGACCATGCACGTGCTGACGTTGTTGTTACTCGTCGAATAAACTGATAACAGGGGGTCAACAGCACGAGTCGTGTCTTCTCGAAATCCTCTTGAACCAACCTCCTCGGAGATGATTAGATCCAAAGTTTCGAACCTGATCTCTCAAATCTAACTACAACTCTGGATGAGCATTACATCTGATTAATTATTCTACGCGAGAGACTAAGATCAAGACCGCGGCATGGAAATGTTCTATCAAGACGCGAACTTGTTGGTTTGGCATCTTTGGCGTTGTGTTTTAATCTTTGTTTTATGTATACACTGTGAAAGAGCGGATGGACGACCAGTAATTGTGAGTAAATCTTTTTGATTATTGAACCGTTTACAAAATGAACACACTCATACTTTGATGATATTTGTAGTACTGTAACTGTATAATGGAATACGTGTTTTTTTTTTTCTGGGGTACGTGTTCCGGGGCAACAAAACAAAACTTGGATTGGATGCAGAAACAAAACCTTCCTGTTACCATGGTTATCATTATAACAGTCACTACTGGGTACAATAAAATTAACCCTGTGCATGCCAGACAGAATGCTGTTCTATGTTATTTGTGTGTATTGATGTTGAAATAATCTACAAGTTACATGTTAAGGGTTAACAGCTTTTCAAGTGAGAAGAATTAAGGAACATCAGCTTACGAGTAAAATTTCCAGCTTGCACTGGGAGCCAACGTCGTTCTTAAAAGATAGTAGCCCGTATTCCCAACGGTGGTTTAAGTTAGACCGCATACTGAACTTAAAATAATTTCATGGAGGGGAAAATAAATCATCTGATGCTGTCACAAAATAATCGCAGAATCACAACAATGGGTGATTTCAATTACTGAATTTAGTTATGAGCATCCAATCGAGCATCCAATGTGATTCCGCCTACATTAAGATTTTAGTTTTGATATTGTGAGGGAAGTTATAAAAGACAAGGTGTCCGTTTTGCTGCCCCCCCCCCCAAAAAAAAAAGGATTTTGAAAAAAAGAAACGAGACATACTTCTGGACAAGTATAAGGTGGTCTATATTGAGTGATAGAGAGAGGGGTGGGAAGAGATAGATAAACAAATATATCTATGTGATATGTGATACATAACTGTCTTGGCAAACATGGCAAATACAGCGAACTTTTATTTTTAGCAAGTCGTAAAATGTTCACAAAGATGGAAAGCTCATGATGGAAAGCTATGAAAGCTCTTAGCGCACCTACAACATACTAACATTACAACGATTTGGCTGAATAGTCATGTGTATGTGCTAACAAAATGTATTTAAAAGTAGCCCATCCCTTTTGCAGTCATAATTCTGAAAGTTCCCTGACTTTGTCATCATTTGAGAGAGACTGGCTATAAATAATATTTTTCCTTGAGTCGACAAAGCGTAATATTCGGTTTTGAGGAAATAATCTTCCATAATTGATCGGGACGGGTCAACTTTCATACGCATTTTAGATAAATGGGCGAGAGAGAAAAAAAAAGGGAAAAGACAATTTCAAAGAGAAGGACAAAGTGTGGGATAGAACAGAAGAAGGTGGCAAAAATCACATTGCAAAAGGCCTTACCCATCCCAGGATTCGAATCTGGGTCGCATTATACCGATCGCTAGATTTTAAAGAGGTTTGGGCCTTTGAGGGAGGGTCGTCCGAAACATATAGCCTAGAGACCGGAGATCATTGCGCGCTATGGTCCGCAGCGGTCCTGCCTGTGTTCAATGGAAGCAATGCTCGAATTGCGCGCTGGCGGGGACAATACGATTACGTACGTAGACTATGGTCGGCGTGTTTCAAACGTAGACTATGATTGGTGCATTGTGTTTCAAACGTAAACAAGAATAGTTTTCCTGAAAATTTTTGTGAAGCTATGACGCCTCTGATTCCTGCTGAGTTTCATGACTTTTGCATATAATGGGACACCCTGTGTTTAAACGTTCAATTGTGGAAACGCAAACTCCATCTGCACGTGGTCTGCCTGGTTCAAAGAGGAACAACGCCATCTATCGGGAGCGCGTGTGATTATTGAAATGGGCTGATAAAAAAAACCCACACGAAACAGAGCTTTACATTTGCAATACATGTAAACGGAAGAGAGCACCAATATCATGACGGAACCATTTCTATTTTTTTGCTTTTATTTAGCAATCGAGTTGCTTAGCGTTCATATCATATCATGACTAGACTATAGGGCTGGCCGCTGAAGGGAACTTATTCAGGTCTCTGTTGCATAAAACTAACCATTGATGGTAACTTTGCTCCCAAATGGCAACTTGTATGGAAACCTCGAATTCGATTGGCTGTCAAGCGATGTTGCCATTGTAATTACCATTGCCCAGGTCTTCCTCATCATGTCCACCACATCCTCCTATGCGTTTCTAATCTTTGGCTCCCGAGTACAGGTAGGCGTTTACCACGTCTATTGGTTTACCATCGGCACTCACAATCCCCTCTGGCTCCATAGTCACAGTTGACTTATCTGGGCTTTAAGGCCAGGGGGTGGGGTGGGGTGGGAGGGGTAGTCATCCCCCTTCGCCCCCCCTTCTCATGAGTTGTCCCCCTCATATGTTATACGTGCTCCGAATGATTCAGAATAATCACCGATTGTTATCGTATCTGTCAAATGTCTTTCCTCAGGTATATGGCGATGCTCACTTGGCCACGTCGAGCCTAGATCTCGTTCCTACCACACGCACCACGCCTACCTCGGCCACCTCTGCCGCAACCACTGACGCAGGCGAAGCATTTCAGGTCTCAGGCGTCGAACACGCAGGGAGTTTATCTTCACTGAACCACGTTCGAGTCGACAGCCGTTACCATGACAGCCATCATCAAAATACGACATTTCCCGTCATGCATCAGCAGAAAAAGTCCGACTTCGACGTCTACCGCCGCCTGCTTGCCGACATTGCTCAATTAATCGAAAGCAAAACGACCGGAGATCGTCAACACACCTCGTCAACAGACGGCAGTGTACCAACACCGTTTACGATGATGACGACGGCGGCGGCGGCAACGACGGCCACACCCTCGAGGACGATGTCCGCTACACATGGTCGGCGATCTCCGTCTCGATTGAAGGCCACTTTGGACAGGTTTCTTGGGAGGAACAATGGGATCGATTTAGCGGAGCTGCGGTCACTGATGCATCGATACCGACATTCGAATGACACTGCGCAACTCATGACGTGATCAACGAGCAAAGTATTTATCGGTGCTCATTTTGAGGCAAAGACATGAACACTTTTACACACATTGGCCCGTAGTCTGAACAGAGGTTTAACGCAAATAGTATACTAAGCTTGGACTTACTTGATGGGACGCCATATAAAACAGCATAAAACAATATTTTTTTAATTTAATGTAACTGATTTTTCCTTGGAATCAGTATAGTTTATTGAGTTTGTCCACATAACAATTATAGCGAATAATTGGAATCCCCCACTGTTGTCATTCTATGATGAAAATCAATGATATGATGACAGCGCCAGACGGTCATAGTTTGCGCCCCATCAAGTAGGTCTAAGTTTAGTACATGGTCTACGTTAAACCACTATTGCGAATATGGGTCATTGATGGCAGTTTATCTTATTTATGATGGTGGCCTTGCATATTACTCCGACAGATGCACTACATGACTACGTTAAGGAACAGTGAAGTGTGGAATTGCTCAACTAGCATGTGACTATTTCACTTGGTCAAGTAGTTAAAGTATCAGTTGTCTGATTACCGGCATGTTCTTTCCCTGTGTAACCCCTTCCTACATTTGTATTATTTTCCTTCATTTCTCTCTCTCTCCATCTCTCTCTCTCTCTCTCTCTCTCTCTCTCTCTCTCTCTCTCCCTCCCTCTCTCTCTCATTTCTTTTCCTTCTCTTCTTAACCTACCTTTTCTATTTCACTATCTCCCCTCGTTTCACTGACCCCCCTTACACTCTCTCCCTACTTACATGTATCTGTCTCTTCTTCCCGTCTCTTCCTCCTCTCTTTCCACATTAGGCTCTCCAACTCATCTCTTCTTGATCTAATTTGTTTCTTCTTCTTTTCCTTAACATATTGCATATCTCCCTCTATATTTCTCTACTATTGAAGCCACAGACAATTATAGCATTTGTATTTATTTTGTAGTTTACTATTACTGCCGAAAGAGCAAATAATCGGAATATATTTATATGAAATAAATTATATCTTGTCATATTTGTGAGACTTACGTTTGTATAACTCTTTTCATCATGTTCATACTTTTTAATCACATTGTATTCAATTTCTCACTCTTCTTCTTATTATGTTCCTAGAAAAAAAGAGTGCTATATGTAATTCTTTCTCGTGACATTGAATGTAAATCAGGATACATTCAGTATAGTGACGAAGTACTTGACAACATGAAGAGAGGTTTCAAAAAGAAATCCAGGTCTACGAAGATTATAAGTAGATTGGTGAAAACAGACAGATTGTATATAAACAAGGAACGAGACTGCTATACAAATTAATGAAAAAGATGAATCAGTTAACGTTATTTTTCCATCAACTGTATTATCCCCTCCTTAATATAATTGCATTCAGGATAATTATCACATATGTTTTATGTTAGGATATTCTGCAGTAAAGATCAAGCGGATTATAAAACCTGCTAAATGACAATACATGTATAGGCATAGGTAGAACGTTCACAATTTTGAGTGCAGAAATAAAGAGCTTACAAATTCTGCACAGTGCACCGTTGATGGCAGTCTGAGCTGAGTGAATATTATTCAAATAGATTCAAGCATTGTGTATGATGAAATGAGAACATTATAATTTTATTGTGGGTACGGTGTAAGTTTAGGTTGGATTAACGGAGGTGGCGTAATATACATATAAACCACGCCTTTATCTACCATTATATCGAATATCATATTGATGCATGCATGTTGCTAGTACCATGAGTACCACTAAATATAGTGAACGGAAGAATATCAGTTATGACATATGTTGGAAATAGGAACCGGAAACATGGCTAGATTGTACAAATGACTTTTACATAGGACTTGGTGTTTGGGAGAATTTCAGAGAAATGTAAATCGAAATAGTATAGTAACACATTAACTTTCCTCTTGAATCATAAAAAGCATGCTTTTCGTTGTTTTGTTTTTACTTGCCAGACTTTATTATATGAGGATCAGCTACGTACGAAAAAAAATATTCTTTGAACACGTAGATATTTTTCCCTTTCGTGTACCGATCTAATGGTAGCACTTTTATCGATAGTTAGTTTATATATTCTTGGCACGCCAGACATTCACCACTATAAAGAAGGGTATGCATGCATTAACGACATCATAAATCAGAATACCATTTTTTTTCGAGGTTACAAAACAATACATGGACATTTGGTAAATAAGTGATCTTTGAGTTCAAATTGTCCGTTTATTATTAGCAAATATTTAACATTGTGAGTGACAGCTGGATACGATTAAAATGTAGACATTGCAATAATTGTTTGTCCTCCCTTGTCTTCTATTTCTTTCATTTTCAAGTCATGAGAAGTTAGGAACTATATGTAAGCAGACACATGAAATGATGTACAGTCATTCTTAATATTCTTTTACATTTGATGAATCGTCTCCTTCGTTCACACAGTTATCACTCTTCTCACTGTCTCAGTTTAAATCATTGTCCTGCCTTATATTTCTTTTATTGTTATGTATGTCGTATTGAAACTTTCAGACAATGTATAGACCCAATTTCTATAATGATTGCTGCAATAAACAATGCATGAATGTGACGAAGTACAAACCTTTCCTAGATGTTAATGTCCGTGTATGGGTCACATTTACCGCCGTAACTGATCTTCATTTGATTTTAATCAAAGTTAAACAAGATACGTGGTTAAACAATCACAAAAACAGGTATGTATCGGGTTTTAAATGTTTAGATATAAAGTATAGAAACACAAGAGTATAAGGTGATAGAGATTTTAGGCTATATCACAAAAATACATAAATAACATATTAGCAGAAAGATGGGCATAAAACGAATTTGATAGAAACAGAGAGTGAAAGAGAGAGAGAGAGGGGGTGGGGGGTGGGCAGGTGCTAGTCGTCACAACGTATGCACATTTTATTCACGCCGTTCAAACAATACGTTACTGATGGTAACCTCAAAGCTTGTCCAAGGTTTATCCAAGTAACAATAACTAATACAAAATATCTGAGTGTTCCATCCATTGAAACTGAATCACGAAATACAGGTGAATGTGATATCACATCGCTATGCCGTTTGGAGAGAAAGTTGTGAATATAATGACGATAATGGAGTACTCAGAGAATTCTTAATGCTTACACTGCATTTCTAATCAAGTAATGCTACATCAAGTATGAGGGTACACTGTGTGAATACATAAGTATACAGCCATGTATCTTCACGAAACAACATTGCTGGCTAACTCTGTCGGTACCAAGCAATTATAGTCAACTGGTATCAACCGTTTGAATACAAAGGCGTTACTTTAGAACACTTCGGGTCTACACATAATCTCCATTTCAGTGGTTATTCTCCCATATCGTCTTCTTTTTCTTCAATTTGTCACCAGTGGTATGCTGGACGTCTTGGCATTGCTTGAGGAATTCCGCCGCGCACAGGCATTAACCACCTCTAACATGTGTATCAAACTTGGTGTATAATACTAACTGATTGGGCACTGCCTACGGGAATCTTAACAGAAAAACACTTAGGCCTACTGCTGGAGGCTTCACATACGTATTTCTGCATTCAAGGTAAGAGACGGGATTACGGAAGCCGCAATCGTGTTATAATCGATCTTCCATTATTACGATCCGGTTTTATTTCATATTCATATATTCATATATTCATATATTCATATATTCATATGTATGAATTTGTAAGTATAATACGAGATGATTCATTCGCATGGTCCTGATATAAAAACACAATGGGGTCAGAATTCAGGATGTGAATAGGGGAAAACAACGCTTCATGACTGAATCTCATCCCGTCTTCATTGGCACAGCTGGGACATTTCTGACATAGCAACACGTATTCCTATTTGCAAGGTTGTTGGTAGTATTGTGTGAAGATGTATAATTGTATGCACATCTAGAAACCAACTCTGGTAACCACACACCTGTTTGTATACAGGTGGTAAACTTAAGTCGTATCACTAAAGCTATTTTCGAAAAGACGTGAGCATCGTTTGTTTTTGTATTTATGGCCTAACTTCGCGCATCAAATCACACAGATAAAAAGAGAGTGCCGCTATTGTAGCTGATTGGGTATGGGTTAAAAAGGTAGGCAATCCTTATGATATATTGAATAGAATACATGTAGTAGTTAATTGTAGTGACGTCATAGATGGACAAGTAGTGAATCAAAATATGAAATACAATATAATTTGTGTTATCAACAGGCAGCGATTATCGCAAGTCTACGCGATGCCAACAGCTATTGTCACGACAAATGCCTCGGGGGAAAGGTTCTCACCCAACTTTCTCACCGACACTGTAAAAATGCTTTGCGATCTGCTGAACAAACCAACCTTTCAAGGTAACTTTCCTTTCATTCATTTATTCATTCGACTATTTCCCGCACGAAACATGTATAGAGATATAACAGGCAACTCTGATAGATAGGCAATCAAAGTTCAACTTTCAATATATACAATTAATAATTTCACTAAGAAAATAATCTGTAGAGTTTTCATTGATCAATGCCCATATAAGTATCGATATGACACACAATGTTAAATCTTGCACTTGTTGCACACAAACGCACAATTCCAAACATAGCTAGAAGTTTGACACATTATACATAAACATGGTCATATGTGCGCGTATGTGTGTATAAACATTCATATATACATGTATATGTAGAGCTTATTAATGATATTCATTCAACAAAATTGTTCATGGATATTTTATAGGACTACTGTGTTTTGTTTGTTTTTAATGGCGACGCATATTAATTAAAAAAAAAACTTCTGTGTTGTGTGCATGGTTCTTGTTCTATTGCTATTTTATTCTCTCCCCCTCCTTCTCTCTCTCTCCCTCTCTCCCTTCTCTCTCACTCTCTCTCTCCCTCTTTTTTCACCCCCCCCCCCCTCTCTCTCTCTCTCTCTCTCCCTTCACACTTTCCCCTTCCCCCTTTTCACACGTTTTCTTCTCTGACAATGTCCAAGTACCCTTCTTTTCTTTTCTTTTCTTGAATGCTCATTTTCCTTCCCCCACTTATTTTGCTCCGGGTCAACATGCAGGGTGTTGCTGTTATTCTGTGTAATAACGTCAATATGCATACCGGAGAACTTGCCGATCACGTGATTGACGTGAGCATCATCAGTGTGGGTGACTTTGCAGATGACAGACAGAACGACCACTATGTATCCGTTGTAATCGATCACATGGTTAAAGAGACAGGGATACTAGCAGAATTGTAAGGAGGCCTGCTACTTTCAATCGATTCTTTTTCACAAAGGATGTGCCTCATCCTTATCAACTGATATGTTAGCCAACTATGCTGGCGCCGTTATAAAAACTATTAGTTTACACACTCCTTATACAATGAAGGCCGTATGTTAGAAATCGCATCGTAACAGTTTATCCAGGGATGTGTTAGGAAGGAGAAACAACTCGAGCAAACATCTGTATGGATACTAAAGCGTGCTAATGAATGTCAAAAACATTCCACAATCACTACAATGCTTTGATGTCCCATGCGCGGCACCGACATTTAGCTGCTGTCAACTTGGAAAGCAATATCTTTAATTCACTGTTTTGTCTCTGGAAGCTATGTTTGTTATCACATTTTTCTGCAATTTTAAAGAAAGTTACGGGCAACACCACTAAAGATCCTGTACTCGGTTTTCTTCTAATTAATATTTTGTTGAATGATGCACAAACGGAGATATAAGATAATATTCTACTTTACACAATGAACAAATTTCTTCACTTTCCGCAGATTTCCGCAAATGTGGGATTCAATCATTATCAAAATTATATCTTAAGCTGTTTATTTTCACTAACAGAGTTTGCGTGCATTTGCGTGCAACTGAGATATTGTAGTAGAAAAAAACTGTTTATTTTTGTTCGCTGATATCTCTTTTCCTCACAAAAGTATTGATGCAATCCAACAGAACTGGACAAGTGAAATAAGACTCTACATTTCAAATTGTTGCTACGCAATCCTGTTCGTTATTATTAAAACACCTGAAGAGCACATGCTGAGGAGACATTTTTTTTTCGGCGGTGCCACGCATGGGTTCAAAGAAAGAAAGTTGTTTCATATCCTTCCATAACACATTCCTGGTTTATCTATGTTGTGGTTGTCTATTGAACCCGTCTTACGTTGCCAATCTTTAAGGATTTTAGATTGATTAATTTCCATCTAGAGTGAAAGTACTACAGAAAAACATTTGCATTGATTGATTTGTTCACTTGATTTATTGTAAAATCAGAATGTGTATATTGATGTTATTGTTTTCATGGTCGCGGCTTCTCTTAAGTACAGCCTTTTTTGCTGATTGAAGGCTCCCATGAATTAATGAAACTAAATCAATTCAATCAAATCTAACTGAAATGGGTCAGAAATCAGACTACCCTGTTGATGTTACTTGCTGGCATGTATTAATTGATGCAATGCATGCACACTTAAGACGGCAAGTCAGACAGACGACGTCATACACGTGGTATTCGGTGACTTGCTAGAGATAATACGCATCAAGAAAGTGATTGATGGAAGATTATATTCACAATTTAATTTCACACACGATTATCCACACATGATTTTCTCATTCAGTTTATTAATATCCCTACTTTTTTATTAAGAAAAAAACAATCAAAAGTACCAAGAGTACGACCAATCTAGTGGAAAATAAATGGTCAATTTCCATGTGGAAAGATATAATATAATGTAATCTAATCCTCCCATTTGTTAACCCCCTGCAGGATTAGTGTCGGACTCTCGGATATCTCCCCGGCTCAGGTGGGATTTGCAGGAGGGCAGCTTGCGCTCGACAAAATACGGGCTCGAAAACAACTCTGTCCTACTTCGACAGAAGGAAGCAACTAACCAAAGCGACTTTTCTGGTACTTAAGCAATATGTATATGTCACTTGCATCGTCATCGGTGCAACACAATATCGTGTTAGATTAAATACCTCTCAACAAGATTAATATTTTCTTTCCGTATTGTGTCTCTGTGTAGGGGATGCTTGGTACAGTCTACGAGTACCAACAACACAAATTTGTCAAAGTAGGGATGAACCTCAGCTGTGCCGTCTGCCGAGAAAAAAAAACCGTCACATCAAAACTCTAGGCTTACATAGGATTACCATAAGAAAAAAAAATTATTAAAGAGGAAAATCACCAAGTTTCGAGTTCTATAGTCACTATACAGTAGTAACAGGGTGGGGCTTGTGTGTAACCCCCCCCCCCCCCCCCCCTTAATCCGAATCATAGTGCTTGCCTCGTTGCAAGCCTCACTCGTCTCTCTTCCTTCCTCTGAGTTCAATGTTTTAATTCTTGTGCAATTATCTTGAATAGCATTTTTGTACTCATTGTCCAAATCTGTTAATGGATTATGTCAATTATGTAGAAGCAGATTTTGAGACATTTCATAAATATTTATAATCACTCTAAGATAATTTAATGAGATTATCACTTGTGGACGAATTTGGACCTAAACATTTATGTATATCAGATAATTCATTTAGAACACAATGCCCATTTTGCATCACTCCTGTCAATCCACTAGCAACTGCCATCACAGTGTCATTAATAAGACATTTTGTGCTTTTGGCAGAAAAGACCTTGTGGGTTGACATGTGTGACGCCCAACGGGCATTGTTGTGTTTTGAATTCGTTCAACGAATTATAACAAGCATAATAACTGATGACATGCAACATAACCTGCTTCTAAAGTGTGTGATCCTTTGACTTTATGATTCGTAAGGTTCACCTTGATTCGAGTTGTAACTACATGTATTCATGTTTTCAAGTGGTGAACAATTTTTTTTAACGCTTAGTATTTCTGTCAAAGTGTATTAATGAAAATACCATTTTACTGAATTGAGACCAGGATTAGGCCTACACCACCAAGGAGCAACAACATGTAAAATATCCTATTTTGAATTGAACAAATGAGGCAGATGTGAAAATAAATTCTTTACAAAGAGTTGTACGATGGCTTAATGTGTGCGTACTGTACCAAAAAATAACCCACAAATAACGACAGCAGACAAATGTCTTTTATTTTTGA
Organism: Arbacia lixula; assembly: GCA_963669155.1. Lineage (NCBI taxonomy): Eukaryota > Metazoa > Echinodermata > Echinoidea > Arbacioida > Arbaciidae > Arbacia > Arbacia lixula. Next base: position 7,559,023 of record OZ022588.1, read on the forward strand.
AGTGGTATTTTATTTAAAAAATAATGTGACTATCGCTGATATACAAACTGTATTACTACAAGTACGTGTACTGAAACAAATTGGTTAATTGTGTAATCTCACAATTGCAGTACTTTTTATATCTCTACGTTTCACTCCTCACTTAGCTATCTGACAAAAGAATTTAGCCATAAGTCCTAATCATAATGACTAAATATGCTTGATCAAAATATTTACAGCTTATGTTTACTTATTTCGCTATATACATTATCAACATTATGTGTACAATGTAAAACTGTATTGCATATATATGTTTGTCTTTACCCTTCAGTCAATTCGAATGTGGTATTCAGAATGGAGTTGTTTGTACAAAAGTCCATAAATCAAAAAATAAAATATAAAAATCAATATTAAGTTTTCACTTTCTGGAATTTTTTAGGGGAATTCTGTTAATGGCACTACTTCATATCATACATAAGGCACAAGACCTGCAACGTAACTATTCTACATGTATATGAATTAAAAATATACTTTTCAACAATGATTAACATAAATAAGGATATCCCCAAAAGTATGTACAAAAGCAAACAAGACAGCAACTCCTGATGCTCTGCCAGAGCCCTGTTGCATAAAACTTTCCATTGACAGTAACTTTGCTACCAATGACAATTTCTATAGAAACCTAGAATTTCATTTTTTCAGAATCGTTTGTTTGAAATGTATATCCCACTTTCTCAATTACTTCATTCAAAATATGTCTATACATTATTGTTCATATAAGTAATGGAAAATACAACACTTAGTATTCCTAAGGACTATGTGAATGTACAATTGATACAAGGGTTAGTTTGACCACAAATTAAAAAAAAAAGAAGTTATCTCTCATCACAAGGGAATGTAGCGTTCTCCTCCAATTGGATGTTTCTAGAGATGAATCTATTTATCTAAATAAAGCAATAATCATAATGTTTCTCTTTACTCATGAGAATACACTAATTACCTGGACCAATATAAAAAAGAACAAAGTATATATATTTTATAGATGAATGAATCACTTGTGACCTTAAACATATTTCAGACAAGTTCCATGGCACTAAAGTTGAGTTTTACTCCCATAAGTCTGAACAAAATGTAACATTTCTAATCCCCTTTAAGCCAGCTACGGAGTGATCTACACTTCAGGGACATCTATATCTGTCTTTCAATTCTCCCTATCGCATATAGCCGATATCAAGCGATATCACCTCACGATACCAATATCTGATCGATTGCTCTTGGGACGTATACTTCCGGTAAGAGCTGGTTGTCGGCAGAAAGTGACCAAGAAATCACTTTTTTTATGAATTAAGCAGTGAAAATTTTGTGTAGGGTTGTGGTTAGGGTCAGGGTTAGGTTTAGAATAAGGTTTAGGGTTAGTGTTAAGGTCAGGGTTAGGTTTAGGGTTAATATTCATAAAATTAGTTGGATACCCTGGTCCCTTATTGTACGGGATTGCCGAATGTTCGTGGACCGGAAGTTCATATCCCAAGAATTAAAGGTAAAAAAATTAGAGCGCCACACACGTTCAGATTCGGAGAGCTATATGCGATAGGGAGAATTGACAGTCACTGGGCATTCACTACAGCTGGCGATAACAATATCCCTATTTCTTGGTCCAGCTAGGCGGTGGTTTTCTCACAAGGCCAGTTGTCTGTAAATCAGTTTCCAATTGACCCTAAAAATAAGAGAGAGAAAGAAGCTAAATTAATATAAAAGAAGTCAAAATGATTCACCTGACCAGTATGTGTGTATGAATCTTCTAAATATAGAGGAGCTGAGGGTGACGTGGGGGAAAGTGCAGGAGGAATGATCCACACCACTTCCTCTCTTTTTGTGAGATTAAAGGGATAGCCTACCATGAAATTAAGTTGGTTTCAATTCGAGTAGAATCATGAAAGAGACAAATAAGTGAAGGTTTGACGAAATCCGCCAAAGGATAAGAAAATTACTATATGATCTTTTAAAAATCTTAATTTTATGAAGTTGCGTACGAGATGCTGCACATATGTTGTGTGATGTATGATTCCATAAACTGCTCTTTTTCTGTTCTTTAATGAAGGAATTTTTTTTTTATTGAGGTTTGTGTGTAAAAACATGTTTATAATGATGTATCAAATGCACACACAAAATTGTGCATATCATTTTGAGAAAATCGATATTTTCAAAAAAATGAGTACATTACATATGGGAGAGCATCTCGCACCTAAGTAACGTCATAAAATCAAAACTTCAAACAATTTGATGTTTCTTATCCTTTAACGAATCAAATCATCAAACCTTCCCTAATATGTTTCTTTCATCGTTCATATGTTTTCTTTCAACTTAAATCCAGGGTGGGTATTCCCTTTAAGCAACATAAGAGCCCCCTAATGTACAATATTCTCTTCTATGACTCAAATTTTATCAAACTGGAGGCCTGTCTAAGTGGTGTGATTTCTGTGGGATAGGGCTGCACTAGAGCCTTATAAACTAGTGTTCATGAAGCCTTTTAACAAGGTTGCTCATGTTTAGATTTTCAGTCTTTGTGAGCCCTGGTCCAGTTAGGATGTCAAAATTTGCCATGGAATTGCAGTAACCAAAGGGGTGCGGCTTGATTGCACCCTGTAAGGTATTTGAAGCTGATTCCTACTCTGTCATTGATTGTCCGTACAACAGATTACGCGGGAGTCGCGCTGCTCAGTATCTGAGTGGAGAAAAGATGACCCACATATTCGCAGGCTCAGCAAAGAACGGGTTAAGCCACATCCCTTTGGTTATTACATTTCTGTGACGAAATTTGACATCCTAACTGGACCAGGGTTCATGAAGTCTGATCATACTAAGAGCAATAGTTTAATGAATAACAACTACTGGTGGTGATCTTTCAGAATCAAACCTGAAAACGCTTGTCTGGATTCGTTTTTATCACCAGTTGTTTTGTGTTAAAGATATGAAAGGTCTTCTTAAAGGGGAAGTTCACCCTGAAATCATTTTGGTTTCAATAAAAAGAGACAAATGAAAGAAACATATGAGTGAAGGTTTGATGAAAATCGGTCAAAGGAAAAGAAAGTTATTTGATTTTAAAGTTTTGATTTTGTGACGTCACATGCGAGGTGCTCTCCCATATGTTGTGTACATTTTTTTTCGAAAATGTGCATTTTCTCACAAAGATATGCATCCTTTTACTTGTGCATTTGATACATTATTAGAAATACATTTTAACACACATACCTGTACAAAAAAAAAATCATTCCGTTGTCAAAAACAGAAACAAGGCATTAGCAATATTGTGTCTCGCCCACTTCCGAAAATAACCAGAAATATCGCGATCTCCGTTGCTACGCAAAAGAAAACTGAAACAAACAAATAAGCAACTTTAAACAGACAACATCAAAATCAGGTGCAAAATAGTGACTTTGAATAAATTTGCATAAATGTGCATGAGTAATGTTTGCCTAAATCTACATCAGTAATGCTCACACATGCTCACACAATTCTGTGCACAAGTTAGGAAGCCTTCACCAAGAGTCTTGCAAGTAAACTTTAATGTATGACCTCAAATGACCTTTGACCTTATCATGTGACCTCTTACAGCACAATAACATGCAGGTGCCCCCAGTGCATCCATCATCCAATTTTGATTGCCATTGTAGCAACATGTGATGAGATATGTGTGATAAGAGAGTCTTGCAAGTAAACTTTAACGTATGACCTCAAATGACCTTTGACCTTATCCTGTGACCTCCAACGGTACCATAACATGAAGGTACCCCCAGTGCATCTATGACCCAAGTTAGGTTGTAATCCAAGCAACCTATGTGAAGTTATTTGTCAAAAGAGAGTCTTGCAGGTAAACTTTAACGTATAACCTCAAATGACCTGTGACCTTATCCTGTGACCTCCAACAGCACCATAACATGTAGGTACCCCCAGTGCATCTATGACCCAAGTTAGGTTGTAATCCAAGCAACCCATGTGAAGTTATTTGTCAAAAGAGAGTCTTGCAGGTAAACTTTAACGTATGACCTCAAATGACCTTTGACCTTATCCTGTGACCTCCAACGCCACCATAACATGAAGGTACCCCCAGTGCATCTATGACCCAAGTTAGGTTGTAATCCAAGCAACCCATGTGAAGTTATTTGTCAAAAGAGAGTCTTGCAGGTAAACTTTAACGTATGACCTCAAATGACCTTTGACCTTATCCTGTGACCTCCAACGCCACCATAACATGAAGGTACCCCCAGTGCATCTATGACCCAAGTAAGGTTGTAATCCAAGCAACCCATGTGAAGTTATGGATCATAAGAGAGTCTTGCAGGTAAACTTTAACTTTTGTGACGGACGACGGACGGACGACGGACGGACGACGGACGGACGCCATTTGGATCCCTTAGTCTCGCCTTCACCTCCGGTGGGCGAGACAAAAAGCAATTTATCGACTTGTTTTGTACACAACATATTGGAGAGCACCTCGCATTGTGATGTCACAAAGTCAAAATTTTAAAATCAAATTACTTTCTTTTCCTTTGACCGATTTTCGTAAAACCTTCACTTATATGTTTCTTTCATTTGTCTCTTTATTGAAACCAAAATAATTTCAGAGTGACCTTCCCCTTTAAAAGGCTGGTGTTGATGAGGCAATGGGTTGTTTATTTGCTCACCTTGATGGCTCCCCCTACACTGGAGAGATCCAGGAGAAACGTATCGTGCCCAAAGATGGAGTTGATCTCGTAAAATGCAACAGCTTCATTTCCTACATCGAAGAGATAACAAAAGTATTAATAATAGGTTGTATCTATACAGCACGTAATTCATAACAGTATCAACTTTAAGCACTTTACAGAATTATTGCGCCATTCATCGGATGCTTGTAAGTCTTTATGATACCTGTCCAATCCCAAGAGATCCTTTTAGCATCATGGCAGCCAGTTAAGTGCACTCATTCCATTCCTACTGGTTAATTAATAAAATAACATGGGTAGAGAGCAGCAATGTGGATTAAGGGGCCTACTGAAGGACACAAGTGCCATGGGTGGGTTTGAACCTGGGATCATGAAAACTTCATTCACAACTCACAACCACTATACCACTAACCCGCCAGAGCACATGTTAGTCATCACCTAAAAACTACATAACTACACATTAGTTCTTTCTCATTCTTTCTGCCTTCACTAAATTTTGGTTTGAATACAAGTAGAAGGAGAGGGTGTACTATCTGAAATACTGCATGGGTGCAGAGACAAGGATATTATTTTGCCCATTTTCATTAACATCATGATTAACCAATGACCTAATACAAACTTACAAAATATGCCTAACACATCAAAATAGTCGCCTGAATGATTTTTTGCCTTAGATGACCCAAGTATGGATATAACATATATATATGTCAATCATTTATCAAACATATCATATCACATCAATCAGACATACCTACATAAACATTTTATTCAATACTACACATTCACGCCCACAACAAACATGCATCACCATAAAAATGTCTACAATGACGCACTTGCAATTTTTCACTTTCTGTCAAATGGGTGCATACCACAACGGCTCATTTTCATCAGGGCCATATTGCATATAGGTTTTCGATTATTGTAACTTACCATTAATGTTAACAACCACGTTAACATGTGCAATAATGAGAGCTTATTGGCTGTTACCATGGTAGTTACCATTGATGGTAAGTTACAATAATTTAAAACCTATATGCAACATGGCCCGGGTTAGGGGTTAGGGGTTTGACACTGGGACCTTAAGATCTTTCGTCACGTTTTACAACCGCTTTATCATGACACCTCCACTTAACACTTTGTGTGCAACATGTGCCTTTTTGCCACTAAAAATACACATAAATCCCATAGAGCAGTAGTTTATATGAAACATAAAGAGTTAATTGATTGAAATCTGCATTCCTGCTACAGACACATTTCCTTGGAAGACACTGACCTGAAGCCTTGAGGAGGTTCACCATCTCCCTCTGCTGCCAGATGGGAATGAGGATGTCCGTCTGCGCTCCGAGGACCATGACGGGGCATTTCACCCTGGAGATGCCTTCCTGCAGGGACCCAAACCCCTCGGCCATGTCAAACATGTCCATCGCCTGAAAAGATCAATAGACACAGGGGAAATAAGATCGACAAAACCTTGCAAAGGTGATGCATCTTTATTGCAGACTATGACATGCTGGTGATATAATGAGCTCAGGACAGAGAGTTGTGGCGCTAACATGATTGCCACCGTCTCTGGATATGGCGCTTAGATGGACAGATTCCTCATCAATTAAATCCTGTACATTGAAAGATGTACAAAGCGTCTTGTGAACAAACATAACATTGCAATGGTGTTGATGTTTAAAACAAAATGGAGACAAATTTGCTTTACCTTGACAACATTCATGGCATCATGCACTTTACCATGATTATCATAGATATGCCATCGATTATTTTTCTTGATGGCATGTGGCAAGTGCTTCGAGGCCACTGTGTATTAATCGTGTTCCCTGTAATACAGTAATCATTTGTGCTGCAATACATAAACAAGCAACAACAATGACAACAGCCTCCACAAAGCAAGATCTCCCATTAATAACACAGTAATACCCTTTTCCTTTTTATTCACTCTCTTTCCTATGTCTAAAATCTCCCTTTGTAACTATCATGTCACCTTTGAGATGTAGAGGAGTGAGTTGGGGTCGTATTTATTGCAGAACTGTTCGCCCTGGTGCATGATGTAGGCCTCGATCTCAAACGAGGGGCAGAGAGAGGGCGGCTCTTCCGGATCAATCATCTTACGCCCAAACCTCTCCTTCCACTCCGGGCCGCTACGGTACGTGATGGTGGCGATCTCTCTGCGAGGAGGACACACACAAAAAAAAAATGTTGTATCATGATACTACAAAATTGTGACCCACTAGCACTTCGTACACACAGAAATCACACACACAGCAACATCATTGTAGACTGAATGATTTATTTACAGATTACAAATGATAACATGACCCTTAAAAAGCAGTACTGTTCTGCCATCATTACTAATCTTGGTCTTACTCAATTGGATGCTTGAGATCAACCGATAACTGAAGCTATGATCAGGAAAGAACATTTTGGATGTGATTCAAGTCCCATCATCTTTATGCCTACCACAGTCAAACCTGATTTTGTGATCACGTGTATAGAAAGACCACGGGCTTATACAGATGACATTCATTTTGTTTTTCGTCCACAATGTTTCTCATTGAAACCTGTATGAAAGCAACCTGTACTGAAACACCACCTGCTCATAAGGTCTATATTTCTTGTCTCCCTTGAGTGGCCTTGATACAGCTTTCACTGAATTCATTACCGTGAAAAGACCATTTTCATAACGTTTCCACAATTTTCTCCCTAACTACGTACTAATGAGTTATGACATTCACCTGTATCTTGTGATTCATTTTCAATTAATGGAATGCACTTGGGATAAATTAGTTGTTGCTCCTCGGACAAACCTCAGACAAGCTTTGGGATTACCATTAGAAACGTATTGTTTAAACTACATATATGTGCATAAAATTTGAGTACGTAACACAAATGGGCTATTGGAATGGAAGGCAACGTAGTCTTGTTCTCACCTTGCAAGCTTCATGCCCATCTTGGGGTAGGAGGTGCCATAGTAGTGTCCCCTTTGCCAGTTTGGGTCCGTCATGATGGCCCGCCTCTGCAGGTAGCGAAGAGCGATGGAGCTGGCATGGGTCTGGGCACATGCAGAGATCGAAATCGCCCTGGGCATCGGGGGTAGAAGGGGGTGGGGGGCGGAGGTCAGTCAGTCATTCGAAATAGTTAAAAAGCTTTGCTGACTCCCGACATCCACACTTGTTATGCTTGTTATTCTGACTGAATTTGTTGATTTTCATGATTGGGTCTGTAAATCATGGAATATTTTTAAATAGATGTCTTGTAAAGAAAGAAAGAGGCAGGAATGTCCAAGATTTTAGCTTTTAGTCTCCACTCCACTCTTTCAGTTCATATGTTTCTCTATTTACATTGTTAACATATATGTAGGATTTTAATGTTTGGATATCTATATTGGATTTGAATGCATCTTGTCTTTTATGAGTGGAATAAAATGAATCCTGGATCTAGAAATTGAAGGCCTTCGAGCCTTCTTACTTCTTGCCAATGACATCCAATGGTTTTAGCTTTGCTCACCTATTGACTCTATCAGGGAAGAGGGCCGCAGCCAGAATGGAACACATGCCTCCAAGTGATGAACCAAGTGCTGCATGAACCTGCAAATATGTGCATTGAGGGTCTCATAGATTTAGAAAGGATTACAATTCTACAAACAAGAAGCATGTATTCATCAGTGAAAGTTCAATAAACATTATCTCTCTGTATCTTACTTTCTTCCTTCCTCACTGTATCTCTTTGTCCTTCTCTCTCTCTCTCTCTGTCTCTGTCTCTCTCTCTCTGTCTCTGTCTCTCTCTCTGTCTCTCCCCCTCCCCCTCTCTCTCTGTCTATGGCAATGCCCTTGGGCATCTTCTGTACCTGTTTTTTGCAGGGCTAAACCTCCCCTGCCTTTCCATATCCCAAGGTGATAAATGTGAACGTTGTTCATTGGTTACGGGACCTCACGTTGCTTTCTCCCAACTTAACCCCCTTTCTCTTCAAATCTGATGGTGGGTCACATACAGTCACATACAGTGAAGTCTGAGACCAACTGCACAATTCTCCCTATCACATATAGCTCTCCAAATCTGTATGCGTTTGGAGCTCTAATTTTTTTACCTTTCATTCTTGGGATATGAACTTCCGGTTCACAAACATTCTATAGCCATCGTCTTGCTCGTGTCTTTTCATTCTTTCATTAGTCCATCCACAATCAATGTTGAGGTAGGCAAAAACATCGCCGTGAGTGATTGGTGGTATTTTTTCAAGTCCTTTGTCCATGTAACAACCCTTCCATTTTAATATTACGAGGTTTACGGGGGTCAAAATTAACAGATTCTGTGCATTATTAGGTGAATTGAATACGTACCAAACTCTTACCGAAAGTATACGTCCCAAGAGCAATCGATCAGATATTGGTATCGCGAGGTGATATCGCTTGATATCGGCTATATGCGATGGGGAGAATTGCATTGACTGCAATCGATTCCAATCAAATGCAATCAGCTCCATGCATTTCTACATGTACACATTCATTGCAATCACCCGCAATTGATTTCACTCTCTGCTGTATTCACAGCAGGACAACACTCAGTTCTGACCTTCTCAATGCCCAGGTGGTCCATGAGTAGAAACTGGACGTTCACCATATCATCCACAGTGACCAGAGGGAAGGTGGTACCATACGGCTTGTTGGTGATGGGGTTGATGGCTGAAGGCCCACTGAAAATACAAAGGATACATTGGAGAACTGCGGTTTAGTGGTCAGAATCTCTTGTCTGTGGAGCATCTGTGGAGCACTGTGGTTTAGTGGTCAACTAATTCGAGAAGTCTAGTTTGGTTCATACACTCTTATCATAATCTGTGAAGCACTGAAACACTGAAGTATTCTAGACGTCTTACGTTCAAGTGCAGTCTGGTGCAAACATCCTTATCATAATGAAATTGAATATCTGTGGAGCACTGGCACATACAACCTTATGCAATGAAATTGCACATCTGTGAAGCACTGCAGTTCAGTGGTCAGAAGGTCGTGGCTTTTATTCTAGACGTCCTACATGTAGGTCCAAGTGCCTCTGGTGCATGCATCCTTATCGTAATGAAATTGAAAATCTGTGGAGCACTGCGGTTCAGTGGTCAGAAGTTCATGCCTCTCATTCTAGGTGTCCTAGCTTCAAGTCTAGTCTGGCACATACACCCTAATCACAAGGAAATTACACATCTGCGGAACACTGAGGTTCAGTGGTCAGCTCATGTCTCTCATTCTAAAAGTCCTAGATTCACATCTAGTCTAGTGCATACATCTCTATCTCAATGAAATTGCACAACTGTGGGCACTGCAGTTCAATGGTCAGAAGGTCGTGGCTCTCATTCTAGACGTCCTAGGTTCAAGTCTAGTCTGGCACATACACCCTTATCTCAATGAAATTGCACATCTGCGGAACACTGAGGTTCAATGGTCAGAAGGTCGTGACTCTCATTCTAGGTGTCCGAGGTTCAAGTCTAGTCTGGCATACACCCTTATCTCAATGAAATTGCACATCTGTGGAGCACTGCAGTTCAGTGGTCAGAAGGTCGTGCCTCTCATTCTAGACGTCCTAAATTCATATCTAGTCTAGTGTTTACACCCTTTATCACAAGGAAATTGCACATCTGTGAAGCACTGTGGTTCAATGGTCAGAAAGTAGTGGCTCTCAGTCTAGACGTCCGAGGTTCAAGTCTAGTCTGGTACATACACCCTTATCGCAATAAATGCTTATGGGCAATTTTGATATACAATGCGATTCATAGTACACAAACACTGTGTATCGCACCACGAATGTTTATTTAGATGACCGAGTGTAAAGAGCAGATCTACATTTGTGTACACAGCAGAATAGCAAATAGCCCTTATCGGAATAATCAGACTTCACAAGAAACAAAATATTTGCTAACGCAGAAAGAATTCAGGAAAATGACATAGCATTTTGAGTATTTATTTTGTGTTATAAAGCTGCTACTCCATGTACATGTATGGTTTGTCCCCCCCCCCCCCAAAAAAAAAAAAAAAAAAAAAAATAATAATAATAACAATAATAAATAGATAAATAAATAAATAAATAAAAAAATTAAATAAAACAGAAAATAATAATAAAATAAAATAAATAAATAAATGAATGAAAAAATAAAAATAAAAAAGAATACTTCTCTATGACCCTTACTCACTCTGTCACTCACTCTGTCCCCCCCCCCCCCCCACACCCCCCACCCCTCTTTCTATATTCCACTCCAAAAGAGTGCTGTGATGTTATTGATATACTGCTTGTTAACCCTTTCACCCTCAACATGCCACAATTGTTGCACCATGAACACACACAAATCCCACAGATTGGCATTGGTCTGACACACAATGGGTTAAAGGGTACTGTACTGGGAAGACAAAAAGTCTTCAGAAGGGTGATCGTGAGCAATCTTCTGGCCAATGGTCTTAAACTCATGTATTGTCCATTTTAGAATCTTGCTGAAAATGATTTGCCCTATGATCCACAGTTGGTGCAATTAGTGACTAATCCACAAATTCTTAAAAATGTTAGGGCCGAACATTTTGATTTAATCACTAATTACATGAATTTAAGACCATTGGTAAGAAGATTGCTCATGATCACCCTTATGAAGGCTTTTTGTCTTCCCAGTACAGTATATTCCCTTTTGAGGCACATGCAACTGATACTGTAAAATGCGCGATTCCGTAAGCCCCATTCAGTCGTACACAAACCCCGTGCGTTATGCGTGCTCATCGGACTAGTCTAGCAATCTCGGAAAGTGTCCGACAACGTCCAACAGCGACCCGAAGTCAAAGGCTTCATGTTCCAAAAATTCGCAGCCGACTGCACTGTACTGGGTATATGATGCGAGCTGTAACGCTCAGCTCACCGAGCTAGACGTTGCCGATTACACAGAAAAACATCGGCACCTACCTTGTGCCATAGCAGCCACCGATATGATTGCAGCAGACCACAAAGAACTTGTTTGTATCAATGGCGCAGCCCGGTCCGATGAACTTCTCCCACCAGCCAGGCGCTTTGTTAGCCTGCAACCATGAAATTAAAGACACAATAGCAAGGTGGTTGGGGAACTGAGGGTTTCATCTGTATCATGATACATACCGGCACTTGTCAGCATAATCGCTTGCGAGTATACATACCCGTATACTCTCAAAACTGACTTTGAAATTACCTTTGAAGTTTTAACCACATGTTCTATGAAATGCCAAGTGTCAACATTTCTATTCTATATAAATTATGTAGTTGTGTAACATAGTTTAAACAAAATTCTATCTGCCATGTACAATGATTACTTGTAAGGTGAAGGTAAAAAAAAGAAACACTTCAGTTAAGAAAACAACACGTTTTTATTCACCGGTACCGGTATACATGTCATGGTATCAAAAAGAACTTTGTTTTTTGAGCCTGCAAAAGGGACACATGCTCCTTTTATTTATTTTTTAATGTAACATGATAAAGTGAACAAACACCCATGAGGATAGACCAGAAGTTCAAAACAAATATAGACCCAAGAGCAGTATAAAATAATTCACATGGCCAAATCAATGGTTCACAGCGGCTTAGATACAAACAGAGTGAAGGGTTCAAGAGCATCATACAAGCGAGATAAGATGCCTGTGCACTCTGCTCTTCAAGGGCAGGTGTCATTGTCATGGATGTGTCTTACTACTTCATTTTGTAAACTGTTCTATACTTGAACTGCAGTAGGGATGAATGCTATGCCTGTAGAGACAGGCATCTAAGTGATTTGAGGCCAAATAACTCAGACTTGTGGAGTCTGTTAACTTCTGTAGCACCTACACTGTAGCATACTGTTACTCACGTACCTCATGGCTTTTTGCGTGTGAACTGCTTGACAGGCCTGTGAATAACAGCACAGCATTGCTCCTCTCCTCGTTCAGCACACCCCATGTCTCGTAGGCAACCTTGACTTCTGGCAGCACACAGTCGTTGTATTTCAGTGAGAAGGGCTGGTCATAATGAAAGGTCTGGTAGCCCGAGACTATCTTGTGATATTCTGGCTCTGGACCTGCAAGTGGCCTGGAGATAAAAAAAAACCAGACAAATGATTACTGGTAATGCTAAATATGTTACTCATTGCAGATATAATCACTAGTGATAATCATTTGTCTCGCTATGTATGGTCAACAAGGAATCTAAAACGATCACAACATTTTGTGCGCTGCTGCAACACTTCGTCAGGTGTGATACAAAGTTGTAGTGACCAAAAGGGCATTTAAACCCCTACTTACTACAATTTTGTATCACACATGACGAAGTGCAGCGGTGCACAAAATGTTGTTATTTTTTTAGATTCCTTGCTGACCATACATTGCGAGACAAATTATTATCACGACTGATGATAATTGTTCTTTATTGTTTCTTTTCATCTAAGAGCATTTCCAGGGATGGGATTTGACTATTTTTAAACAAACCACTTTTACTAATAAATACTATTTAGAAAATAGCAAAACTTTCGGTAACACCATGTGGTTGTATTCTTTCGGATAATTGGCCCACTTATGGGGTGAAGAAAGGAAAGGAAAGTGAAAAGTGAAAAGGAGAGGTGAATTATAAAAAAAAAAAAATTCACCTCTCCTTTTCACTTTTCACTTTCCTTTCCTTTCTTCACCCCATAAGTGGGCCAATTATCCGAAAGAATACAACCACATGGTGTTACCGAAAGTTTTGCTATTTTCTAAATAGTATTTATTAGTACACTCTCACCATGGAAACATTCAAAGAACATTTAAACCACTTTTAGTAATACGATATCAGAGAAAACATTTTAAGACTAGGTATACTTATCAAATTCATAACAATGTAAGTATTGCCTGCAATTCTGCACCACACACACTGGTGTACACACTGAACAGCTACGGGGAAGGATTTGGTTACTTTGAGGTATGGTCCCCCTCAATTAGATCAGTGGGGCAAACGTTTGATCTCAACACTCTTAAGCCCATATTCACAAAACACTACTAAAAATAGACTAACTTCATACATGTAGGCCCACAAATCAATCATCTGATACTGTCACAAATTCATTGAATCCCAATAGTGGGTGATTTCAATTATATGCTGTAATTACACTTGTGGACAAACCTGATATACCATAGTGCTTCTGAGAACAACATCAATTATATTAATAATTTAATCAACAATGTTTCCTATTTTTTTATATGGCGTCCCAAAGAGAACTTTTAGTCAAGATTTAGTAAACTGTGTTAAAACTCTGTTCCGCATAGGGCCATAAAAAAAGCATAAAAAACAAAGGGAGGCCCTACACATACACAAACCTGATAAACCATAGTGCTTCTGAGAACAAAATCAATTATGTTAATAGTTTAATCAACAATGTCTCCTGTTATTTCATTTGGCATCCCATAGAGTTAGTGAATGTTTAGTACACTGTTTGTATCAAAACTCTGTTCTGATTAGTGGCCAGCCCATTAAGGCATAAAAAACAAAGGTTGACCTACACATACACTTAGACAGGGACTCAGTATGCAGCCAGATACCTGTGTAAGTCACAGGTTTGTTCAGATCAATTCATCTTTTCTTTCTTTACATGTACACTACAGCTCAAAGGAATTGGCATAGGGAAAGGGAAAGGGAAGAAAGGGAAGGAGCCGCAATTTTAAACCGCAGTATATTTTGTCCAATTCAGTACGATACACGATGCTTTAGCCTAAAAAGCATCATGTTTCATGCTGAACTGGACAAAATATACTGCAGTTTAAAACTGAGGCCCCTTTTTTTCTTCCCTTTCCCACTCCCTATGCCAATTCTTTTGAGCTGTAGTGTATGTGCAGGTAGTAGTGGTACCAGTGTTCTTGGAATTGTTGTACCAGTCCCTAGCCCTGTGGAGCTGTAGCACAAACAAATAACATGTGCCATAAAATCACTTGTTAAACTGACCTACTAACCTACATAAACATTGTGAAAGGATAAAGACGATAGTCAAGACTGGTGCATAATCATGATCCACTTTTGAAAGTCCTTTATATTGTATCGAGATCACAGATCCTTGCTAAAATATAAGTGATTTACTGAATCACAAACCCTCAATAGCCTATGATTGATGTGATTGGAAGTGCTGATAGTATTTATAGAAAGTTGATAAGCACAACCCTGTCTATGGGTGCATTTATACATTTTCGTAAGTTGGAATCAGCTGTACACGTTTAGAAACACCAACATTTCTAGAAAAATTATTTTACCTTTAGAAATTTGATTATTGCACCCTGAGAGTAACCTGAATAGGCTAAACCTTGATTTCTTTACAATGTATGTTATGTGTAGTCCAATACTATCAGAAAATAGGATTGACGAACTTTTTGCTGCTAAATATTGTATTCTCAAGTACATCTACATGAAAATAAATTAAAACGTATTTGCGAGGGGCTATTTTTCATGCCTGACAGCATGAAACACACACCCTAACCATTCTAATGCATTACGACATCCAAGTATTAAGGGAAAATTACATTTCATTGGTACAATAACAAAATTGGTTGAAAAAAGTTGGCACATCTAATTTCCAGATGGCATGTACATCTAAGACCTTGGTCGTTTACGGTTTGCACAACATACACCCAATGCATCCTAATTCATGCAATCACTCATAAATACAATGGTATGAGATCACTATTCTTACTGAGCAATTTCACTTTCATAGTTAAGGGTTTGCACAACATGCACCAACAATTTCAGACTAGCGTCCTCATTTATGCAATCACTCATGTAATGGAAGAATGTTCTAGATCTCTATTCTTACTTAACAATTTAATTTTTAATTGCCAATTACGAGGGACAAAGTTCCATGAACCAGTAAGTTGTGTTGCTTACGTGCAAGGTTGCATAAGACCATCTAAGCTCCTTGTTTGCACTTCAGTAGGGCCATTTTAACCTTTTGCGTGCCAAGCTTATGGGAGTTTTGTGTATCAGTGCTGAACCAATCCACATGTTGTACATTCAAGTCCCTCTATTTGTTATGCCTGTTCTAGCTCAAACTTAATTTTGAGATTCAAAATACTGGTGCACATTATTTGGGGAATATATTCCTGTACTACTTGTAGACTGACTACTGACTCTACATAATCAAACTTGGTATCTGAAAGCCTCACAATGAATTCAATTCACCTTTGCATGCCAAACAAGTCTATTTGTTATGCTTGTTCTAATGTGCCTTGATACCTAGGTGAGTTTTTTTTTTCTGACTTCAAAAAGGTTCTTAATGCTTTTTTATCTATATGTAGAATATCTTTTGTGGGAATAAATGGAGGGTTCATAATGAAATATTGTGATACCAGTTTAAGAATACGAATGGTATTGTTAGTGTAGCAAACATGGTATTTTACATTTTACAATATTCTACTAGGGTGCTTATTTATGATGAGAAAAAGAGATGGAGCAGCAATGGACAATTGATATAAATGTTAACAATACAAGATAATTACCAAATATGGGTATTAAAATCTGTCTACAATGAGCAAAATTTTTAAGTGTTTTGTGAGAAGATAAGAGGTTCCTTACGATCGTGAGAGGCAAGGAAAGTCCGTCTCCAGACCCTTGAACTTCCAGTCCAAGTCGTAGTCTGGCACGTCCAACTGTGGTAAAGCAGTCTTCCCCTCTGCCTGTGAACTCTTCAACAGTGTGGAAGATCCCGCAATGGTTCTGCATGGGAAACGCACAGCCTTGCTCAGCTGGCTCTTCCTCACCAGAGCCTGGTGCAATCTGCACACCCGCTGGACGGACGGGGTCTCCGCTTTGAGCAGGTTGGGGAGCAACCTCTGCAGACTAGAAGCTACTTTTTGGGTTGCCATGGTTATGGAGTCTTCTCCTCTTAAACAATTTCGGAACTCCTCACTGGTCTGTGCTCAGTTGATGCTGACTCTGTAAGAAAGACAAAAGAGAGACATGCATATAACTTTGTAATGATTACAAAGTAGCCCAGCTGCAGGTTTTTTTCTGCTTCTGCAACCTACCCAAAAAAGTGAATTAGCAAGGCAGTGACCCTTCACAACTTTGTTCTGTTTTGACAAACGTAGATGTACAGCTGTACACTGGACTACACACTACAAACTCACATGAAACACTCATAATAATACTGACACAGAAACTGATATAATGATAAATATGAATAGTGTAGAATGGATGAATAATAAAAACAGACATCACAAACTATTTGAATAAATAGTAAATACCTGATGGTATACACCTGTTTCAAACACCATTGAAGTGACATGCATACAGAGAATTAAGTGTTGCCGGAAGCTTTTCTTGCAGTCTGTCAAGCATCCAAATACAGGTAATATGCCTACCAAAAGAAGACTGTTTACATGTATGATGTAGCACTAGAAGTAGTGTTGCTGCATGGTTGGCACCACGCTATATAGAACACCTTATCAAGGAAATGTCAATATAGCCCAGATATTGGTCTGTAGCAGTATGACTAAGCGGGAAAGGGGGAAATATGTCATGAAGTAAACAGATACAATGTATTTGTATATATATTTCCCTTTTGTTATTTGCAAACATATATGTATATAGGTCACAGAGTGTAGCAATTGAATGTTTTTTGCTTTGTCCAACTTTATACAGTATGCATTGTGCAAACAGTGCCCTTTCTTTACCAAACATGCATTACAGGCATGCACAGGGCATGCTGCATGACTAAGCATAAAAGAACCAATAAAGTTCCAAGTCAACACTATTCATTCTTGTGTGTGTGTGTGTGTGTGTGTGTGTGTGTGTGTGTGTGTGTGTGTGTGTGTGTGTGTGTGTGTGTATGTGTATGTATGTGTGTGTATATGTGTGTGTGTGTGTGTGTGTGTGTGTGTGTGTGTATGTTTGTTTGTGTGCATATATCTAGCTCTGAGCTCTTTTATTTTCTTTGCAAGCATACATAGACTCATACTATGAAAGCATTTTGAAAGGAATATTTTAAGATTTACTCTGCAATTTCTGTTGGAGCAATTGTGACTTGATTTTATGAACATACAGGGTCCTTGGAAATTTTGTAACTTTAGAATTTGAAGGCGATAATGCTCACACATCATAATGGCAGAGGCATCACAATGGTAGGTTACACTCTATCCATGAACTGTGTCAAGGATGAGCTATAATATTCTGACAAAACATCTTGAGATTTGCTCCCCTGGGGCGGTATTCAATTCAATATCAGAATATTATAGCTCATCCTTGACACAGTTCATGGATAGAGTGTAACCTAGCCATTGGTGATGCCTCTGCCATTATGATGTGTGAGCATTATCGCGCTTCAAATTCTAAAGTTACAAAATTTCCAAGTACCCTAGTATTGTTCATAAAATCAAAGTCTACAAGTTTGCTCTCAACTGAGTAATTGCAGAGTAAAGTATTTTGCCTCCTCCTGATAGGACACTTAAGATAGGCCTGTCCATTCATAGTTGAAAGTTCATTGCTACGTGTTTTGAGAAATGGCTGCATTCATCTTCACAATCACCATCAAGAAATTCGCCAACATATTGCTTATCATCAGCGTGTACATCCTCTTCAAAAATACATTGACACTGAATTAATCAAACGGTATTGATAAATCGTAACGGGATTCGTCGCATAACTGAACTCGTAGCACAAGACATCACCAAAGAGCAACACAAATCATTAACTTAGGCCATAAAGCATACACAGATTGCAGACTTTGCCTGGGCGGCTACGCTACGGCACGGTACCTTTACCTATGACATGTATGCATACACTGCCATTCATCGGCTCAGAGTGGACGAACGAAGGACCAATTAAAGCAGGGGTCATTATATTGAAGTTCTGAACGGAATAAAATACGCACCCTTTGGTAAAATATTGTGTCACTTCATTTCGAATGCTGGTAATTGATGCCCAACACGTATTCTTGCTCCACGGAAAGACTGAGAGTCCGGTAATGCTATTTTAGTACTAAACAGTAAACTAGACCATCTAAAGTGCTGCGCGTACAATAAATGTATTGCGAAGCAGCGCTGCGCTGCATATGCTGCGCGCTTCGCAGCGCTCTTCGTCGCGTCTTTGGTTAAACTACCATACGTTGCGGTACACCGTATACACAAAACCTATGGAAATTTCACCGAACAAAATGATTGTGCGATTATTCTTTTAACACGCAAAGAGCCATAGAGAATTTTCGCACAAAACTGTTCGCCAGCTGTGATGAATCAGCTGATGTGCGTGACGTCACTATTTTGCTAAGTATTTTACTTAGCTGTCGTCTACATAAGTAAAGATCTAAGAACTGTCTTGAATATGGATTAAGCCAAATACTTAGCTGAGCCAAATACTAAGTATTTTTTGTACTTTTCTTAAGTATCGAATTGAATACCGGCCCTGGTGCAGTAAGATTGCATTTCTGACATTGTTTTTTCTGGTTTCAAAACCAATTCTCAAAACAATGATTCTCGCTTGGAAAATAATCTTATAGATTAATTTTACATCACTTTTACATCACTTTTAAGCACTGTTTTGAAACACACAAACATATGTACTTCATAAGAAACATGACATCACGTTAGAAGTGCACACCCGTTTGAGCTATTCCCTGGCACTTATCTTCCCATGCAAGTTCACATCTTACGCTGGTGACTTCCACTGTAAATTTTGCAATTTAGCTCAAACTTAATTTTGAGATTCAAAATACTGATGCACATTATTTGGGGAATATATTCCTGTACTACCTGCAGTCTGACTACTGACTCTACATAATCAAACTTGGTATCTGAAAGCCTCACAATGAATTCAATTCACCTTAATCCTGAGAGTCAACAGCCTTCATCAAATAACTGTGATGGCAAATATACCATAGAGCTCGTTGAATGACGCAGCTTTCAAGGACAGTGTTATTCGTGAGTGTCATGTGTCCTCAATTTGTCCTTAAAATCAAGGACTGACAGTCACTTTGCTCTGAAAATGCAGGTTTCCTCATAGGTAATGTTATTCTTTTGTCCTATGTGTCCTTAAATTTGTCCCTAAAGAGGACTTACAGGGACGGTTAATCTTGCTTTAGCTTTGCTCTGGTAATGCAACTCACAGGTAACACTACCCTATACCCTTCTCTCACCTCCAATTTCTGCTGTTTAATATACGAGAGAACATTAAATTTTGAGTTGATTTTTGGACAATCTTGCTGCCACTATTCCACACAGGCCGATGAAGTCCAGAGCTGAAGATGTAATCGTACCTCACCAAATTGCTGCATTAAAAGAATACCCAGCCAATTTCACATTCCGTGCAAACGGTGCAGTTTTTCGTGACACAGACAGCGACATGTGAACATTAAACAGAACACTTTCTGTCGCTTTTTTCATGGGAATCTTATGAGTGTGGCTTGTGTTGTCCAGTCGATTTTTAACTTAGTGCAAACACGTTATTCATGGGAATGTTGCTAAAAAATGAGAAACTACCAGATTGTTTTCCAGTAAGCAACACACATTTATTCCCATTTCATGATGAAACTATTTCTTTTGAAAGTAAAGTAGTTTTTGTTATGTTAATCACAATAAACAATAATAAAGAAAAATGGCATTACATAATCTTCACGTTACAATGAAAGTAAAAGAAGAAGCGAGAGAGAGTGAGATGGGGGGGGGGGGGGGCTAACACGGCTAGCCTGCACCCAAACTTGATATATTCTTATCTCACTGGCAAAAATTTCCTTAGCCCCGTACTATAGGTGGGGCTAAGGGGGGCTTAGCTCCACTTAGTACGGGTCTAAGCTTAGACCACTTTCTAGTCTCATTGGTTTTTACCAAAGTGGGCTAGCCCCACCAATAATCCGGGATTATTTGGCCCTGCAAAAAAGCAGGTCTAACCCTTCAATTGCAGGGCCAAGCCAAATAGTCCGGGGCTAAGAGCGCCTGTGAGAACAGAAACAAAAAATGGTACGAGGCTAAGGAAATTGTGGTGTCAGCTCTCAAGGCCGAGACGCCGTGACCAATCAGATAATGCCCGATGGGCAATTGACCTTGATGCGGAATGGTAAGGACCACATGTGCAACACGTACACTCATAAATATTCGTAAGCTGTCAAGAAAGTCCAAGGCTAACGATTTTGAGTGAGAACAGCGTGGATTTCTTTAGACGGGTTTAAGAAATAGTACGGGGCTCAGAAATGTCAGTGTGAAAAGCTTCAAAAAATAGTCCAGGGTTAAGGAAAGTACGGGGCTATAGTACGGGGCTAAGAAAACCCAATGAGAAAAGGGTAATACAGTGCATGCTGATCGCTTTTCTGGTAGGGGATTACCGCTCAGCGCTATTGTTTACTTAGGCTGGCCTCAGATCTCAGAAAAATGATAAGGTTCCAGGTGTTAACCAGCCATTGCCATCATGAAAAATGTTAGAAAATTCTCCCTGATTTCCCTAATATCCCTGATGGGCTGGGAACCCTGCACTTGGACCAGAATGCCTGGATGTACATATGTACACTGCAGCTCAAAGGAATTGGCATAGGGAAAGGGAAAGGGAAGAAATTAAGGGAAGGAGCCTCAGTTTTAAACCACGGTATATTTTGTCCAGTTCAGCATGAAACATGATGCTTTAGCCTAAAAAGCATCATGTTTCATGCTGAACTAAACAAAATATACCGCGATTTAAAACTGAGGCCCCTTCCCTTTCTTTCCTTTCCCTTTCAATTTGCCAATTCCTTTGAGCGGTGGTGTAGCTGCAGTAGAGAAAGATCATAAGTACACATTGACGACTTAAAATTCCATCATTGACGACTTAATATTCAATCAGTACATTTTCAAGAAAGCCAAAAGATCCCTCTTATTCGATGTACGTACATACTTTCACATGCCGATCCAAGACAATTTTCTCGCTACAAGTACAATGTATATGAAATACATCTTTTCTAGGCAATCCGGAGATCTACATACATAGACCTGTTTTGGGTGAGCTAGAATTTTTGCTAGCTGGATCTATTTACAATGTAAGCTTCCTCAGACCTCTGACGAGTGAGTTGGCATACTTCTCGCCACCGTAGATAGAGCTGTTTGACATACTGTACTGTACATGTAGTATTCCCAGACTGTACATGGGACTGTAAGACGTATGAAGGCCAGGGTAGGCAGGGTATGGGCTGGGTAGAGATTAGACCCAGTGGTTGATTTGTGATCGTTTTCACCAGCCCGAAGTGGCAAAATAGCTAACTACTTTGTGATCAGCTATGTTCAGTAGCCATTTGCCTGATCACAAAATAGCTTTTTGCAGATCTATTCTAGTATTATTTTGGTCATTGAAGATATCCCCCTACATGCCATGGTTGCAAGCATGGATACAAAACATGCCCCATACATTTTGGACAGTTAACTGTTGAAAGGCAAAACAGCTACCTATAGTTTGCATGAGCTTCTTTTACTATCAAAATGTATCCAGCTCCCTCAACACACCAGGCCAGCATGCAGCAGGCACATGCACAGTATTATCATGTTATGTTACAACAGCTGACAGCTAATCGACCTCAAAGTTAGACAGATGGCATCTGGCCAGTAACATGCAAACTTAGTCGTCTACACAGACAACATAAAATTATGTGGTGCAATTTTTACAAGTAGAAATTAATTCTCTCACATTCTTTTTTTTTGGAAACATGATTTGCTTACTACATTTGCTATCGATTGCAGATCTCCATACCATCAGGGACGTGGGAGTTGGTACCACTAATTTGAGCCTCTGTATGGATCTCAAATGTCCGAAATTGGAAGACAAATTTGCGTCAAATAAATCTCTGGCACTGCAGTACCTCTGGCTCTATCCCCGGGACTGCTCCCGCGAAGCCCGCTCACTGCGTGAGCGCGAGCAGGCTGCACTGGTCGCAGATGAACTCTGGCTCATGATACTATCATTGATAGTGTTGTAAATTAAATGTACGGGCCAGCGCCACGCCCTCAGTACAGTCCGGTCCAAATACATAACGTGTCCGAGCGGTATCAATTTTCATGAGCATAACGTCGATAAATTAATAACATCTCTCTGGCCTAGTTGGCATATATATGGCTAGCTGGCCTGCTGGCCTGCATGGCTAGCTGACTAACGAAACCATTATTAATGTATCACAAAAAAACACAAAAGACAATGTCAACACGATCAAGTCTCCCGGTACAGCACAATAATGTAATTAACATTTTTTAACAGATATGGTATTACTTACATGTTCAAGTCCACGTCGGGTCAAAAGGCCGTGTCATCAGATACCAGTGCACAGCTGGCCGAAACGTTGGCGCTGGTCTGGCGGCCGGGGCGCGGAGTTCGCGTACTACATTAGTCTAGGTTCTAGACGTATTTTTATACACTACACAGCGCGCATTGCTATTCTGCGGGCTGGCAATTCTCGGCGATCGCTATCGCTGCGCTGAGTTTCGTCGCGCGCTGTGTATACGAATTCGGGCTGATAAAATAAGTCTATAACCTAGACTAATTCCGGGGTAAGAGAATCTGGGAGTAATAAACACACTGGAAACTAGATTGGGGGGGGGGGGGGGGGGGGGGGGTGAGCGAAGGAAAGAGTTTGGTCCGTATTTTTTTCGGACATCTTTGCACATGAAATATCAAGAAAATATGTAAACTGAATTCAAACCAATCGCAAATTCCTGGTGCTGAGTCTAATCCCACAGCTACTGCAATATCTATCAATGCCCACTTTGCAGCAATATGTTCTCGACTGCCCCCTTTGAATCATGCATCATTACCTGCATATTTACCTGCAACGGCACCTCCTATCATTTATCCTGGTCAAGTGCTCAGAGTCTTACGGAAGCTCAAGGCATCAAAAGCGGGACATCCCACTGACTTACCTATAAAATTGGTAAAAGAATTTGCCATAGAACTTGCTGATCCATTGACCCATATTTTTAATAAGTGTATCCAAGATGGAATTTTCCCCAATAGTTGGAAAACCGCAGCGATCACACCTATTCCAAAGGAGAAGACTATAAACTCTCTTGATCAATTGAGACCCATATCTCTCACACCAATTTTCGCTAGAGTCCTCGAGACGTTCATTGCGAAGTGGGTAATTGACGATGTTGTGGAGCACATTGACAGACAGCAGTTTGGAAATGTCAAAGGATCCTCGACAGTTCATTATTTAGTGGATCTTATGAAATTTGTTCTTGAGGGTCTTGATAAACCTGGACACTATGCTTACCTGACTACAATAGATTTCACCAAGGCGTTTGATTGGGTAAATCACAACATAGTGGTGAAAAAATTAATAGAACTTGGTGTGCGCAGGTCCATCATACCTGTTATTTGCAGTTTTCTCACAGGCAAAACTCAATGTACTAAGATAGGAATACATACTTCACCATTATTGCAAATTTCCTGTGGTGTGCCGCAAGGCACCAAACTAGGCCCAGTTTTATTTCTGATCCTTGTGAATGATGCCGCAGTTGATTGTGAAAACAAATGGAAGTACGTAGATGATTTGACACTGGGAGAAGTTGTTGCAAGAAACAAGCCTCCTACCCTACAAAAGTTACTTGACAATGTCTCACAATGGTGCCAACACAATGATGTTCTCCCTAAACCTGCAAAGTGCAACCTTATGAGTGTTTGTTTTCTCCGGCACATGAACCCTCGTACTGATTTTTCACTCAACAATGTTCAACTTAACGTAGTTTCTCACTTGAAATTGTTGGGAGTTATAATCCAAGATGATTTAAAGTGGAACCTGCATGTTGAAGAAATTGTGACAAAAGCATCTCGAAAACTGTACACCCTCTGTATCCTTAAAAAGTGCAAGACCCCCATTGAAGACATGGTAACAGTGTACTCCTGTTATATCAGACCGGTTCTTGAGTATGCATGTCCAGTATGGCATACGTCCTTGACAGAAGTTCAGACCAGTAAAATTGAATTTGTTCAAAAAAGAGCTCTTCGAATCATCTTGGGTGCTAACTACACTAACTACGATAAGGCTCTTGAAGTGTGTAAACTTCCAGCTCTAAGTTCTCGCCGAGATGCACTCCTTCAGAGCTTTGGCGCTGGAGTCTTGCGTTCGGCAAAGCACAGACATCTACTTCCACCAACAAAAGCAAGCACTCTCACCAGACAACTACGTAACACATCCGGTTTATGTACCATTAAATGCAATACAGAACGGTTTCGCAAATCAACAATCCCCTATCTGGCACGCACATTGAAAGCTTAGAATAAAAGGAATAAATTTAATAAACCTCAAATCTATCATACATGTATAATTCCCTGTCTCCTTTAATTTCTTGTCCAAACATTATACTTATTTACATCTCGCCTGTCTTTGCTGAATGCTTGATTCCGGTGCTGGAGCTATGAAGGAGTGCATCAGCAAAACAAACAAACAAACAAACAAACAAACATTCAGCAAAAATTCACAGAAACACGTTAAAACTTGAAATAGGTCTTTTTTTTTGTCAAATGTTATTTTATGGATGTAATTACTACTATCATATATGAAACGTATATTTCAGTCAATTTCACTTTCACTTTATTTGGGCCTGGTTTGTTTCCGTTTAGTTTCGTTATAAATACCCATTGATACATGTTTTTGTATATTTTTGTATATGTTATATCCCTTGTACTTATTGTATGTAAAATTGATTTTTGTTGTTGTTTATGCATGAATATTCAATATTGAACTTGCCCACTTAATGTAGACTTTTGTAAACTGATGCTTTCAGCCTGTGCTGCTAATCAGTCTTCTATATACCAATTAATAATAATAAAAAAAAATAATAAAAATCGAGGTTGTTTCTATGGAAGGTGAAACACTCAATGAACGATTTACAAAATTGTAAGAAAAAATAATTGTCCAATGTGCGATAATTCTCTGCCATGTTTTCGACAGTATTCTCGATATAAAAAAATGAATCAACAATATAATTTGAAATTCACATAATCGTATCATTATATACGCTGTTTTACTACTGCACATGCACTTGTCACTGAAATGAAGTGCTTCTGAAATCTTCTGCGCATACAGAATATATATTCCTCAAAATGCATCCTACATTTGTCTTGCTTGTGTATGGCGGCGGATCTCCCTCGATGAAAGAGCCAAACGCGTAAAATATTCCATTGTGATATCAATGCATGCGACTGAGCTGTAGGTATAAATTACACTTCGTGCCGACTCCATTCCTTACACCTCTCTGCTCTCAGATATCATTGCGTGGTAAAGAGTTATTAATTCGTTATTCAAAATTGGTAGAGTGAAAAGAAAAGAAAAAAAAAACGTAAGTAAAAATTGTGTCTGAAATGACACAGACTGTACAGGGGAACATGTGAGAACACAAAAAATACAACGAAATTTTACTTGTGGACAAGTATATGGTGGTGTGTATTGGCAAATTCATGCGCAGACATGGGCTGGTAAATGCACGGTGACACCATGGATCTTCCATGGTGACACCATCTACACGTATTCATAAGAAATCAGAGGCAACGCTCACGGACAGCTCCTAGCGCAGCTACAACATACTAACATTGCAAAGATTTGTATGCATGTGCTAACAAAATGTATTTGGCATTTAAGATAAAGGGGTGAGAGAAAAAAAAATGGGAAAGAAAAAAACATTTACACATCACACTCTTTCAGAGTATTAACAAAAACGTACTGATGAGCTATAGCCGATTGAAGATTCCGAATTGGAATCAGCACCCTCAAATTGACAAGAAACCACACAAAAAACAAACATTGTATATAAATTATGACCATGACCTTATATGAATAAGGTCATGTGACTTCTAGCCTGGACTAAAAGTTTCGTGAAGCTATGACTGAGATTTCATTATTGTTAGGGTATGATTCCTGCCGAGTTTCATGACTTTTGCAAACGAGCTACCCAGTCTTTAAACTGATCATTAAAACTGATTATTATACACTTCCTCTGACAGTAACGTTTCTGAAAATGTGGGTTTAAAGTGTTAAAATTGTTTCTAAGTGTAGAAATATTTCTTTAAAACTGTTGTTCGCCAAATATCCCTTTTTTGAGTGTTTTCTACCTTTAAGGCACCCAGGTTTTTTAATCCATCACAATTAAATAAAATCTTTAATGTTAAGATTTTGTCATTCATTGTGTACATCTCTGAAGGCACATCAATTTTCAGAGAATAGCCCATATCTCTATGATGTTTAATCTTCCTTCCAATAGGCTATAGACTTAACAAATTAAAAGAAAAGTTTGATATATATATATATACCGGAGCTTAGAGCCAGCAATTAGCGTTACATGATATGATAGTGAAGGTAGGCCCTAATGAAAAGTAACAAAATCGCGAAGCCTCGTATAACCGTCCATATTGTAAAACGTTATAAAACTGTTTAGCTAACGATGTAACACCCACCTGCATACCTTTTAAAAAGTTAATCAGGATGCATGCTGCTAGGCGTTAACATATATCATGTTTCCCCTTTCTTTTGATTATACAGACAGTCTGCAGGCAGCAGAATACACGCGTATTTTATTTTCAGCTCGGTAGTCGTGACCTTCACTGTCTTGACCTCTCGAACCGCGGAAAAGATCTCCTTTTCAAACTGCGATATCTCCATGAATAAACCATATTTTCGTACACTTTCTTTTGCAAGTGTATGTTGGATGTCGAAATTAACAAAGTGTGAAAAACATTTAATTAAAACAAGCAGAAAAAATATTGCAAATTAGAGATAAATATGTGGTTCTAATTTAAAAAAAAATGAGAATAAACTCTATATTTCAATGTCAATCGCCTATGAGCCCCCAACGCTTATAGATCATCTGAAGGGAATCTATTGCACTTTTTATGCCTCCGCCACGAAGTGGCCGGAGGCATTATGTTTTCAGGTTGTCCGTCCGTCCGTCCGTCCGTCCGTCCGTAAGTCCGTCCGTCCGTCCGTCCGTCCGTCCGTCCGTCCGTCCCGAATCCGTTTAGGCAATATCTTGAGAACCGTTTAGCAGATTTGCTTCAAACTTGGTACATGTATGTATTGCATGAAACTAATGAAGTGTGTAAAATTGGGGTCAAATCTGATTGAGGTCAAAGGTCAAAGGTCAATGAACGTTGTAAAAATTGCCCCAAAATGACCTTTTCCACAATAAATCCAAATCCAAGGATGCAATTCTCATTAAACATGGTACAAGGAGTGATCACTACTTGGGGATAGACTGGTGACATTTTTGGTAAAGTTCCTGAAAGATCAGAGGTCAAAGGTCAATGAAATTTGTGAAAATTTGCCAAAAATTGACCTTTTTCACAATAAATCCAAATCTAAGGATGCAATTCTCATTAAACATGGTACAAAGATAGATAACTACTTGGGGATAGACTGGTGACATTTTTGGTAAAATTCCTGAAAGTTCAGAGGTCAAAGGTCAATGAACTTTGCCAAAATTGGCTAGAAATTGCCCCAAACTTTAAATTTTTCACAATAAATCCAAATCCAATGGTGCAATTCCAACCAAACATAGTGAAACGATGGATCACTACTTAGGGGTAGACTGGTGACATTGTTGGTGAAATTGCTGGAAGGTCAGAGGTCAAAGGTCAATGAACTTTGCAAAAATTGATATTTTTCACAATAAACCCAAATCCAGATCCAATGGTGCAATTCTAACCAAATATAGTACAGAGATGTTTCATGGAGGTAGACTGGTGAAAGTCTGGGTAAAACTCCTGAGAGTTCAAAGGTGAAAGGTCAAAGGTCAATGAATTTTGCCAAAAATTAGCTAAAAATTCCCCCAAAGTGATAATTTTCAAAATATATCCAAATCCAATGGAGCAATACCAACCAAACATGGTGCAAAGATGGATCACTACTAGACTGAGGACATTTTTGGTGAAATTTGTTGAAGGTCAGGGATCAAAGGTCAATGAACTTTGCCAAAATTGGCTAAAGATTGCCCCCAAATAGATATTTTTCACATTGAATCCAATACTAATGATTCAATTCAAACCAAACATAGTACAGAGATGTATCACGTAATGGAGGTAGGCTGGTGAAGTTTGGGTAATATTCCTGAAAGGTCAAAGGTCAATGAACTTCACCCAAAATTTGGCTAATTTTAAACAACCTTGATACAAGGATGGATTTAGACAGACTGGTTAGATTGGAAGTCAAAGAAGTAAGAGGTCAAAAGTTAATGAGCATTGCCAAACTTGGCTAAGCTTGAAAAAACAGAATGTGATATTTTCATTTCACATAGGAGCAATGGTACAGTATTGCCCACCAAACATACACATTTTCTGAGAATAGCAAATAGGCGGAGGCATATTTATCGACTGCGTGGCAGTCGAATTGCTCTAGTTGAAAATACATGTAGCAGTATTTTTCAACCTCTCCTTGTAGAAGGGTCAGGATCCAGCAAAATATCAACCATGTTCAAATCCAAGATGCTTGAGTCATGACGAAGTTGTGAACGATCCTAACCAACCAATCATAGTCCGCGATAATGACGTCATTTTGTCATCGGCGATTCGACCAAACCAAGTTCGTTCGGTCGAATCGCTGGTGACATGACGTATAACCGTCCATCGATGTTAACCCTTAGTGTGTCACATGTGACTTTATTCATAAGTAATACACAAATATCACATAGAGCAGCACTTTATCTGGCACTCAAAGGGTTAAAAAGTTATAAAACGGGTTTGCTAATGATGTATCACCAACCTGCATACCTTTTAAAAGTTAATCAGGACGCACGCTGCTATCATGTTTCCCCCTTTCTATTACCATTAAAAGCATGAAAAGTGCATGAACATGCCGTTTCACGGAAAGTAGCAGTGGGCTTGAAATCACCAATCTAAATCGTTTAAATTTTTACGCGATTATCCAGAAAACTCCTTTTAAAGCTTATAATAGCGCGCATATGTCACGGTTAATGAAAGTGCTGATGAATTATTGATTACATTAGTCTCATTCATAATACCTAATACATGCCATTGGTATTCATTGTGTGAGGACTCACAGAACCCCCCCCCCCCCCCCCTTTAGATTTGGGTATCTTATCTGACCCTCTGGGTATATGGATATGAACCACCCCTAACCTAGAATGGAGGAGCCTCCCAAACAAAGACGTGAAAATCGACACATCGACATGGTGGGGCATCACGATCCTTCTTATTGACGCCAGCTCAACATCAAGGTTTGTATTCCACTTCCTTGTCTGTTTGCCAGGTAATAAATAACTTACTTTCTATTAGTTGTGAGTGCTTATAGGCCTATGAATATTTGTTCCGTCCTTATCTGTCTGGAATATATGCTATGATGGATATTGATGTTGGCAGGTTTGGGTTATATATTACCTTATATCAGGATAAATGTTAAGAAGACTGATAAAATTCACTCAATGGGTGATCATGATATACTGTCATAACTAAGATGGAAAGAGATAGATTGAAGGAAGACATGAAATAATGTTAAATCACGTTCTATTGTCACTCCTTAGATATCTGGTTCATGTATTATACTAGTTGATACGAGTGTATAAGCCCATTTTGAATACTAACCTTTAACATAATTACTCTCAATATAAATGAAGATTGTATGATTGAGAAGGTGGTTACAATGTTGATACGGATATGTTTACGCAATTACGTGTATACCGAGGGTTTAAAAAATATACACTTGTGAAATGGCTGCCGAATAAAAAACATTTGATTCTGGGAGAATGATTTACATTTATGGATAGTTTATGGTCTCAACTTTCATCCGACACCAAAACGTTCAAAAATAATAATTGCTTTTATAAAGAGTATGAAACTTAGGCTGCGCAGGAATTAGCCTTCCAATTTTGCGAGAGGTTGAATATTGAATATTCAATTGAATATGTATTTCGTTGAGAAAGAAAAGGAATGTCTCAGCTACTGGCTGCATATTCTTCTCATATCCATTGACCTAAAGAATAAATTACCGGCATCTTTGACATTTTTTTCTTTTTGACAACCCATAATTGAATATTTAATTGAATATTCAATATTCAACCTCTCGCAAAATTGGAAGGTTAATTCCTGCGCAGCCTTATTTTCATACCCTTTACAAAAGTGAGAAGTGCTCATCCAAGCATGAACTATTTTCAAAGGTTTTCGTGTCATATGAAAGTTGAGTCCATAAGCTATCCATACATATCCTCCTCCTCCCCCCCCCCCCCCCCCCGAATCAAATATTTTTTATTTGGCCGCCATTTCAAAAGTGTATAGTTTTATTTCTGTTTTGTTTGTAGACACACGGTATAAACAGTTATATATTTGTGTGTATCAGATAATTTATTCAGAACGCATGTTGATCCGTAAGGTCTTTTATGCCAGACACCTCATGAATCATTAATGACACATGTATTGGCAGTTCTAGTGGATTCACAGGTGGAAATGCATATAATGAGCATTGTGTTCTGAGTGAAATATGTGATACACACACATTCTTAGGTCCAAATTTGTCCAAGAATGGAAAACTCATTAAATATTCCAAGGACTATTACTAGAATAGTAATCATGGTAATGAAGGAAATGTCAGTAAACTTTTTCCTAAAAGCATTGACATCCTTTGAATTTATGATGTGTGTAAATTTTAGATTGATTCGTGCTGTAACGTTCTAATTATTTTTCAAATGTGTCAATGTGTGCTTTTACATCTACAACCTACATCTACCTACATATACAACTGTTTCCTTTGTTTCTCATTTTCAATTGGCAATACTAAATAAGAGTTTATTGTTTTACTCGCATGTTACATGTGGAGACATTGTTTTTCCCTCCTCGTGTTGCATCTTTTTATCTTCATTATAGGCCTCTGTATTTTAATTTTACAATATTCATGTTACCATTAACATACCGGGTGTTGCAAAAGAAAACTTACGGACACGTTTAAAAAGTATAATTAACAGAGTTAAAACTCGAATCAACCTGAAATTTACACATCCTAATTTCAACCGATGACAATGTCTAAGACGCAGATTTTGTGACACTTCCTTAAATTCTTCTTCTTCTAATAATCCTTCGAATTTGGAATGTTTGAACAAATTTAGAATAAAATATGCGACACAATTATTTCACAACACAATAAACAATGGTCATTGTGCATAACACATGTCACCTCACGGGGTCTTTTCAGCCTGAAACATCATAAATTATTAACGAAACAGTGATCGCAGTTTTACTATGTGTTGCACAATGTGATTGTTTTCTTCATGGATCTTCATTGTGTTGTGTCTGGTTTCAACCCCTACATAGCTTCAGTGAAATCTAATCCTTACGTACAGGTACTCTTAACATAATAGCACTGTGGTCATGTCTGACGGTGGACTAGGATTCCATGTTTGACCATGCACAAGTTAATCGCATCCAATTACTATTAGGAAGACCCAGCGCAGAGCGGACGACCTCCTGACGCTACACGTAAGTACACAACCTCTTTCTGTTCTTTAACTCTCTGTTCTTAAGTTATCAAATAATTGCTTTTGATACTGATGACCATAACTTGTAATGATTGTACTGAATTAGTTACATAATATTGTTAACAGTTAGCTTACTTTAATTTAACATAATTGCATTTTGCAGGTTTTCTTTAGTAAACGAAGTACATGTAATCATAAAACTGTTCGGGTAAGAGAACAATTTTCAGGATGGTCCCCATTACTAGCAAAAAAAAGGGCTATGGACTTTTGTACATTCTCCTACTAAAATGCTTAAAATGCATCCATTTCGCATTTTTTGTCACATCTGTAACAGTGACATATTACACACGTATTTTATAATGATTATAATCAAATATTAATGCGCTTTTATTGATACTAACACTTATCATGCGATTTAGTAACGTTGACGCAATGCGACGGAAGATACATCTGTATTGTGATCTAGCTTTCCTCCCTTGTTTTGGAGATGTCATATATTTGAGACATGTTGATTGTATTTAAACATACTTTTGGATAATCTAGGTGTGATTGTGCTAACTCTTGGAATATTAGTACGGAAGATGTTGATCATCGTGGAAGTAATATCGCTGAAGAAGTAATATTTCGTCTCACGATAAGGCAAACTGGAAATTGCGACGTTTCGACCGCTACTGCTAGTCTTCGTCAGGAATATGAACAATCGTCGCTGTCGGTGGCGTCAAGCATGGGCTCAGAGAAGGAAGATATTGGGTGTATCCACATCTAAAACGCTCTAATCCAGTCTTGGTGCCAGCCGGTCGGGACCGACGAGGTCGAAGAGTGGCTTTCGAGTCTATATAGAGCGTTCTAGGCCGATTCAACGTCTGCTTTCAAATTTAAAGGGTTACTAAATTAGAAAAATAGGTTCCCTCTAGTCTATGTAAAATTATCCACTAAAAACGAATTTCACATTCGGTTGCCGCAGTAAAGTTTCATTTTGACGAAAATTTGAAAAACAAAACAAAAACGCACGCATCCAGTGACGTATGAGAAGTAAAAATTCCATAGATTGTACGGAAGTCAATAGACCATTTTCGTAATGTATTTACAACTTTCCCCCTAACTGCGTAGTAACGCGTTATTGCATTCACCTGTATCCGTTGGCATTTATGGAATTTTGAATTCTCTGACGTCATTGGAGGCGTGCGTTTTTTTAAATTTTCGTCAAAATGAGACTTTATTGCGGCAAAGGAATATGAAATTCGTTTTAGTGGATAATTTTACATAGATTAGTGGGAACTTATTTTTCCAATTTAGTAACCCTTTAAGGTCTCTCTCTCTCTCTCGCCCTGTCCTCTCCCCCCTTGCCTAAGTTTCTACTCCTTTCTCCTTCCCCTCTTTACCCTTGCCTCCATACCAATCGAACTGTTCTAGACTTTCACATACTCTGTTTTGACGTGTGCTTCTTTTCATCGCAATTTACATCCAGGAAGATATACCAATCACAGGACAACTTTGAAAGTGGAGCTGGAGAATTTGGAAGCGACATGGGTGTAAAGACGGTAGCCATTATAGGGGGTGGCGTCAGCGGACTGGTCTCATTGAAACAATGTCTCGAAGAGGGATTCAAACCAGTGTGTTTCGAGCGCGAATCGTGTCTGGGTAAGTCACTGTATTTGTTTGTGTATGTGTGTCATGCGTGTATATATGTGTGTGTTTCTATTTGCGTGTGTCTACGTGGGTGCGTTTGTGTCTATATGTGTGGCATAAATGTATGTATGTATGTGTATGTGTGTGTGAATGTGTGTGTGTGTGTGTGTGTGTGTGTGTGTTTAATCACTTGTTTAATAATTGTGGTTTGACGAAATCAAAATTAACACTACTGGAAAAACGTTACTAAAAGTGTTTAAGAGGGCGACGCTACATAAACGTGGCTATACTGACTATCTCAAAATATGTCATGTGCCATTATCTGTATCCTGAAGGGCACCCGTATTCCCTTTCCTGATATGAGGGTAGAAAGGGATACTCTGTAAAATGACGGGTTCCCAGCTCCTTCACTCATTGGGGTGACACAAGCTATAACCAGGGATATGTTATGGAAGGATATGAAACAACATTCTTTCTTTGACCCCATGCGTGGTACCGCCGAAAAATTATGTGGCCTCAGCATGTGTTTTTCACGTGTTTTAACAATTACGAAGAAGCTTGCCTAGCAACGGTTTCTCAGAGAGAACAAAAGAAATGTAGTCTTATTTCGCTTGTCCACTTCTGTTGGATTGCATCAATACTTTTGTGAGGAAAAGAGATATCAGCGAACAAAAATAAACAGGTTTTTTTTTTAGTAAAATAGCTCAGCTGCACGCAAATTCACGCAAACTCTGTTAATGAAAATACACAGCTTAATATATAATTTTGATAATGATTGAATCCGACATTTCCGGAACTCTCTGGCAAGTGGAGAAATTTGTTAATTATGTAAGTTAGAATATTATCTTATATCTCCGTTTGTACATCATTCGACAATCATTTAGAAGAAAAACGAATACAGGATCTCTAGTGGTGTTGCCCTTAACTTTCTTGAAAATTATTTTTTAAAATGTGATAAGAAACACAGCTTCGAGAAACAAAACAGGGAATTAAAGATATTGATTTTCAAGTTGACGGCAGCAAAATGACGGTACCGCGCATGGGACTTCAAAGCATTGCAGTGATTGTGGAATGCTTTTGACATTCATTAACACGCTTTAGTATCCATATAGATGTTTGAATATATTATGCTTGAGTTGTCCCTCCTTCCTAACACATCTCTTCTATAACTAATAACCCAAGTTTGAATATATTCAAAACATGCACCCATAACCTATTTGCGTATCATGTTGTGGTCTACACAAGTTCACGGTATTATCGCCCTTTTTCACATTTTTTTTTTATATTAAAAAAAATTAGGAGGTGTGTGGGTGTTCCATGACGAGGCGGTCAAAACACACACAAGGGGCGCCCTCTACCATTGCCTCGTGCTCAACTCTAGCAAGAACATGACCAACTTCAGTGACTTCCCTTACCCGAAGGCGTCCTCTCCTTACGTCAAGGGCCAAGAGTTCATCAAGTATTTGGAGGTAAAGGAGCCTATCTCACTGCCCTGTGACTTAATGTTGTTCACGACTTGTTGGCGACTCAGTATCCGCCCAGTTGCGGCGACGTCGCATTGGACGCGCATTGATTTTGTCGGTTTTACTGACATGATAAGGTATTATTGGAAACTCTTATTTGCATATAATATTCGAAGAAG
Source organism: Arbacia lixula (assembly GCA_963669155.1). Taxonomy (NCBI): domain Eukaryota; kingdom Metazoa; phylum Echinodermata; class Echinoidea; order Arbacioida; family Arbaciidae; genus Arbacia; species Arbacia lixula. The sequence goes on from OZ022588.1 coordinate 7,594,371, forward strand.
CAAAGTTTTTTTTTATTCCCCCTTCATACTCTTTTTTAAGAAAAGAAATACTTTTTTGTACAAAATGTACGATCATGTTTAGTTATCTATTAGACAAGTCACAAAAGACGCTCAATCTTTTGTAATCTTTAAAGGTATGTGTATTTATGATGTTTTTTCATACTTGAAAATAATCAAGACACGATGTTTATGTTTAAATCAAGCATTAAAATCCTTGGGGAGAAAACAGAAACGTCATCGGTTTTTTCATTGTTCGTTCCTTCAGCTATCGTATTAATAGGTACAATTGAATATGTAAAGATGAAAAATCAACCATCTGTCATTATCATGATTTACATGTATCTTATGCAATGAAATATTTATGATTTCGTTTTTGTATGAATACACCTCCTTCCTTCTATATCTCAGATGTACGCCAAACACTTTGACCTCGAACGTCACATCCGCTATAATACGGACGTCAAGCGCGTCGAGAAGGCGCCCGATTATGACGTCACGGGTCGCTGGGTCGTGACCTCGGCCCCTTTTTGCAGCGAAAGTGACGACGGCGTTGCCGGGGAGACGACATCGCAGACGTTCGACGCCGTGATTCTGTGCACCGGCTTGTACACGGAGCGGAGAATGGTGGAATACCCGGGCGAGAAGGAGTTTGAGGGCGAGGTGATGCATAGCAACGAATATAAGAAGGCAGACGGACTGGCGAACGGCAAGACTGTACTCGTCGTGGGTGAGCCATGTTGAAAGTTAAAGGGATAGTTCACCCTGAAGAAAAGTTGGCTTCAATAAAAGAAGAAACACAAAGGAAACATAAAAGTGAAGGTTAGACGAAAATCCGTCAAGGGATAAGAAAGTTATGATCTTTTGAAATTTCAATTCTGCGAGGTGCTCTCCCATATGTTGTCTACAATATAATTACATAAATTGCTCTTTTTCTGACTTTGACAACGGAATTATTTTCACTCATACAGGTATGTGTCTAGATTTTCTGATGGATGTATGAAATGCACAAGTAAAAAGATGCATACTATTTTGTAGAAAATGCATATTTTCGAGAAAAAATGTACACAACATATGGGAGAGCACCTCGCACGTGACGTCACAAAATAAGGAAATTACAACTTTCGTGTCCTTTGACGATGTTTCACCAAACGTCTTTTTGCTTTTATCGAAACAACAAAATGTCATGGTGAACTTTCCCATTAATGCCTATACTGTAGTTCCTACTTTCGCGCGATGATCGGCCTGTCGTAGCTGATCGTAAAACTTGTGTTTATAATTATGTTCCCGCTTTCGCTATTTGCGCCACGGTTGAAACTACAGGTGCAATCTGTAAATATAAATCGTTGAATGAAGCGTGTTCAGTCTTTTGTTGTACTTGTGGGCGCAAGAACTCGCACTTTAAAACTCGAAAACAGACCGTCAGCATTCATGAAAAGGCGTGGCAGTTCGTATCTACTCGCATCTATAGATGTGGGTCAAGTCATATCCTCTCGTGAATAATTTATGTAAGCCTGTGAGCAATGGTACCAGACAGAAGACCACAACGTTGTTCCAAATCGTAGAAGATCGCAGTGCATACCAACAAAGCGTGGTATTTGTCTTTTCCAATAGTGATCCCGATCACTACGTCTTAGAAGTACGATTTGATGCGATATGTCGCGTTTTGAAACGATGCGATAGTCACGATCCACAATTTACCGTATTGAACGTAGACACAAATGTGTCAACATCAACACGCAACTGATCCAAAGTAGGATCACAATTCGAGCCACGATTCCGATCACAATAGAGGATACAAATTTTACGACCGGAACAAACAGAATGTAGTTAGGCAGATCATGGACCTATCATGGATGGACTGCGCTCGGATAAACTTCCTTTGATCTATGAGGTCCGCCGCCTCATAAAAATCCAAGACATTCAGGTGTTTTAAACAACTAGCTGTATTTCTAATTAGGTAGTGCCTTCCTCTGAATAACAAAAGAAAATCTGTTTTGAGAAGTATGCCAACCGTTCAGCCTTCGCTGGGAGCTCGTTGCTGATCTTTTTACACACACTGTGAATTAGTTTTGGGGTAAGCGAAGGGAAACTTTGAAAAAATTGTAGAAAGAATTTGGTCCGTAACTTTTTCGGACACCTCCGCACACGAAATTGAGGTTGTTTCCATGAAAGATGAAACACTCAATAAACGATTTACAAGATATTTTTAAGGAAATATGATTTGGAAATGTGTGATATGGAGGCATTTCTCTGGCATGTTTTCTACAGTATTCTCATTTTATCACAAAAACGAAGCAACAATATAATCTGAAATTCACAGAATCGTATCTTTATAAGATGTAATACTACTGCACATGCACTTCAGGTCATGTAGTGGTTCTGAAATCTTCTGCGCATACAGAATATATATTCCTCAAAATGCATCCTACATTTTGTCATGCTTGTTTGGCGGCGGATCTCCCTCGATCAAAGAGCCAAACGCGTAAAATATTCCATTGTGACATCAATGCACACGACTGCTGTAGGAATAAATTACACTTCGTGCTGACTCCATTCCTTACACCTCTCTGGGCAGATCATGGACCTAGCATGGATGAAATGCGCTCGGATAGACCTCCTTTGATCTATGATGACTGCCGCCTCATAAAAAATCAAAACATTCAGGTGTTTCAAACAATACGCTGTATTTCTAATTAGGCAGTTCCTTCCTCTGAATAACAAAAGAAAATCTGTTTTGAGAAATATGTCAACCAATCGGCCTTCGCTGGGAGTTCATAGCTGATCTTTTTACACACACTGTGAATAAGTTTTGGGGTGAGCGAATAAAAAATTTGATAAAATTGTAGAAAGAATTTGGTCCGTAACTTTTTCGGACATCTCCGGACACGAAATTGAGGTTGTTTTCATGAAAGGTGAAACATTCAATAAACGATTTACAGGATATTTTTAAGGAAATATGATTGCCCAATGTGCGATATGGAGGCATTTCTCTGACATGTTTTCTACAGTATTCTCCTTTTGTCACAAAAACGAAGCAACAATATAATCTGAAATTCACAGAATCGTATCGTTATATAATGTACTACTATTGCACATGCAATTCAGTTCATGAAGTAGTTCTGAAATCTTCTGCGCATACAGAACATATATTCCTCTAAATGCATCCAAAATTCGTTTTACATATTTGGCGGCGGTCGTCACTGGATCAAAGAACCACATGCGTCAAATATTCTATTGTGTTATCAATGATCGCGACTGGTGTAGGAATAAATTATTCTTCGTGCTGACTCAAGTTCTAACACCTTCCTGGGCAGATTAAGGATGTACGAAGTGTACCGAAGTGGTTACGTCATGTCAATTACTATGCAGGTTGCTGGCTCTAACACTTTGTGTGCCTGACCAAATGGTCAACATGCTCATATGACGTCACACTTCGTCACACGAACAACCAGAGCGGTCGCAAGATTTTGATGTTATAATGAAGGCCCTTTTGTAAGACACTTAACTACAGATGCATTTTATGATAACAGGCAGTACACATCACAGTATTTCAGTTTGGGTGTTATTCAAAAGATTCTCCTCACATTTTTATATTGCAATATTCCCAACTTTCCACTAACTGCGTAGTAACGCGTTATTATATTCACAGGTATTTCATCATTCAGTTTCAATGGGTGGAACGCACTCTGAATATATAAAATGTTGATTCTCGGACAAACCTTGGACAAACTTTGAGGTTACCTGTGGAAACGTATTTTTCGAACAACGTGAATGAAAGTTGCATGAAAATGGTCTATCATTTCTTTTCTTAAGTGTTCTTTTTTTATCACCAGGTGGATCACATTCTGCGGGGGACGTAGCCGTCGATACCAGCCGCGTTTCCAAAAAGGCAAGTGCAGCCAAGGATGAAATTGAAACAAACATAAAGAAATGATGTACTAAATTTAAACACTGGAGCGAGGACGAAGAGTAATTCATTCTTACAGTTATTGCACATAGGTTTTACCGTGGCTCTTTGATCCAATGACAACCACCGCAAAACAGTTATATAACAAATTTGGAAAGAATTCTCAGGAATATATATTTCATATGCTAAGTAGATTTCTGAACCATGTCACGTGATATAGTGCATGCAAAATAATGGTACATGTTTTATCATGATGCGACTGTGTGAATGTCTTAAAAATATTTGCCGCAATGGGAAAATAACCGCCGGCAAAATGTGAGCGGCAACGGAATATAAACTGCGCCCGATATGCACCATTGGAACGTACATGTCACCCGCCGGTTTTGTCACACTATGACTTTCACACGATGACGCGGAGGAATTCGCTTCAAGCCACTCCTTTGAACACTTTGAAAGATAATGTGTTGCTATTGGAATTTAATGAATTATGTGTGAGGTCCATTGTTACGCCGGAGCGGGAAAAAAAAACGTTTGACACCCTATTGATTGTCAAACCGCTTTAAATATTATTTATTTATTAAAGTCTTCTTTGAAAATACAGGGTAAGCAACCTCAGTTAGAAAAACTGGTTTACAGGTGCTTTACACGATTAAACAATGTTTAAAAAGGGCAGAGGGGGCGGGGAAGAGAAGAGTGAGATAACATGACAAGGAAGTAAGAGGCTTTTGAAATCAACTTCCGCGGAAACAATTGGTCAAGGACACGTAATTTAGCAGGGATGCAATTGAAAAGATAGCAATTTGACATTATGAATAATGTTTGAATAACATTCGTTCGAATGTACCTTAAGAGTAAAAAATAATCAGCAAATAAATCAGATTAACTTAAACTTTCAGATGTATCTGTTGAAACATTGTATATAAACGTTTATATAAAAGTTTGACCATAATATCCCCCCCCCCCCCTTCACCGTCCTCTATACCCAGACCTACTTGAGTATGCGGAAGGGCGCTTGGGTACTTCAGCGGATGGGACCGGACGGTATGCCGCGCGACATGGCCGTTAACCGCCGCGTCAACTTCTTCATACCCGAATGGCTCCGACGCAAGAACGTGGTGGACCACATCTACTCCCGGGTCAACATGGATAACATGGGACTCAAGTGCGCCAGGAAAATGTTCTGTTCCGAGGTTAGAGATGTCATTTGGTCTCCTGGTCTTCATGGGCTATTTGTTAATTGTTTTTATTATGTTTTTTTATAGGGGGGAGGGGGCAAATGTTTTGCTTTCAATGGGGCCCTTTTTCACACCAAAACTGAAAAATTACATGCTGTGTGTTCCGAAGAAAAGTTTATGGACTTCATGGACTTGGTGGATGTACGAATTTATCCAAACGTGTATGTCACAAAAGGAACGTGTTGTTCGTAGTGTGATTATTTTCTTTCTACATGAGATTTTTAAAAAATAAAATAGTTTTTACTGTGAAGGGGAGTGGCAAACAATTTTACTTAAACTTCAACCTTGTAGCAACTGAAAAACGCAGGACTTGGGGACCATGGATGAATGAACTTCTCCAAAGAAATTTAGATCTTGTGAGATCCATGTACCTTTCTCTGACGTCACTGGAGGCGTGCGTTTTTTTTTTGTTTTTTTTTTTGGTAAAATGAGACTTTATTGCGGAAAACGAATGTGAAATTTCTTTTTAGTGGATAATCTTACATAGATTAGTGGGAACTTCCTTTTCTAATTTAGTAACCCTTTAAGAAGAATTTCTTGACAGCGATACATGGCAATAGCTATATCGATCACGCACTTTTCGCTGCTCTTGGTTAGTCCTGAAAGCCACGAAGAAAAGCCAAGAGCAGCCAAAAGCAGCCAAGAGTTAGTGACCGTTACAGCAATCGTTCAGTATTCCGGCGCAGAGGCCGCCAAGAGATTTTACGATTTTCGGGGAAATTCTTCAAATATACTGATTCAATTCACCGAACAACCATCATAAACGTCCTGTGTACCGTGCGTCTTCTCTTCAGTGTCTCCCTGTGTCTTCTGCTGATCCTGGTAGCCTCTTCGCTCATTTTGGCTTCTCTTGGCTGGTCTTATAAGGGAATATACTGTACTGGGAAGACAAACAAACCTTCAGAAGGTGATCGTGAGTAATCTTCTTGCCAATGGTCTTAAATCCATGTATTGTCCATTTTAGAAACTTGCTCAAAGTTATTTGCCCTCAAATGAACCATATTTGGAGTAATGAGTGATTTAATCACAAATTCTCAAATAGTTCGGCCCGAACATTTGGAGAATTTGTGATTTAATCACTCATTTCTGCAATTGTGGATCATTTCAGGGCAAATAACTTTCTGCAAGTTCCTTAAATGGACAATACACGGATTTAAGACTATTGGCAAGAAGATTACTCACGATCACCTTCTGAAGGTTTTTTTTTTGTCTTCCCAGTACAGTATATTCCCTTTAAATATTGTTGCATTTGGCTGCCTCTTGGATGTTCTTGGCGGCTTTCAGTTGGACCGCTCATAGTGGCTGCCCTTGGGTACTCTCTTGGCTCTCTTAAGGTGGCTTTTAATTAGACCGATGTTCATACATTTCTTATCACACAACAGACCATGGTGAATGACGATATCGGGACGCAGATCATGTGCGGGAAAATCGTCTGCAAGACCGGGATCGACCATTTCACTAAAAGAGGTGTGGTGTTGACCGACGGCACGAAAGTAGACGACATCGATTTGGTCGTGTACGCTACGGGCTACCAGATGAAGGCGCCGATCATCGCCAACGAGATCATCGGCGGTAAGTGAGGACGTACTGACGGAGATGTTTTAATGGGATCTGAGTATTGGATGAAAGCCAAAACTAAGGATGAATTAATTAATCAATCAATCAATCAATCAACAATCACACAAAGAGTCTTTCCGTCATTCTGTCAAAGTAGTTAAATGAGTCACTGACAATATTTATTCCCAAACCATTTTGGGTGATTGCTTGATATGACGTAACAAACATGCCAGAAGTGAAGTCAAATAGCAACAAGTTCAACGTAACCATTATAAAATGGAACATAATTTGTATTCAATTAAAATCATTTCAACCGTCACGCAATCCAGTCGTCTATCTATGTGCATGTATGAATTCGTCCATTCATTCGCACATTCATACAACCTGGATTAAAACTGTTTAAAATGAAAATGAAAAGTGAAATCGGTATACTGGGTGTCATGCCTTCATACAGACGGTGTGAAGGACTTGGAATTGTATCTCTACGTGTTCCCGCCTCGTCTCAAACACAAAACCCTGGCCGCTGTAGGGTTCGTAGAGACCATTGGTGCGCATGCGCCGGTCTTTGAGATGCAGGCGCGCTTTGTGACCCGGCTGTTCAAGGGATGCGTCGACCTTCCTCCGGAAGATGTCATGGTCGCGGACGTCAGAAGGCGGAAGAACTTCTTGCTGAACCGGTTCGGGAAGTACAAGAACTTTGTAAGTACATATACTTCCTCCAAAAAATAGGAACTTAGCAAAGGGAGGGGGGTGTGATAGGACCCTCCCTTCCCCTTCCAATAAGACGGGGAAGAGAACGCCAATGTTATAATGATACATAAGGTTTTGCCAGGAAAGTAATAGCTCCAGAGGCATTTTATACCCATTTAGAGGTTAAAAAGTAGTTTTGTGTGAACCCAAACTGTATGACTTGTAATCAAGAGCTTACGCAAGAAAAAAGGCCGAAATTTCAGATATGAGCGCAATCGGACGTACGGTTTACGTTACGTGTTATGACCTGCCCATTTTTTTTTTACTGATTTTCGCCAAAACGACCATATCCCTGTAACCCTTGGGTCAAAAATGTTGAATTTGGTGTCTACGGAAACCTAGCTTCATAAGAAACCTGTTTTCAAAGTCATGTTTTTATGTAGAGCATTTTGAACTTTATTGACCTTTTCACCTTCGCCTTGACCTTGTGGCTTAGGCCAAGCGAAGTATTATTTCGTACAAAGTCGTACCCCTACATGTTTTCTACATAATATAAAAATAGTTGTCCCGTGAAACTACAGTTTTTCTGGCACACAAAAAGCTAATAAGTCCCCCACCGTACCCAAACCATTCATCTCTTGTTGTAGTTCCCACCGGTGCCGTATCAGGACATGCTCGCAGAGCGCATCGGTGTACGGCCCAAGTTCTGGCCCCTCCTTCTCACGGACCCCGTCATCGCGTTCCGCATGTTCTTCGGCCCCGCGCTGCCCTACACCTACCGCCTCGTCGGCCCCAACGCCTGGCCAGGCGCACGGTCCGCGATACTCGACGTGTGGAACACCACCTTCCACGCCACCAAGACGAGGTCAGTCTCAAAGTCCGGGGGCGTGGACTTGGATGTCGGCATCGGGAAGTTTCTCGTCATGGCTCTGTTGGCGATGATGGTCTTCTTGACGATTCTCGGCTGACTTGCATATCCCCTCTTCCCAAGTCCCAAGTCCCATCTTCGTAGCGCATTATTGGGTAGTTACAAATGAAATAGACCGTCTTCGTAATCTTGGTAATGTATTCACAACTTCTTCCCTATATGTGTAGTAACGTGTTCTAACATTCACCTTTATTTCGTTATTCGGTTTCAATGGGTGGAATGCACACTGAATATTTTAGCTGTTGCTACCGACAAACCTGGGACAAGCTTTGGGGTGACCATTGGCAACATATTATTTGATCAAAGTGCATATATTTGCATACATTTTGCATAATTTTCATACACAACGAAAAGAAAAGTATATTCAGCCGTACATGAATGTGATTTTATCATCAAACACGACGATAAAGAGACTATATATGTTAATGATGTTTATAGTCGCTCTATCTCAGTTGCGTTAGTAATGTATACTCGAGGTTTATATACATATTTTCCTCGTATCATAAGATGTGTTATCATCTTTTCAATGGACAGATTTTATTGTCTGAATATTTGGTTTACCAACATGTGACATGCTGTAAATGGTGTGTGTCTATTTCTCGATGTCACAGCATGAAGGTTACTGGGCTTTTAAATGAATGTATTTTTCACATTTTCAACAGGAGTACAAGAGAAAATATACACATTTATCCATATGCAATCATGTACAGAATTTAGGTAAGTAGGTAATTCAATACCATTCAATTCGTTTTATTTCCACAACTTGAATTAAAAACAAGATAAATTTAACGATGCATAACATCAAAACAAGAATAAAACCACAGTTAAAATATATTAATTACATAACAGATAAAATACATCAACAAATACAACAGAAGAGGTTATAAGTGAGTTCAGCACTGTGGGGGAGATCGATGGCCATCGACCTATCTCGGGCTATTGTTATCAAGATAAAACAAGAAATGCACTTTTCATTAGACCAATTAAAACTGGAATTATTTATGAGACCATTAAAACTGTGGAGATTACTAGGTTCGAATGACAAAAGCATCCCTGATCTAGATTATGACAATGTAATGTTCTATCATAAAGTTTATTGTTGAAGTTGAAATTTAATTTTTACAGCTTATGGGTGCGAAATAAAAACAGAGAATAATGTGATTAAATGATTTAAAGAATAATCCTTTGAGTGAAAAAATGAATTACATGTCGCGTGTAGGGACTTGAAAAAAAAGAGTATTTTTCCTTTCAAATGTGCGGATAGTGTGTGTACCTGCCTGGTGCGTGTGGATTGTGGTATCTCAATATATGCTAACTCTTGGGATTAGAGTATTAGTGGATTGATGGGGGAGATAGAGTGATCGAAATAATTATTTCTTTTCCTTGGAAATTATTTGTGTATCATGATTTGTGTATCGCTTGATGTTTTGTTAAAGGATTATATTTTAAATTACACAATTACGTGATTGTTTTCGATTTATGTAAATATGTATTGAATAAAATCACAATACAAATTAAAGAAAACGAAATTATTTTCTTGTTTATCGGCTACTGTTTCTAATAGATCTTATGCATCAGCAGCTTAAATGTCCCCTGACATGTGGATGCAACGTAATATGTATATAGCAAAATAGGTCACAACATGGCGCGTGTTGCTTTGTTGGGCAAGTGAATAAGAAAAGTACATGCGCCATGCTGTAACCTATTTTGCTATAGAAAAAGGGGGGGGGGGGTGGCTATACCAAAATCATCAATCAGAAGTCGAGTAACATTACATACTTTGGAGCCCTTGATTATCTGGTCCCCATCCCCACCCCCACCCCCTCCATCAAAACACACACACACACACACACACACACACACACGCATACACACGCACACACCTTTCCCTCCTCGCTGATCCTGATACTATTACGTCTTTTTTAATCGAAGTCAAAGTCGATGTCTGAGTCGGCCAGTTGCTCCTTGATCCAAGCATCCATGACTTCATTCTGCGCCACCGTGAAGCGGTTCTTCCAGCCACCTGTCACCCCTACAAATAAAACAACGGAGTCACGTGATAACAAATGACCAATGACAGGAGACTAAACTCTAAAAACAACACAATCAGAAATTCAGAATATTTTAAGTCATCACATGAAGTAAATCGCAAATTGATACAGTTTATTTTTTTTGTAGATAAACGAGAAGCATTTTCTTCTTAAAAATATTAGTGTATCCTTGTTCATCATGTGTTATATCAATAATTAAGTATAATTTCCTATGATCTCCATTGTATATTGTTATGATAATATGCTAGTGTCTAATTTTTTTGTAGGTATTGTATGGGTTTTTTTTATGACACTCATTGAACATGATGAAAGAAAGCAAAGAACTGTACAGAAATTATTACAACCTGTGGTCATATAAGGGTAAATTCCTTTGGACTTGGTGAACATCTGCCCATTTTCTTCCCCCTTCTGGTAGGATTTCTTCATTCCTGAGAAGGAGCTGTGCTCTACAACCTTCTGGAGCTCCTCTTCAGACAGCTGCACACCCATGAAGTTTGCGACCTGACAGACAGCTGACAAGGGGTCCTGTGTAGAACAAAATAATCATAGTATGTACAGACCCAGATCAGAATGTAGAAAAACAATTATCGCACTGTGAAAGACAAATATCCATTGAGAAATAGAACTAACTTTCCACGAAAAAATTATACTTGTTGTTAAACACATGATAATAATGATAACAATAATAATACTAGTAATAGTTAAGGCGCGCTCATTCCATTCCTACCGGGTACCCAATTAGACACCCAAAAAGGGAGGAGCAATATGGAAAAAGTATCTTGCTGAGAGATACCAGTGCATAGAGGTGGGCTCGAACCTGAACCTTCAGTCACATTTCACAAACACTGAACCTCGACACGTCCAGGGACTTCCCCCAACACAAATATCCCTACACCCACATACACATCCTCGGCCCTGTTGCATAAAATTTGCCATTAATGGTAACTTTGCTATCAGTGGCAACTTCTATGGAAACCTTGAACCTTGACCCTTTGAAACCTTATCATGGTATTTACCATTGATGGCAGAGTTACCATTAATAGTAAGTTTTATGCAACGGGGCCCAGATGATACAGGTATGACCCTCTTACCTTTTTCATTTTCTCGTAGAAGAGGAAGAGAACGTTTTTCTCGTCCCTGATATCCCAAAATAGCTTGACGTGTTCGAACCATCGACCCCAACACGTCTCTGAAAAATACAACGATATGTTTCAAGTGAAAGTAATTGTTCGGTGCCATAAGAGTGATATGATTATGATGAAAAATACATTGTGCCAAAACAGGTTAACTCAGATGTTGGCCTAATCATATTTAAAGACGATTAACCCCATTCTTTAAAAAAAAAAAAACAGCACGCTAACGTAACATACTAAGCGACATAAATTATGAAAGGATGCACGTATGTTAACGACACGTTAGTTATTGGTCATTGGCAGTATTAAAGAAAAACAATTGCAGACATGGTATATATTTAGAATATGGTTACTCTGGATCTTTATATCAGCCAAAGATGATATCATGCCCCCCCCCCCTCCTCTCCGTGCCCATAACTGTTTACAATATCTAACAGTTCAGTAGATGTATAATTTTTATTCTATTGAGTGAAAAGAAAGTGGAGCTGAACTCATTGAATTGCATTCAAAATGGAAAGAAGTACATGTTTGGAGAATAAATGAGGATAAATGATTGAGAGAAAAGTATCTGATCATTACCACATATTTACTTACTTCCTTCCATGAAGCCGTTGAGCATCAACTCCCATGTATACGATTGGTAAGGAGATTTTACAACAAAGTTGTAGTACGAGACTGAAACGTCTTTTGGGTTGCGGGCCACATAAATTACCTTCAAGTAAATAAAATACATAGCTGCAAATGAAATATATCATTTGATATAAATATAAATATATATATATCCATATATATATATGTGTATATATATATATGTATATATATACATATATATGCCATATATATGTATATATGTATATATGTATATATACGCCATCATGAAACGAGAGTCTCATTGGATATCCAAACTACAAACCTTAAGACCACGTGGTATCAATGCAGACCAATGACCATCCATTTTCACGCCTAAGTAAACACTGACCCACCCCCCCCCCCCCCCAAACACGCCATATCACTTCACTATAGCTCAAGCACACGAGACACACTACAATTCCAATACCTACACCAAAATCGGAAGGTAATTGACCATTTCTTGTATATTTTTGTATATTGATTAGTATGATACGATTTATTCCTACCGTTTCTACCTTATACTTTGTATATTTCTGCCGTCTATATGTTTATCGCTTCATAACCTATGTTCTATTTGTTGATGTATTCATTGTTATTTCATATGTGCACTGTACTGTACTGTCGTTAATGTTATTGATTCCAGATCCTGATGAAAGGCAGGTGACCGAAAGCTTGGTCCTATAACTAGTGGTAATACAATGTCTTGCAACGGCCCTCTTTGACCCCCCTCTCCGGATCACACATGACGAAGAACCGCAAAAAACGTACATCACCGAGACTGATCGCAATTATATACATATATGTATATATATATAAAATTATATATATATATTATGTATTTCATTGTAGCCATCTTAGCGAAATTAAGTGAGCATTTTAAATTGATTTGTTGTTGTTTTGTATATACATAATTTTTATCAACATTTAGCGTGAACGTCTTAGTCACTAGTCTCCCCACTATTAGTGTTAGTAGGGAGATCAGTGGTCTTAGCCTGTAATACTTCTGAACAGTTTAAGGCTGCGTTAACGCTCACCTTTTGAGGTCAAAAGCAGTGTTTTGATACGTGTTTGGTTTAAAATGCGGTTGTGTTCACGCTCATTTGGATATAAACGCCGTTTCTAAACGTCGTTTCAAAACGCACAAAAAGGTGTGTTTGCGGTCTCCGATTCTGACTAATCACGTTTAATGGGGGAGCATAAACGCAGTTAGTAAGGGCCGTTTGGATGGGCGTTTTCAATCAGCGTTTCAAAACGCCGATTCTGCCTTCGCAAATTGAGGACAAACAATACCCCCGTAAACGGCGTTTTGGATGAGCGTTTACAATCGTGTTTTTTTAAATGCTGATTTTGCCTTCGCAAAATGAGCATAAACGCACCATAACATACAGTACAGACCTTCCCTGTCTTGATCAACATAGAGGGCAGCAGATCGAGACCCAGGTGTGTCGATAAGGTTCTCGGTGAGGGCGCTTGGTCCACGATGTCCATGAATGGCGTCATATCTGGCGGGTTGGCCAGCTCCTCCTGGCGAGTTTTAGGGAACGTCTGGCTCATGTTGATCATCTCCACAAGGTTGGATAGAGACCGGTCGATCTTCTCTGGATCTCCTCGAGCTAGGATCAGACCGACGATCTCCATCATCCAGTGGGTTCCTGCAGAGGGCAAGGGGTAGGTAGGCTATTAATTAAAGAATAATAGCCTAATAATAATTTTTGAAAATAGCATGGTCATGGCAAATTTAAGTATTTTTGCACTACTTTGGAGCCTTTTGAATAAGTGTCCCCTAAACGAAGTAGAATGGCATAGCAAGGGAATGGAAATACAGGGACTGGGGCAACGTTAATAAATCATAATTGATTACAAACATCTAAATTATCCATGTTACTCTAGTAGATTACCGATTGGTTGAATGCGGACTCATGTCAGGAAAGGAAATCGGTATGTTGCCCGCTGACGTCATTTTGCCAGTCAACATTATATCATCATAACGCCGATACTAGTGTTATGTATGAGGAAAACATTTTGCACGCAAGTGAACGCGTCGATATACGCGCTGCGTTCATCCTCCTTCTCATGCTTGTTGTGCACTGTACCGGGCGTACTCTACTGGCCTTGCCTGTGTGTGTGTATGTGTGTGTGTGGGTGTGTGTGTGTGTGTGTGTGTGTGTGTGTGTGTGTGTGTGTATTTGATGCGTTCATGCGCGCGTGTTATAACCGTACAGCCACATGCAGTGGGCCTACCAACGCGAGGTGGAGTGACTTCATTCCGACAAATTTTACTTGTATATTCAATACTAAATGTTGGGTAGACTAACTTGAATGATATATCAGATGTTGGTTTTGTTGTCGTAAACATCACAAAATGTTGAAACCTCGGCGTTTTGCACTACTGCTTCGGGAACAAATAAGTCCTTTGCCTTTGGCTCTTGACTTAATAGCGAGCTTTCGTTTTGAGGACGGACGGGCTCCAGAACGGTGATCCGATACCAAGATCGATCTGTGCATGCACCACCCTCCGCCTCGCTGTCCGCGCGAGGAATCCATGCACTGAACTAGATTCAGTGGAGGAATCGAGAACGGGAATTTTGAGATTTTCCGTTCTCGACGAGTTGCGTATGGCAGCCAATCAGCGCCCGTACAGATGATGACATTGCAAATCGCACGTGCGCCCGGGTCGGGGGTGTCAGGGGGTCAGATGACGTCCCACGCACCGCCGTTCGCGTTCTCTGTCTTATTTTGCGAAAGTGCCTGTGACTACCGCAGACGGACGGCTAGAACAGATTGCTCACTGTTCTCGTTTTCGTTCGCGGGGTTATATCGAAAGCTCCCTATTTTACGTCACCTCAGCGCAGTGCAAATCCCCTCGGTATGAACATACTGTGATGTTTATCCAGCGGCAGCCAACATCTATATAACATTATTTTTATTTAAAATAAATACTTAAGATCAATAGCTTTTTTGGCTTCTAAAATTATTACACGTATTACATTCCAAAAATACCAGTATATCTTATCGCATTGAACTAGTAATGAGGATCATATGGTGTTACTTTTATATTGAAGAATAACAATTGTGCACAGTATGTTGCACAGTAAAATATAAATAAATAACTGTTAGTGTTACTAATGAATCTAAAAATATTCGACAAATATCAAATAAAATGTAACAAACGTTCATTCTCTTAAGTCGACAAAGTGTTTGCTAGATAACATAGCCCTGTGGATGTCGTTAAAATAATAGGGTGGTCTTCATACAACTGGATAATTCAATTGAACAAAATCTGATTCCATTTAGATACTTTTGGTATGCTATCAAGTACATGTATGTAGTAATCGAATTAGGGTCGGACATTAATCTTCTATCGATTTCCTCGAGCTAGGATCAAACCGACGATCCCCATCATCCAATGGGTTCCTGCAGATGGCAAGATGACGGCAACAATGAGTTAAACACTTTGCTCGTCTTTGGTTGCAATACTACGAACAACAAAGTCATTTCTTTGAGGGACGTTTTGCCAATAGATAATCATATAGACAAAATACATCATACAAATATTTTACAGGAGTTTCACCGTTTGTATGCCAGACAAAATGCTACTATTTTTTAAAAATATTTTTGCATTGCAAGTTTTTAAGTGTTTTTTTTTGTAAGTTTGTATTGCTTCATTAATTCAGTGCAACACACAATAACAGTACATGAACACAGTTACAAATATAGATTTGCACAAAACATGATGAAGACATCAAAGTACATGAATCAATAAAGAAAATAAACTGGGCACTGAGTACAAATGGAAATTACATTAGATTCTTCCATTTCTCTAAATGAATATATAATTATTTTTTCTGGAGGCTATGACTACAAAATGCTACTTCATGAGATGTGTGTGTTTGTTGAAAGTGAAATAATACATAAATGGTGCATTGGGGTTAGGTTTTGCTGCTCAATGAAAGGGTGCATTTATGCTCTTTTTGCGAAGGCAGAATCAGCGTTTTGAAATGCCAATTGTAAATACTTATCCAAAAACGCCATATACGGGGGTAGGCTACTGTTAATGCTCAAGGAAGAATCAGCGTTTTTAAACGCGTGAACAGCGTTTATGCTTCCTCATTAATCGGCGATCGCAAAGGTACCTTTTTGTGCGCTTTCAAACGACGTTTTGAAGAGGCTTTGATATCAAAACGAGGATGAACGCAACCGCGTTTTGAACTAAACGTGTATCAAAATGCTTAAAGGGGAAGTTCACCCTGAAATTATTTTGGTTTCAATAAAAAGAGACAAATGAAAGAAACATATGCGTGAAGGTTTGACGAAAATCGGTCAAAGGAAAAGAAAGTTATTTGATTTTAAAGTTTTGATTTTGTGACGTCACGCGCGAGGTGCTCTCCCATATGTTGTGTACAAAATAAGTCGATAAATTGCTTTTTTCCATGTTTTTGACAACGGAATGATTTTTTTTTTCGTACAGGTATGTGTGTAAAAACGTATTTCTGATAATGCATCAAACGCACGAGTAAAAGGATGCATATCTTTGTGAGAAAATGCACATTTTCGAAAAAACTTGTACACAACATATGGGAGAGCACCTTTAAGTCTACTCACAAAGTGTACGATAATGCAGGTATAAACAAAATCCAAATGGCAATATGAAATAAATGACAACGAGCAAACAATCATTAAGAAACATCCATTAATATTGATAATTGGACGCTATCGTGTGTTATTCATTGGAGCGTTCAAATGTTTTGTTTTTAATCTCAATTTTAGTCAAAGATACACTAATATGTTTATAAATCGAGCTGTGGTATTATGTCATTCAACGTTCTAATTGTAGTTTAGATTTGCGTAGGTTTGTATTTGTATTTAATCCAAATCATACTTTCCTTCTTCAATGAATTGCAATGTTGCGTTGTAAATATTTACATACGGCATGTGGCGGGAAAGGAAAAATATGCAAAATATATAATGAAAATGAACTAAATGACATGCTGATGATCCACTAAAATTCCATCCAAAATGAGATGTGCGCTTCAAATGTGCGTGGTCTTACCTATAATCGCTGCAAGCACAGCGGAAGAAATATGTCGGTAGAGGGGGGGGGGGGGGGGGGGTGCGGGGAGGGGGGGAGTGGGATTGTAGTGAAAGCAGATTTGCTGTTCATCAGCTTGTTTCTACTTGAATCAGCAACTGGTGACATTTAAACTGCAGAAGTGGCAATGGTCCTTGCGTGACGAGGTTCCTGAAACGATGTCGGTATGGTTTCACCATAATCTTTTAACCATGAGCTTAAAGGGATAGTTCACCCTGAAAATAAGTTGGTTTCAGTAAAGGCAGGCACATGAAAGAAACATTAGTGAAGGTTTGACGAAAATCTTTTTAAATATCAATTTTGTAACGTCACGTTCGAGATGCTCTCCCATATGTTGTGCACAGAAAAATTCCATAAATTTCTCTTTTTGCTGTTTTTGACAACTAGACTGAAGATGAACTTGTCGCAGAAGAGGCAATGACAATTAAGTTGTCCATGTCTTTGCTATTCAAGCTATGAATGGAGGGCTTAGCTGGACATCATGAAATTCTCAGTCAATCGAAACTGAAGTTGAAAAAAGTATTACCACAACACTTAGTTTTGCAACAATTTTAACGAATATTCAAACTTATACAGTTAGGTCAGGTATGTCGGTATTGTTGCAACTTGTGCAATGGTCCTAGCAGCGATATAGTCTACAATTTCATGGCACGGCATTACATATCATTATACATTAGGCCGAAAGGAGGTTACCATCAGTATGGGTCTTACCTGATCTTGGATGTGTGACGACCCAGATGTCATCAGGACGCACCGTGAAATCCTTCAAGGCGTCGACACTGGTGTCAAGCACGGTGTTGGTCAGCACCATACCACGATAGGTGTGGTGTTGAAACATGTGCGGGGTGTCTTGTGTTCCTGCGATGTCCATGGTTACATGCGATCTGAACGGTTGTATCATACAGTGCAGGTTTTTGAGCTTTCATATTTATATCAGTCAAAGGTCACGAGTGCGATAATATGTTAATGTACGCCAGAGGAGGAGGAGTCTGGGTAGCAACTGCCTTTATTCTCATACTCAACAGATGCCATATTCTATCCAATGGAGGGGGTGTGGCATTGGGGTAGGATTTATAACAAATGTGGTGACGGATGGATGATATCATAAACAATTGGGAGGACGATGACTTGGATCTGGGAGGTCATGGCTCGGGGAAGGTCACAATTAAATAAACATAGTGTGATGGAGAACATTAGGATGATGTACATATTACTTGTTTTGCAAACACAATATCCCTCCCCTTCTTACAAAAAGTGGTTAACTGGAACAAAACATCCTGAGCTATTTAATTGAACGACGTCAAAGTATTAAACTGTACAAGGCACATATCGATGGACCATTCTGATAAAATTCTAAGTTCTGTATCTGTACATGATACAAAAGTTTATACTAATTAAAAATGTCCTCATTAAGTGACGTATAACCTTACGTAAAAACAATGTGTCACGATTAGATTTGCGGTTAGCGTCAAACGCTAAAATAAGTAGTATACATAAGTATCTCGATCGATTAGCCAGATTATATTGAAGGAACAATTAAAACTGCAGTAGCATGTCAACATCTAAATTAAGTACAAATGACATGAATTTCGCATATCAATCGGTAATATGAACATGTGAGAAAAAGTAAGCACTTTCTTGTAACTACATTTTGACATTGCTCTCCTTTGAGTTTTACGAGAAACTTACTAAACAAAATAAACATTGTTCTAACTAGCCCGTTCTTAGTATGATACAAAAATTACACTGAAATATTGAAACAAGCCTTCGCAGAAGAACATCAATTACACATCTTCTATACAGACAATTAAAGAGTATGCAATCCTCAATATACATCATCGGATCAGCACATTGACATTGGTTGCAAAATTCTAAAAGTCATCGTGAAGTCACCGCCTTCACCGTCGTGAGGTCATCGCTTTCTTCGTTGTTATCGTGGTCGTCTCGGTTCTCTTTGCCGCAGGCTTACAGTTGTCTTGCCAGGCTGTGGCTCAAACATCACCGGACGGTCGGGTACGGGCACAAGTGTGGCCGCGTACATTGTCGACGATTTTACTTCTCAGGACATCTTGTCACACGTTGCCGGACATCGTCACTGCAGGCACCACGCTAGTGTAGCTGCAGGTCCTCAGCTCATCAGCCGCAGCTCAGTACAGGGCTGGCATTGTCGTTAACGTCGTCGAAGCCCTACGTTACAGCTCGTGTACCTCTACTGGTATCATAGTCGTCCTCGTCGTACATCATCGTTAGCGTCGTCACAGCCCTACTTAACAGCTCGTGTAGTTGGAGTGTTTCTGCTCCTCTCCTGTCGCATCCGGTCCATTGTCCTTCTTCTCCTCCTTTGCATATTTGAGGGAACCGTAAAGCATTACATGCCGTCTATGGAAAATTAAAACCAAATATACAATTGATGAACATAATGCGTTCATATCCATTGATCCGAATAATACAATAAGGGTTTTGTTTGACCAAGGATGTTTAAAACCTGCGGCGGGCGTACGGCGGGCGTACGGCGGCCGTAGATACCTGAATTCGAGAGATTTCTGCGGCGGCCGCAGAAAATATACGGCGGCCGTAGGGTCGACGTACGGCGGATTCCTATTTTTTTTACAGGCCGTAGGGGTGGCCGTAGAATTATAGCGCGGAGTTATAACATTTTTTTTTTTCATTTCTACGGTCGCCGTAGAAATTGACTAGCCGTAGCCATGGCGTAGAACTTTCTACGGCGGCCGTAGGTATTTGTCAAAAAACCTACGGCCGCCGCAGGGTCGCCCTACTGTGGCCGGACGTCATCATATCAAGAACATACGGCAGCCGCAGATTTTTTGGCTTCATAAATTTAAATATACGTCGTGCGGCGACCGTAGCATATGTGACCGCGACAGTATAAGTGGCCGTGGAAATGCTGCGGCGACCGTAGAATTACTTCTCGCCGTAGAAATTTTAGAATCTACGGCGGCCGTTGCAAATGTGACTGAGGCATAAGCACATGGATATCCAGCTGCCGTTTGATTGTGCAGATTCATTGTACTCTCCTTCTAGTCACAAAAGAACGCTTCACAATGATTTTCTCTTTGATCTCCCATGTTCAAATTTACTTCGAAGCCGCTGATTCTCTAGATGATTTTTGCCTGGAGTTGACGTATAATGAGATGCGCAGAATTTGGGGAAATATCCTCATAGTGGGGTGGATTAGGTGAATAATTGTGCACTTTTGTGTACAAGCACCAAATTTGGCACACATGTTAAAAATCATATTTGGAACAATATTAGATATAGAGACATCTTAAAATATTTTCAGGGGCACCTGGGGGCAGCCCCCAAAGTGGATCAGGGACCCTTATATGTTATTTATACTTATTTTCGAAAGCGCACGACCGGACATGAAAAAACCTTGATAGGAATTCCTTATGCAATAGGTACCTTGCCTTGTTCAAATTTGTGGTCAAAAGTTCTTAGAATGGGGGGACACAAATGGCAAGGAGCCGGGAGGGGGTAGCCACCCTCCCCCAAACTAAAAAATGCCCCCAATGGGCAACTTCCTCTTATTTGTGATTTTATTAGAAGAATAAATAACTGGATTTTAACCAAATCTGATAGGAATGTTCCATGGGTAATAGGGACCTCAAGTTCTTAAAATGGTGGTATGCAAGTGGCAAGGGGCGGGGTGGGGTGGCGCCCCAAATGGCCCCAGGGGCAAATTCCATTTATTATTTACTTTTTCTCAAAGGTACATGACTTTATTTTAACCAAACCTGAAAGAAGTCACCTCTGAAAAGAGGACCTAAGGTTGTAAAAATGGGATATATATCTAAAAAAATGAATGTTAGATTTCATCAGAACTCGACAGATTATTCTCAGGCAATGGAAAAAATTGCTACAAATGGGGATCCCATCTAACATGAACTAGCCACCCCCCCCCCCCTTCCCCCTTTCCCCTCGCCCACCACCTCAGAAATGCGCCTTGCGGTCCAAAATGTTAAGAAAAAGAAGCGTTTTCTTAAGTGTATCCAAACTTTACAGTAACCAAGGATAATCTAACGCACACACGTAGTCGCGTACTCATCTGATGAGGGGACAAGGAAGACACCCCCCCCCCCTCGAAATAAACATGGGGCCTTACATGTCAATCACTCTCTTGTTATCCTCCCTCAGTGCATGCATTAATATTTCAATTTTTTTCTTTTCTTCCGTTCTTTAAATTTTTTCTACAAGCACTTATAGGTAACAGTGAAAAAACAATAGCTAGTGCTCAAAATATGAGAGAACAGTGATTCAAATACTATTTCCGTATAAAATAACTACAATGTAAAATATAAACAATATAAATGTAATCAATCAGTTTTCAAAATGGCCACCAAAATTTGAATAAACAAAACACAAATTGTCACATCACTAAATGATGTATGATAGTTTTGATTCTAAAAAGGCTTGATAGAATAGAAATTCGTAAACAAAATTAGTGTCAACGGGAAGATATGCGCTAGTTACTTAACTTAGAAACATTATGTATGTAATATTAAGTGATGCAAATAAATGCTGTTATTTTTTGTTTATATATTCAAGGTGATATTCTTTTCATACAATGCAAAATCATGTTCCTCTTCAGGAGCTGCCAATCCTTCCTCTGTATAAACTCATGGTCCATCGCCTTACCATGAAACCTACTACGTGGTAGGTTCTATGGTATGGCGATGGACCAAGAGTTCTGATAGATATTTCCAGCCATTATAGACATAGTCACCAGTCCTGAGGTCTCAAAAACTAATTTCATGTGGGTGTTCCAAACGCTGCAGGACAGCAAGATGCAAGTGCAAAAAGGCAGAGCTTGCATATGCCATGTATGCAGCCCTTTGTTCGTGTGAAGGAGAATGTTCATCATACTATTAAATGCTAAAAATGTTTATATATTTTTTTTATTCTAATAGAAAATCCTCACAAACAATGTAGATCACATCAAAATTATTTTTTGAGAGCCCTGGACCATCATATTATGGGAAATTTTCAGACGACAATTAAATGTCTTGAACCGATCGGTTACAACTTATATCATCTCATAATGTAGTTAAGACTTCGACTAAAATGTACATTTGATATCTTAGATAGTTTTGAAGGCCATGTTCCATCCTTTTTCTAGATAATGCTTGCAATTTGGACAGAAAGGTCAGTGATAAAACATGAAACTTTTTTAAAACATGATATCGAAATCAAATTAATCAATAATTTTGGGCCATATAATGTTTTGGTGTTGGTTTTCAAGGTCACTCTTTGTGCTTTTGTTACTATAAATTGCCAATAATCTCTTTTCTTATTCATGCCCTCACTATGAACATATCTCATATGTATATTTAAAAGCAATTTCACTACTACCTTGCCCCTTTCTCTCTTCTCTCTCTTCTCTCTGTCTGTCTGTCTCTCTGTCTCTGTCTCTCTCTCTCTCTCTCTCTCTCTCTCTCTGTCTGTCCTTCTCTCTCTCTCTCTCTCTCTCTCTATCTCACCCTTTCCTTAATTCTCTCTCTCTCTCTCTCCTCCTCTCCTCTTTTTATTACACTTTCTACTCACCATATCTCCATCTCTCTCTCTCTCTCATTTGACGCGTTTTCTTTATTTTCATTTTCTTCCCTCATCTCTCATCAGATATTTTTCTCCCTCTGTCGCCTTTCCTTTGACGTCTTCACCTGAATGTTCTTGCTGCTTCCACCATTCATTCCCATTTTCTCAAGATACCCTCGTCCATACCAGGTTCCACCTCTGTCCCAACCTTGTCTCCCTATACCTTACACCGACCGTCATTGCCCTCATCCACCCTACCCCTTCCCCATTAAAGAAATATTATAGTCTTATTTCCAGGCTGTTTTTCCAATACTGCGACCTTGACCTCATGACTACATGTATAACTATTCCCATACGTTTGAGAGAAAAGGCTTTCTATCGTAATTGCAATGCCCCATCATGAAAATGAATGAAATGCCCTGTACAGAAGATTGCAGCTTCAAATCCATCTTGTTCCAATATTTTTGTCTGACTCGTTTGTCATTCATTTACAGGATGGATCACGCTGTTAATACCATTACTAGGTGTAATATGTGTACAATTTCTTTCCCAGTTAGCAGTTGATTACAAGATTTTTGGCCAGATACAGGTATAGTTTTAAATTCATTTGAACTACATGATGGAACACAAAAAATAGGTCTTGCAGACTTGAAGTCCTGACATGCCTGAGGTGCACTTATTTATTCTGGGGCTCTTTGCTCGCAGCAAGATTTTCTCTCATGAACCTAATTAATATAAAATACATTTGCATATTCAAATAAGGTAAAAAAAAGAACCAATATAAATAAAAGGAATGGAGCAGGCCAACAAAATGTAGGAACTGTAATGATAGTAAGTCTTGAGACAAGACTAGAGCACTTCTCAAGATGGCAACTGTATCAACACACACACGTATAGTACTGCTGCATTAAAGTTACTACAACGTAGAAGCCTTGTTCGAGTCATCCTATCTGAGTCTACACAAGATCACAACATGGTGTCAGAAGTCCAAGAACCAGCTCAGAAAATGTCCATTTCCGAGGATCAAGGCCCCAAACAGGTGCAGACATTCCGATATTGAGTGTGATTTACGTGTGTATTAGACTGGCTAGCCAGTGCAGTGCATTGATGTATGGTGCATGACAGTGTACAGCACACAGTGCACTCTACTGTGTACATGTCTATGACTATGTGCGTGTAGAGACATCGCATAGTGCGTACGGCATAGTGCTCAATGAAATTGTTTATCTCGTTATTCTGACGGGTTGAAAAGATACCACTAGAGTAGAATAAGAGATTAAAGCTTTGTTCAGAGAGCGATTTACTGAAAAAAAGATTGCAAATATGGCAACCTATCTAAGCCAGCCAGCGCCATTAGACTTGACAGGAAATGTAGCAGAAAACTGGAAACGTTTCAAACAGAGGTTTGAACTGTACAATGTAGCTAGTGGTCTGTCGAAGAAAGATGAAAAAACACAGACATCCATGCTTCTGCATGTCATAGGAGACAAAGCTCTTGACATATACAATACATTCACATTTGCCGCTTCTGGTGATGAGATGAGACTTGAGAAAGTGATGGAAAAATTTGAGAGCTATTGCATGCCAAAACGAAATGTGACGTATGAGAGGCACAAATTTTTCACAAGGTCACAAGAGGTCGGTGAGAATATTGATCACTATGCAACAGAATTGCGCAATCGCGCACAGTCGTGTGAGTTCGGAGAGTTGACTAACAGTCTGATACGGGACAGAATCATCTGTGGTATTTTGGACAATGGTGTTCGTGAACGTTTGCTGAGGCAGGATGATTTGACGCTAGAGAAGGCGTTGCAGCTTTGTCGTGCTGCTGAAACCACTCGAGCTCAGGCCCACGAGCTGAGTTCCACCGGTGAGAGAGTCTCAGTTGATGCTTTAGGGAGTAAGAAACAGTCGTTCAATTCAACATCACACAAAGGTCCAAAACAACAAAGTCAGAAATCAAAATATGCTTGTGGTAGATGCGGATATAGGCACAGTAGAAATGCATGTCCAGCACAAGGTCAGATCTGCAAGAAATGCGGTAGAGAGAATCATTTTGCAAAGTGTTGTCGGACTCCAGTTGCTAAAGTAGTAAACGAACTGCAACATATGGAGGAAGGGAATGACGGTTTTGTGGTGGATGTTGTTGAGTCAGCAGATTCTCCTGATGAATGGATGGTCAATCTTGTGGTGAATGAAAGGCCAGTGGATTTCAAGTTAGATACTGGTGCTCAGACTAACCTCCTTCCAGACTCAGTGTATCAGATGTTGAAACCCAAACCAAAGCTGCATTCAGCTAAAGTGAAGTTGACAGGCTATAGTGGGGTAGCCATCCCGGTGAAGGGTCGTTGCTTTGTACAGGTCAAGTACAAGGGGTCAACTCACAACATGACGTTTCTAGTCACTCCAGGTAAACGCCAACCATTGCTAGGGTTACAAGCATGTGACAAATTGAAGCTTGTAAAAAGAGTATTGAATGTCAAACAAACAAACAAGCGAGTAGCAGACAGCTACCCAGACGTGTTCGAAGGGCTAGGATGTGTTCCAGGGAAACATCACATCACACTGAAAGATAGTGCCCAACCTGTACAACACGCATGCCGGAAAGTTCCATTTGCACTTCGAGGTCAGCTCAAAGATGAATTAGACAAAATGGAACGCATGAAAGTCATCACACCAGTGGATGAACCAACTGATTGGGTATCATCGCTCGTGGTTGTGAAAAAGAAAAACGGACAACTCCGTGTGTGCCTAGATCCAAGAGATCTAAACAGAGCAGTCAAAAGAGAGCACTATCAACTGCCATCCAGGGAGGAAATCACAGCGCATTTTGCTGGAGCAAAACATTTCAGCAAACTAGATGCGTCCAGTGGATTTTGGCAGATCGAACTAGATGAAGAAAGCTCAAAGCTGTGCACTTTCATCACTCCGTACGGACGGTACAGATTTCTGAGACTCCCATTTGGCGTTTGCAGTGCTCCAGAAGTGTTTCACAAGATAGTGCATAATTTGTTTGCACACATTCCCGGTGTCAACACAATGATGGATGACATAGTCGTATGGGGAAACACACAAGAAGAGCATGATGCAAGGCTGACACAAGTCCTTGACATAGCCCGGAAAGTGAACCTGAAACTCAACAAAGACAAGTGTGAGTTTGACGTTGGAAAGCTGACATTCATTGGCGACTTGATCAGCGAACAGGGAGTCCAGCCGGACCCGAAGAAGGTGGCAGCCATCAGAAACATGGAAAGGCCACAATGCAAACAAGACGTCCAAAGGTTCTTGGGTATGGTAAACTACCAAGGGAAGTTCATACCAGACTTAGCCACAAAGTCAGCCCCTCTCAGAAGTCTACTTGACAAGAAAAATGAGTGGATGTGGCAAGACGCACAAGAGAAAGCCTGGCATCAACTCAAAGAAGCTCTGACAGAGCAACCAGTGCTACACTTCTATGACTGCGCAAAACCAACAAAAGTATCAGCAGATGCTTCAAAGAATGGCCTCGGTGCAGTGCTACTGCAGCAACATGATCACGAATGGGTTCCCGTAGCATATGCATCAAGAGCAATGACCGATGCAGAGACACGCTATGCACAAATAGAAAAAGAACTGCTGGCAATAACGTACGCATGCGAACGATTTCACCAGTACATCTACGGACAACAGGTTGAAGTGGAGACTGACCACAAACCACTCATACCGTTGTTCATCAAACCACTCTGTGACTGTCCTCTTCGCATTCAACGCCTACTCATCAGGGTGCAACGATATGATTTGAAAGTGTCATACACACCTGGCAAGTACATGCACACTGCAGACGCATTGTCCAGAGCGGTAGATCCAGAGGCCGAGACGAATGTTGACAGAGAAGAAGACATCAGAGTCCATGTCGATGCTGTGATGATGAATCTACCAGTTACGTCCAACAGACGCAGCCAGTTTGTCGAAGAGACAGAGAAAGACAACACACTACAAGAGCTATTAGGCATCATCAGAGATGGATGGCCTAATACAAAACAGCAGTGTCCAGTAGCAGTCAGAGAATACTGGAACATCAGAAGCGAGCTGTCAGAAGCTGAAGGCATGATCCTGAAAGGCAGCAAGATAGTCGTACCAGCTACAATGAGACCGTTGATGTTGCGCAAAATCCATGAAGGACACCTGGGCATAGAAAAATGTAAGAAACGTGCACGTGAAGTCTTGTATTGGCCCGGGATCAATCAAGACATAGCTGCAATGGTACAAGACTGCAACTCATGCCTGATGTACAAGCCTAGACAACAGACGGAAAGTCTACAACCCCATGCAGTACCGAACAGACCATGGGAAAAGGTC
The DNA here is from genome assembly GCA_963669155.1 of Arbacia lixula. NCBI lineage: Eukaryota > Metazoa > Echinodermata > Echinoidea > Arbacioida > Arbaciidae > Arbacia > Arbacia lixula. The sequence continues at coordinate 7,621,482 of OZ022588.1, forward strand.
GCTGCAGATTTGTTCACGTTGAACAACAAGGAGTACATGGTGATCGTTGACTACTATTCACAGTTTGTTGAAGTCTGTAACATGACTACAACTACAAGCAAAGCAGTGATCAAACACATGAAAGCGGTATTCTCCCGTCAAGGCACTCCATGCGAGCTTGTAACTGACAACGGTCCACAGTTTGCAAGTCAAGAATTCAAGAGCTTTGCAAGTGAATGGGACTTTGGTCACACAACAACAAGTCCGTATCACCCACAGTCCAATGGACTAGCAGAAACTGCGGTGAAGATCGTCAAGAATCTCATCCGCAAGTGTGAACACAGTGGGCAAGATGTCTACAGAGCTTTGCAAGTGTACAGAAGCTCACCACTGGAATGTGGAAAATCGCCTGCAGAACTGCTGTACAATCGGCGCATGAGATCAAACCTGCCCATGGTAGACAAACTACTAGATCCCCAGCACATCGATCCTCGTTCGGTGAAAGAGAGGAAGGAAAGGCAGAAAGTGAAGCAGAAAGAGCGTTACGACAAACACGCTCAAGACCTACCAGAGTTCAACGTAGGTGACCATGTCAGACTCCAAGACATGCACAACAACCGATGGGCTCAACGCGGTACCATCACGTCGAAGCTACCAAATAGATCATACTTGGTAGAGACTGACAGGGGTGAGATCCGTCGCAGAAACAGACGTCATCTCAGACCTGCACCACCGACACAACGAGCCGAGCACATCCAACATCCCACGCAGATGGACAGCGATCTGGATGACTACGCAGAATTCCCAGCGCAACCAGCTGAAGCTGCAGAGCAATCCGCGTCTTTGTTCAGAACAACTCGACATGGAAGAATTAGCAAACCACCCGAACGCATGGACTTGTAAAGCATTAAATACAACAAAGCGAATACTAAAAGAACTTTCGCGCTTTTATGTAGAATTAGTCGCGTTTTATGTAGAATTAGTAAGAGATCAAGTTGAAGCAAACAGAAAAACTTGATAGCATAAATGTAACTATGTTTTATGTTTCATCAGCAAGATTTGGATAATCAGCTGATTATCTTCAACGCGAACCAGTGATGGAACTGAACTCTTTTAATACAAAGGACTGGATAAATACATGTATTCTTTTAAGATCTGCAACCGGATCCATAATATACGTTGACTATTATAAGTTACATGTACTTGTTATAGTACAGTTAGTGTTTCAAAGAAAAGTATACAAATTCACTGTCTGACATATTTGGAAACTGATACAAAGGATATGATGAGAATAAGTTTACTTTAATGAAAAGAATGTAAACCTTCTTTTTAAAGAAAGGGAGGTGTAATGATAGTAAGTCTTGAGACAAGACTAGAGCACTTCTCAAGATGGCAACTGTATCAACACACACACGTATAGTACTGCTGCATTAAAGTTACTACAACGTAGAAGCCTTGTTCGAGTCATCCTATCTGAGTCTACACAAGATCACAACAGGAACCCTATTAAACAAATCAACCAATGAAAGCAAGAACGATGGTGATGGGTAAATGATCCGAGTGACTATGTAATCAAGAATGTTCAACAAAAGAGCCAGGTGTGAGGATGGAATGAATGAGCCCATTTGAATAGGAAAGGAATGAAGGTGATCAGACAAGTAGGATAATGACTGATAAGATGAATACGAACATAATTTCAAACAGAACTGACCTAAATACCAACTTCATTGAACTAAATACCAAAAACGACTAAAGATAAGCTAAACAAAAGATCATTCAAAAGAAGAAATAACCACCCTACAGTAGGATTTTTGACTGACAATTTAAAAGAAACATGGTCAAGAAATGTATTGAGGTTAGTGTGGATTTTTGTTATGCTTTCTTATTAGGTCATTTGCATTCTGGACGTCATAGTGAACGGTCGTTCTGCTCACGGAAAGGACGGTAGAGGGTGGAGACTAAAACTTTCTCCCAGTCGTGCCAGTCTCGACAAATACAAATACAAAACACAAAATACAAAACACAAAATACAAAACACAAAATATAAAACACAAAATACAAAACACAAAATACAAAACACAAAACACAAAATACAAAACACAAAATACAAAACACACAATGCAAAACAAATTCAAATTTTATTCACGTAGTTCAAGCAAAACGTTACTAATGAGTCCCCAAAGCTTAAACAAGAGCTAATAGATTCAAAGTGCATTCCATCCATTGAATCTGAATGACCAGATACAGGTGACTGCAATAACGCGTTACTACGCAGTAAGGGGGAAAGTTGTGAATACATTACGAAAACGGTGTATTCAGAACACAACAATGGGCATTGTGCCGCACACATATCAGCCCACAATTGTTTTTCTGCTAATAGCTTCATACATTATTAATGGTAATCTGATGGCAGTTACTCGCTGATTGACAGCTGTGATACATAGTAGCCATGGTTGTCTTCATTTCATATAAACCCCGACCCGAGCGACCACTCACTACGAATTCCTGAGTGTAAATGACTTGATAAAAAGGCTTAACAAAAACACGTCATGATATTGCTTGATTCCCCCTTTTTCAAAAGGGGGAATCAAAAGGGAGGAGAGTGCGGGAGGGAAAGGGATCTAGGAGTACATCAGAGTTATGCTGGCTGTTAAATACAACTTTGGACACTTTTGAAAAAAAAATATTGCATCTTGAATCAAACTGAAAGTAAGACATCTTTGGTCAAGGGATGTCACTTTGATGAGAAGATCACATTTATTCCTTTCCTGTTCAGATGTGCTCATTCATTCCATCCTCACATCTAGCTCTTTTGTTGAACATTCTTTATTACATAATCACCCATATCATTTACCCCTCTTCATCCTTCTTGTTTTCTTTTGTTATTCACAGGAAGCACTGCCTAATCAGAAATACAGCTAATTGTTTAAAACACCTGAATAACTTTTTATGAGGCGGCGGTCATCACAGCTCAAAGGATGTCTAGCCGAGCGCAGTCCTGGTCCATCCATGCTAGTTCAATGGTTCTCATGACCAGTTTCCTTGATTGAAACAGGCGGGTTCGAGACGATTCTTAAGATGGCGGATGGCGGGAAATTTAAAAGGTGTAGACGCGGATCAACAAACATAGAAATCCTCAAAAAGATGCACAGATATGTCAGTAAACCTGAATGAAGTGAGCAATTGCCCCATAGTGCATCCAGAAGTATCCCAAAACCCATGCATCTCTTTACCAAACATTCAGCTGCCTATGATGGATACAAGGAACAGACATACTCCATGAACGGGCTTGCGCGTTATATGTAATACAATGCATCAAGGAATATTGTTACAATATGGCAAAAGGGTTCTGAACGTGATATCAAGTTGCAGTATAAGAGTCTCAATTTCACAATGTTCCGCATCATATTCCATTAAATATATGCCTGAAACGTTGCTTTCAGATATTTTCCTTTTAGACAAGAAACATGAAAACGTGCTCAGCCGCGCCCAAGCTGGTATGTCCATCTAAAAAACTATCACATTTCGTATTCCCTTGTCCTTATTAACTACATAATAACCATTATCAAATAAAAAGTTCAGCAGCGAAAGCTGAAATGTATGCATTTATAGGAATGTGTATGACCTATTAAAAATTCCAGGTGAGCTTTACGCAATCGCGTATGCATCATATTGTTGAGAGCAGCTGCTTTCATAAAAACAAGAAATGTTGTTCGAAACAAGATTCAAAACATGGTAATAATTATGCTACGACATTAATGGTTTGATATTTTAAAACTCCTTTGTCTACATGCAATCAAATTGCGAATACTTCGGCAAAGATTTAATGAGATTTTAGATGTGTGCCAACGATAATGGTTATGACAAATACCTAACCCAATTTAAGATATTGTGTGATGGTATCAAACAATATTTCGTGCTGTCGTATTAAATTCGAAACATTACATTTATTAATGCCCACACATGAATACCAAAATAAAGCAAAAGTACTTAGATGGTTGATATAAAACATTTTCTATTATTTATATCATATGTACTACCTAATATCATAAATATTATTTATGAAATTACATAAAGTACAATGTTTGCATCAACGAGGGACAACATGGTGTTTGGTATTAAAATGACAAAATGTACACATATATTAAAAATAAATTAATGTGGGAGACAGAAAATGGAATCGTGGCAGAGTTGTTTTAGTGCGTTGTGTGATTCTGTAGAAGTCTTCTAGAAAGTCAAAAGTTCCCCCCCCAAAAAAAAAAAAAAATAAAAAAAATAAAAATAAAAAAAATAAATGAAAAATAAAAAAAAAAAAAAAAAAATAAGCCGAAAGTGCACGAAGCAGAATCGACTAAATCGATCGCTTTTAAATACATGTACAGTATTTGTCAACTTCATGAACTATATGAGAGCATTTCAGCTAAAAATAAGTTAGTTGAAAATAAACATTTACATGAAATACTTTCGTAAGCGTCCATAACCGTTTCATGATGTGGCATATTTAAGTGGGCAACGGAAGTAAGTATTCAACATATTCACAGACCACTTTCCGTCATGCGAATAACATGCTAATAACGGACAGTGATAAGTCATAAATACTCATAATTTTAGCATTGCCATAGTGGACAAAGGAAATTCATGAATATTCATCATGCTGAATATTAATATTGCTAACATGCTGATTTTGGACAGGTACAATATATGAATATTTATCATATCAATCAGATTAATACGTGGTACACATTTTTTTAATATAAAATTGATTATTCAATGATTAGGGGTATACACCCCACCACTAACGAGTAACGAGTAACTAGGTCCATTCCTTGCACAGATTATAACACATCGTAATTATTAAAAATATTGTGGTAAGTGGGAACTATTAAACTGTCTTCAACTAAACGTAGGCTAATGTTTCTGTTCTGTTTAGATTTGACCAAATTAACCAAATTTCATGAACCATATTAACAAGAGGTCCATATTATCACAATCTATTATGTTCCTAGTTAGCAAGGGGACAAGGCTCACTACGGTTCACCTCCCCCCCCCCCCCCCCCCCCCCACCCACCCACTTTGCTGATTTCGGCACTGACAGACCACTGATATCTAAGCGAAGTCAAAGTCGATGTCTGTGTCCGACATTTTTTCCTTCATCCAAGCATCCATAGCCTCGCTCTGCGCCACAGTGAAGCGGCTCTTCCAACCACCAGTCACACCTACAAATGGAACAATGGAGTCACGTGTTAACAAAATAGCCAATGGCAGGAGATCAAAATCCCGAGAGGCATATGATTGGTTTTTGTATGTTCTAAATCCAGCATTATCACCGGATAAATCTCGTTGTTCCGAAGGTTCGTTATTCCAAAGTTTCGTTATTCCTCAGTCCCTTATTCAAAAGGTTCGATTGTCTGAACATGAAACAGGTTTCCTTATTCCTGAAATGAAACGAGGCTCGTCAATCCCATATTGACAACCATGACAACGGCTTCATTTATCTGAAAACGATTACCACGATTTGTTTTGCTTCACGCTTTATGCTCCATTCAGGCAGTGATTTCTATTGGTTATACACACTATTCCAATCTGATCATTTGGAATCTGACAGAGAAGAAATTTAGAAAAGTTGATCGTGCGCACTGACGAGCCGTCCAAAAAATGAACCTTTAAACTAATTTAGATTTGAAGAAAATCAACAGATGTTCAAATTATAGTAGCTAATCCTGCTTCATTTTTGGATCAATGAGCTTTCAGGTTTAGAACCTTTAGAATAATGAACGTCACCCTATCACGCACCCTCGAAATTATGAACAGATTGGATGATTTCTTGGGAGTTTTCAGAAAGCAAGGTCCGACTATGAAAGACACCATCGTTATCTTAAACAGCCATTAACATGGGACTTGTCACTGGACTGTTTAATTGATCCAAATGAATATGCGGTGTCTTGTATAATTGATTGAAATACTTTGATTATAACCTGTATGCATATTCAGTTAAGATAACGTTTTGTTTCTTGGAGGAAGGTTCTTGCATGGTGAAAAATAAACGATGAGTTGTGCTGTACACTATACGTACATTCGCTCCTCCTACCACTCCTCACTCCTGGCATGCCTGGTGACGATCTGGCGACCAGATTCAAAACGTCGAACAGGAAAATAATATAGGAAAAGGCATCAAAGTGAAGTTTACACACTGACTGAACCTATCGTTAAAGTCACCTTTGTGCATGAAGGTTGTATCATCTCCATGGGCTGCCTTGGCAACTTGTTGCCCCCTTTCTTCCGTCTTCTTGTAAGATTTCTTCATCCCTGAGAAAGAGCTGTTCTCTACCACCTTCTGGAGTTCCTCTTCAGAGAGCTGCACCTCCATCAGTTCTGCGACCTGTCGGACTGCCGTTATGGGGTCCTGTGTTAATTGATAAGCATGCATTTTAGTTATATTTCTTCCATTTTCATTTCAAAGAAGGGTTTAACCCCCTCTGAACCGTGTGGTCTACTTTTCGGGAGAACTATTTTTTTTAATCCTTTTATATAGAACACAAGGTAACACAGAGCCCAGGATACATGTTTATCAACAAAATACAGAGCATAATTTACAAAGTACATTTACAAAAGAAAATTAGCAAACGCTTGACAAATGTAATACGAGGTAAAACTATCTTGTTGATGTATGCGTACGTGTGAATATAACATCCCAGAATTTGGGAGTATAGGTATTATGGTATATTCATGTTATGATCACATGTTACTAAACACAGTCCCGGATGTATATATTCATAAACATAATTAAATTCAACATTAACTATAATTTTGAAATTTATGGTTATTTTACGAGTGATATCTTTTTGTCTCACGTTGAGCATATAGATATTTTTGCAAATATAAATTCGCACTCTACAATTCTTAATCAACTAATTGCATCGAATGAAACTTTAATCTTAATTCGGGGAATAATGGTATTGTTATAAACAATATCACGAGCTGATAAATTGCATAATATTTTGTGTTCATTGACCTAATATCATTTAGCATTACATTTATTTCTAATATTTACAACATAAATCAGACAAGTGATTCCAAGTGGTTTATTGCTGTTGTTTTCCATTAACTATACAATCAAATTTATGGTAAGTTAACGAGTGATATCTTTTTGTCTCACGTTGAGCATATAGATATTTTTGCAAATATAAATTAACACTCTACAATTCATAATCAACTAATTGCATCGAATGAAACTTTATTCTTCATTCGGGGAATAATGGTATTGTTATAAACAATATCACGAGCTGATAAATTGCATAATATTTTATGTTCATTGACCTAATTGCATTTAACATTACCTTTATTTCTAATATTTACAACATATATCAGACAAGTGATTCCAAGTGGTTTATTGTTGTTTTTTCCATTAATTATACAATCACTAAATAAATTGACACACACAATTTCATACTAAATCGTACTTAATCAATCAATTGCTGAAAATCAAATGTGAGTTCACAATACAACATAAACAAAATCGTTGCAATTTCAATTATAAATCACGGCAAACATGAGGGTTTGCAATTATTAAGTAAGGATGCAGTAATTGTGTAATTGATTATGACATGGGTATAATGTACAAATTCCGAATATTTCCAATATAATATATACAGTACTTACAATATATGTTGGACAAATCATTGCAAATGGTTTATTACTTTTGTGTTCCCTACGTTGAATTAGTTGACAAACGTATTTTCATACTTAACAATTTTAATAAATCATTGCAGAGAATCAAATGTGAATTCACTTGCAACGTAAACAGAACTGTCGCAATAAGGATTTGCAATTCCAAATCTGGAAAAAAAATTAAAGTGGGGAACATTATATAAATCCAGTAATGTCACGTCTGTCCAGGCAGGTTCTGATCTTGAGTTAAATATTACATATGATCCAATAAGTGCTAATTGACTTAATTTTATTATGATACCCTTGCATGATTTTTCACCTACGAATCGAAAGATCTTCTTAATTTGTTGTTTGTTTTCTTTTGAGATCACTCCCCTGCTTCCAACCTCAAAACATATTAGGCGGGATTCAATATTTTTTGCTTTGATGTCATTATTTAATTGGCAATAACGCTCCAATTTCCTTTCACTGGTACAAAAGAAATTAACACATGATCAACAGCTGCATTAGTAGTAGTAGTAGTAGTAGTAGTAGTAGTAGTAGTAGTAGTAGTAGTTGTAGTATTGCTACTATGGTTGTTGTCGCTTTTATTGTAGTCATTGTAGGATAGGTAAACGATTGTTTTACAAATAGACCTGTTTCCTCATATCTAACTTCCATTTGATGAGGGAACCATTGGTATGAACCTCTTACCTTCTTTATGTTCTCGTAGAAGAGGAAAAGAACGTTTTTCTCGTTCTTGATATTCCAGAAACCCTTAACGTGCTCAGGCCACGGGCCCCAACTCGACTCTGAAAACAGAATAACAACACCATTTAGGCACACTTGTTGTCGTTGATTCTAGTTACTTTCTAGTACAAATACAAAACCTACAGATTGAAAAAATATGTGTGTACAAATGTGCTTACTTCAGTCTCTATCCTGAAACAAAATTTCGGTAAATTGCTCCCAAATTATCATTTACGGGGTAGGCAAGCGTTATATCTGGCGCAATTATGCCCCTTTCTTTAACTTTTGGCCCAGAAACTACGTATTCAAGCAGGCGTCTATAAAGCTTGCTATTTAGGCATGGAGCTGAGAGCGAGGAAGAAGCCTAGTAACAATGTTTAAACGCTGCTTGAATCCATATTTTTTGGACCAAGTACGGCTACATTTACGAGTATGATCAAAGGTATTGTCCAGTCATTATTTATTAGGTTCCAAGAAATTTTATTTGGCCGCAGGTGGCGCTGTGCAGTGTTATGTCCCCATTAAAGCGGCATTAGTTTATGTTCGGATTGCTCATGACAGTAGTGCGAATGTTTCAGGAAGAGGACACGATTATTTCGGTGGCTGAACATTTCTCATTAACTATCTCAGTATCAAAGGCAAAACACCGTTGTGTCGTTGACATGGGGAGCTCCATGGGTGGCATTGAACGGGTTAAATTTCAATATCAAAGCGTATGGCACACCTCATACTCCCCTTTCAATGCCGATTATATGCGCCCTTTACATCATTTTCGATTTGATGACTTGCTTACTTGGGTATCGCAGGAAAGCTCATTTTCAGCACATTACACTTAAGTTCACTTCCCTTTTAAAACAAACGAAGTAAAAAACAGATAATCAGAATTAGTTCGAGACTGTACACGTCGTGACGTCATGAAAACTAACTGAGCCGAGTCATTTGTAAATAACGGTCTTCTTCCAGGATGTCTCTTGTCATGCTTGTAGTTGATGTTAATCTATGTTTTCTTTCTCCCTTCATTTTGGACGGGGAATTGTGAATTCAAAAGTTGGACAACTCAAATGATCAAGTGCGACACATTATGGAAATGAGTACTTACTGCCCTCCATCATGCCTTGAAGCAGCCACTCCCAGGAAATGGAGAAGAAGGGAGAATTGCTAAGAAAGTTGAACAGCGAATTTAGGACGTCCTTGGGGTTTCGTGCCACGTATATCACCTGGTATTGAAGAAAGATTGCGGCTAGTATATAATTTTTCATTCTATACTCCAAAACAAATCACGAATCCAAAAACAGGGCTTCTTTATTATCGTTATTATTTCGGATTGTAAATGTAAAGCCTTGTAGGCTAATCACGGTCTTCTGGGTTGAACCACGAGGGGTCGGCATCTCTCACCATTTTCCAGTGTAAGCTTTCTGGCCACCCGCATCGGGTTTCCACCCTGCTCTTTGATAAGCGAAAAGTGAAGTGGGGTCTTTAACGTACATCGATTATGCCTCTTCTATACGCGGTACTAACGTCCTCTCCGCGGGACAGGAACAGGGCTTGTTATACGCAATGACAGTGACAAAGTCATCGAGCAAACCTTGCCGGTCTTGATTAACGTAGATGGCAGCAGATCAAGAGAAAGATGCGTCATGACGATCCTCGGTGAAGGCGCTTTGTCTACGATATCCATGAATGGCGTCATGTCTGGAGGCTTGGCGATTTCTTCCTCACGGGTGCGCGGGAACTTTTGATCGATGTTGACCATCTCCATGGTCGATGAGTACAGGGAGCGGTCTATCTTGTCAGGGTCACCTCGAGCCTTGATCAGACCAGCAATCTCCATCATCCAGTGCGTGCCTGAGGATACAAAATAGGGACGAAAGTGAGGTCTTAGTAGTGGTGGTGGTGGTGGTGGTAATGGTAGTGGTGGTGGTAGTAGTAGTAGTAGTAGTAGTAGTAGTAGTAGTAGTAGTAGTAGTAGTAGTAGTAGTAGTAGTAGTTGTGGTTGTTGTGGTGGCATTTGTGGTGGAAGGTGTTTCGGAATCAACTGTCTGGAATACAGTTCCTCAGATCTTATGCAAAATTACTGGTCTCTGACAACCCCGTCTCTCATTGCTTCCGCTGTATATATCTGATTTCTGATTGCCTACCTGAATCTAAAATCGATATTTGGGAACTCAATGAAAAATTATTGAGCTAGTATGTGCAGTAAGAAGAGAAACGATTCTGATTGTATTGAGTGTGTATTCAGGGTAACGCGTGAAGACAATCATTGTTATTACCATGTCCTGACAAACCCATCGGTTTACCTCACATTCCCATGATGGTATCAACAGACGGCAACAAAATACATGTATTCCACATCCAGAAGTCCCATTTGCCCTGTGTGTAGTCACTCATCAGTGACGTATTGCGATCATGATATTAACGTTAACGCTTTTTACATTCGCCTTCAATTAACCCCTTATGTGCTATGTATGTATTTTTTCACCCATAATGCACACAAATCCCATAGAGGAACAGATTGTTTGGCGCATTAAGGGTTAACTGACACGTGTGGTAGACAAACAGCTATGTTACGTACTGAGCTCTGTCTACTGATAACTTTTCTCTCTATATGGCCGATTCAACTTCCCATTACAATGATTGCATGAAATATGTAACAAATGAATGGACTTGTCCCCGGCTCATTACCGAGAGGGGTACAGTCCCCGCTGTAACTTGGGAGCCTAGGTACTAGGCTGTGAGGTGCATAGACACAACCCAGTCTGTCAACAACAGACCATTTCGTAATTACACCATGGTCGGACAATACACTGAATAAATACTACTAGACTGCTCACTGGGATTGTTTTTTCATAAAGTTTTGTTGGATGATGGATGTAAAGACATTTTACAGTGTGCCCGGAACAATAGAAGCAGATGCACATGGTGGAATGTTCTTTCACTACCTTCTAAGAGCTGAATAGCTTTTGCCATATTTGCATGATAATAGATTGAAATGTAGTCGACTATCTAATGAATTTCCATTTTTACTCTGTGAGTTTGGAAATTGACCTGAGGTCATTTACTCAAAGCAATACTCTGCTCATGCGCAATTGCAATTACGAAGTGGCTTAGTGTGTCCGGTAACACAGACTACGCCATAATGACGTCATAGCTCCATCTGGCTTCTTCCCTTCTATATGAGCGAGGATGTGGGATTGAGGCATAGTCTGTGTTACCAGACATAGTTTTTAGCAGACTGGGTTATTTCCATGCACCTCACAGCCTAGTATCTAGGCTAGAGTCTAACCTGATTTCGGGAACGTGACGACCCACACGTCGTCAGGACGCACGGTGAAATCCTTCATGGCGTCGACACTGGAGGGCAGCACCACGTTTGGGAACATGATGCCCCTGTGGATGTGGGTCTGCATGATAAGTGGACAGTTCTCCTTGATCTCCATGGTTGGGTTCTAGTCGCGATGTTCTCTCACTGCATGGGGGACAGAGTAAAGCTTTATCAAACGTTGATGTCATCTTAATTGTTTACATATTACAATATCGATCATTGTTACGTTCATGTGTCAATGATGTACACTCATGTTGGTAGCCTTTAAGTTGATTTATATTACCATTCACATTTGCACTATCAGCGGCATAGAGCAAAGCATGGGTATAGAGAGAGGATGGGGAAAAGGGAAATGCAGATGAGAGAGATGACAGAGAGACGGGGAGGTAGAAAGATAGAGACAGACAAATTCAGCAATGAGAGAGAGAGAGAGAGAGAGAGAGAGGGGGGGGGGTAGAAGAATAGAGACAACAGACAGATTCAACAATGAGAGAGATAGAGAGAGAGTGTGAGTGTAAGAGAGAGAGAGAGAGAGAGAGAGAGAGAGAGAGAGAGAGAACGGTACATTTAGCATAGAGAGAGAGAGAGAGAGAGAGAGAGTGGTACTGCACAATACAAAGTGCATGCATTGTGTCGAACCCTTGACTTTGAGCTGAGCGTGACTCAGGTGGAATTGTGTTTTGAAACTGGAATCAACTTACATTGCATGACATTCATTTATCTTTAATAATAGAGCGAGTATTATACAAAAAGAGACTTCTCCGAGGTACGTGTAGCCTCTTAACTATAGGCTGCGGGGTGCATGCAAGGATACAATTGAGTCTGTTAACAACTATGTGTGGTAATACAGACTAGGACATAATCCCTCTGACTGCCCTGGACTCTCCTCACCCTATGGAGAGGCGAGGACGAGAGTGCAGGGCAGTCAGAGGGTTTATATATACCTAGTCTGTATTACCACACATAGTTGTTAACAGACTTGGTCGCGTCCATGCACTCTGCATCATAGTAACTAGGCTAAGGGATATGGTTAAAACTATACTGCCCTTCTCTGACAAAAGGAAGCAAGTGACAAATCACTCAAATCTGGGCTCCTGCTAATCTTAGATTGTACCCAGTATTCCCTACATACGGCCAAAATCTGGACAAGAAATATTCATCTTGCTGCTAGATCATCAATGTAACATGACGCGCTATGTTGCACTGATGCCAATACAAGTGACATACACATTTTGCTCTTTTACAAGAACAGTCTCTATTGTTAGTTGCTTCCTTTTGTCAGATTAGGCCAGTATAGGCACTCCCTAATCTCAAAACGATAGTATTATTACCAAGAGGCCGCAGGCCAAGGGATTGTTTTGAGGGCAGAAGTCTATCCTATTTTCATCGATCAATGCGAGCGTTAGCGTTGACGATACATGCACACTGCATATTGCGCAGTGCTCATTGAAATGAGACATGGACATCGAGTTCATGTCTGATACCAAGCAGGTAATGGGATTATCGAGACGAGGTATATAAAGAGAACTATATCATCGATATTTTGATAATACTCATCTCTTAGCACGCGCTTAATAATCGTCAAACAAATAGAAATCCAAGACACGAATGCCCATATGGTGTGTTTCATGCAAAGGAAGGCGTGTGAGGCCATCACAATTTTTTTAAATAAAAAAATGGGAATAATTGCCTCAACGGGACCACAGAGAATATACCAGGAGGGTGTTTCACCAAGCTGTTCGTAAGCTACGAACGACTTTACGAAGGTTGGTTGGAGAGAGTGGGGGGGGGGGGGGGGGTGGCAAGCGAGCGAGTGAATTATGTTAAAGGGATAAAAACTCGTCTTTCCTTTTCAACGTACGCATGTTTTTCACTTTGAAATGAAATGGTTAAAAAAGCAAATTCTGCTTCGTCTGTAAACACACTAAATGTCCCTTTTAGCTATCGATCGCAAGCCCATTTTTGGCAAAGGGTGAACCCTCTAAATAGCCCCCCCCCCCCTTTCTGTACACCAATGAAAAGTTTATCATCCTTCCACCAGCTCAATTCAAAAAGGATGCGAGGCTCAGTGCTACTACACAATGATTGGGAGCCAGGTTCTATCATGGAAAATGTACTACGAACTTTTCAAGAATCAAGATAGTATATTGAATGATACTCACCACACAAATCATACACTGCAATCTCTCTGTGCAGTCTTCTCTGTGCGATACGTGCAAGGTGTTAGTCAAGAGTGACTGCGTGAATGTGAATGGTGTGCTCAGACTATGTCCGGTCTATTTACGTTCAATGCGTGAAACATTCCAGTAAACATGAGCGGTACAGCGCTGATCAGTATTGACATATGTTTACATCATTAATTCAAAAGAGGGCAAAGTCCTCGTCTTAATTTCTCCCTGACTACACTTCTTTCATTGTCTTGTTTTCTGTCATTTACTAGTTCTTCCTTATCCCGTCCCAATGTTTGTTAAAGGGTTTTCACACAGGAAAACTGCACAAACATAATCCATATATAGGACACTATCACACAAATACAATGTAGTAGTAGCATCAAGGCTGTGGGACATTTCTGATACTAAGTGAAAAACAGAGTCTAGTAATCGAGACTACACACTGTATCATTCTGCTGTGTTATCAGTCCATCCCACAGGGGAACACAAATCGAGAATGGTTAGTCTACTGTAGCTAGACCCCTTTATTGAATAATTCGATTTAGAAATTGCTCAACAGCCTGGAAACCAGGCTACGTTCATAATCATTCTCAAGAGTCATTATGAAGCTATAGAAATCACTGGTCTGGTATTTTTGCGAGCATGTTCTAACACCCAACTCCAGAGGCACATGTTCTATCTGATATGATATGATATGATATAATGTGGTAAGGTTTTATTAACAACAGCAGCAATGTGAGTTTTTGTACTACAATTATGAATACTTAATACATATAAAACAAAAATGATCATAGTTATTTGAGTATAGATGTACCTAAACAGTCGAGTCTGGCCCTAATAGTAAACATGTTTGGCAAGATATTATTTTCAACATCTATATTAATGAGATTGTTCTGTATCTCCCTCCTCTATTCATATCTTTCAGTCTCTTAAAATCTGAAATGTCATCAAGCACTTGCATTTAATCATAATGACATTACTGCCCTACTCTGACAATAGGAAGGAACAATAGAGACTGTTCTTGTAAATGAGCAAAATGTGTCTGTCACTTGCATTGACATCAGTGCAACACCACATCATGTTACATTGAATATCTCGCAGCAAGATGAATAGTTCTTGTCCAGATTTTGGCCGCATGTAGGGAATGCTGGGTCCAATCTAAGAATAGCAATAACCCAGATTTGAGTGATTGGTCACTTGCTTCCTTTTGTCAGAGTAGGGCAGAACAATGATGCAACGAATGATTATGCAAAACGACATGCACACAAAGAGTGGGAAGTGGGCTGTGTTGGTGTTGTTTTTTTTTTGTCTTTTTTTAACAATATAATGTAATGTCAAACAGTTCCAAAGGACATAATAATGATGCTGAACATCAGACAATAACCACTGAAAGAAAAACATGTACGTGCAACATTATCGTATTTTTCTATCTAAATACCTTTCTAAAGAAAATACTTCTTTAAAAGCACGTGTTTCGCAACTGAAAGCTTGTGCATGTGTGACTGATTTTCAATGTAAACATACTGATCAACGACATGCGATTAAAAAAAAGTAAGATTTAGACTCATAGAAATGTTAGGCATACATTTACATTTGCAAGATGGAGCACGATATCCTAATACTACTACTAGGTGTATCCCTAAAACATGTTGTCGAGATTAAAATTATTCCACACTGCCATTTCACCAAAATAGTTTATTTTCTAATACTTTCTGCTTGATTTCTAATAAATCAATTATAAATGCAATTTTAAGTATACGTGTCAATCATATTAATCATTACATAATGCATACATCAAAGAATACCAAATAAATCAAATATCAAAGAAATTCGATTAAAGAGCTTAAGCCCAGGATTGGTGTAATGAAAGCACATGGTATAAATTACCCTGTAGAGAATAAAGCGACGGGGAGAAAGAGAGAGATGGGTAAGATAATAGCATAGTAAAAAAAACAAACACGTGTACATCCCTCTTTTCTTTATAATGTGATAATACAAAATAACCAGGAATACCACAAAACCTACTCAAAATCTAGCAATCAATGTAATTCTGCTCAAAGTCAGTTTCCAGCTTTATAATTAAGATGGAAGTTCTTATACTTCAGTTTCTTCCATTTTCCGTGTTTTTTTTAACTAAATATTATAATGATTTGACTTGCAAAGGGACTACCGTGTATTTAATGAGGACAAGTGTTATCGCTACCTCAAGATGGTATATCATTCATACATTTATTAACATGAGAATTTTGAGTTATACAGATCACATTTCAACTTTAGTTGATGGAAATTGAAATAATTGAGAATCTGATTTCGCACAAGAAAGTGTCACCCGTCGTGCGGAGCTTATGAACAGCTTGGGGAAACACCCGCAGAGTGTTTAATATATGTAATGCGCGTGGTTTACTATGTAATATTTCGACGGACTATTGGGAGAACATCTCGCACGTGACGTCACAAAATCAAAACTTTGAATAATCGTAACTTTCTTATCCTTTTCATGGATTTTCATTAAACCTTCACTAATATGTTTTTTCATGTTTCTGATTTTCATAGAATTATTTTACTTTCAGGGTGGACTATCCCTTTTCGGTGTTAACCTGGTATCATGAATTACGTCATTCTCGAAATGTTTATTATCTTAAATTAAGCAATACTATAAGATCTACAGCATTGTGGGCTGCCTACGTATCACTGCAATGCGATATGTGTAGTAAAACCCAGAGAATGGCAGAGTAAACAGCACATAGGAACGTAAAGCATATTTTGGACTTAGTTTTTAGACGATTACAAAAGTGTGTTTGATTAGTTTGCGCTGGGTAACTAGTATTATCTAGACGAAATCAAAGTCGATGTCTGAGTCGGCCAATTGCTCCTTGAGCCAAGCATCCATGGCTTCATTTTGCGCCACAGTGAATCGGTTCTTCCATTCCCCAATCACACCTTTAAATAAAATGACAGAATCACGTGATATCAAATGACCAATGACAGGAGACCCAAATTCAAACAACACAATCAGTGATCTAGTATATAAACAGATACTGCTCTGAAGGAGATGGTAAAAACTGTAGGCACTTGGTATTTCAAAACGATACTATTACCACGAGGCTGCAGGCCAACAGATACTACTATTATAATGAGATTAACAGATTGTATTTTCATTATTTTGTTTAGATATTAGAGGTATGCGTATTATTGTCTTTTTAATCCAACCGTTGACACTTGTACAAATAGATGTAAAGTGGTTGCAATAAATGGAATATAGCTATATATTAGGTCAACGGGCTTTTCCTGGCTTGGAACTGAAAGGGTTCAAGTCACCTTTTTGCATGAATGTTATATTTATTCCATGAACAAATAATAATGTACAGCATAAATAGAGGTAAAGACATCAAAGTGGAGTCCACAAACTGACTCAACCCATCGTTAAAGAATACGCTAGTACTGTTTCTGATGAATATTAAAGTCACCTTTGTGCATGATGGCTATATCATCTCCATGGGCTGCCTTGGCAACTTGTTGTCCCCTTTCTTCCGTCTTCTGGTAAGATTTCTTCATCCCTGAGAAGGAGCTGTGCTCTACCACCTTCTGAAGTTCTTCTTCAGAGAGCTGCACCTCCATCAATTCTGCGACCTGTCGAACTGCCGTCATCGGGTCCTGTGTGAATGGGTAGACAAAGAGTCAAGCATATAAAATACAGACCAATAGCAAAGTAAGTTATAGAGCTACTACTGCTACTATTACTACTAGTTGTAGTAGTAGTAGTGGTAGTAGTAGTAGTAGTAGTAGTAGTAGTAGTAGTAGTAGTAGTATTAGTAGTAGTAGTAGTATTAGTAGTAGTAATAGTAATAGTAGAAATAACAGTAGAAGTAGTAGTAGTAGCAGTAGTAGTAGTAATAGTAGTAATAACAGTAGTAGTAGTAGTAGTAGTAGTAGTAGTAGTAGTAGTAGTAGAAGTAGTAGTAGTAGTAGCAAAGAAAAGTTAGTTATAGAACTACTACTATTCCTGCTACTAGTAGTAGTAGTAGTAGCAGTAGTAGTAGTAGAAGTAGCAGTAGTAGAAGTAGTAGTAATAGTAGTAGTAGTAGTAGTAGTAGTAGTAGTAGTAGGAGTGACATTTTGTGACATAATGTCGTCCAATGTTCCCAACCTCTTTCTTTGCTTTCTTATGCTCCGACGATGTTTATTTTAAATACGGTCAAAGGTATAGTGAGGCGTTTGTTATATGGGAAAATGATTTAAGTGGAAATGTTGTTTTTGTCATTCTTTGCTGTCAGCATTTAAGATTGACAAGTGGTATTTGAAAAGGTAGGCCTATATTCGAAAGAATGATATGGAAGATATCGCTATGAACCTCTCACCTTCTTCATCTTCTCGTAGAAAAGGAAAAGAACGTTTTTCTCGTTCCTGATATCCCAGAATGCCTTAACGTGCTCGGGCCATGGGCCCCATCTCCCGGCTGAAAAACAAAAACAAAACAGGAGAAGGTCACAGTTCAAAGTATTTGACCCTAGTTCCATGACGACAGGGGGAAGAGGTATAAAAGGGTGTCATCATTCGCTGTGATTTAGGGAGCATTCGTTGTCACAACTAGCTTTAGGATCTAGACTGTGAAGTACATGGACGATCGCTCACAGAAAGTAGAAAGGGAGTGTAGTTTTTAGCCCGTTTTCCCTACAGAGGTTTAACGTCAACAGTGCAATAAACCTTGACTGACTTATTGGGACGCCAAATAAAAGACAAGAAATAATTATTACTGATTCAATGTTATTGATTTTGTCCTCGGAGTCACTATGGTATATTGAGATTGAGCATATAATAATTACAGCTTCAGAAGGATTTAGTTAGTTTTCGTTTCGTACGCGGTCTAAGTGAAACCATCGTTGTGGACACGAGCCTCGGTGACTAGAAATAGCTATTAATAACTCACTTGTGTCCAAGCACCCAAAAGCCTAAAACCTAGGTTACTTCCCTCCGTAATAACATATCCTGCCATAGCGTAATGGTTCTAATACTGGACGGTTCGATATCAATGAGTCTGAACTAGAGACTCTTGGGTACTCGTTTCCATCACGTTTAGCGTCTACCAGAAATAGCCTAGTGGTTCAGTGGCAGCTTGATTAGCAGTTCGAATCCCTCTCGTTCTAAGATTTTTTCTGATTGATTTTGATTGACTACATTAAGCAAGCGATGTTCTGTTTGATTGTGTGTTAATAATCCTCGGAAGGGGTTGTATCCCAGTCGTTAACCCGTGTTTATCAGAATGTTTCCTGAAATCGTCAAAGTAGTATGAATCTTGTAATCAATCGCGACACAAGATTGTATAAACTGTTAATTGTTACTTGAATATGCTGTGAAGTAGTTTTAGTTTTTACGTATGATATGATTTTTATTTTTATTTGGAGATGGAATGTATTGTAACATGTACACATTTTGCTATACAGATGTATATGTATGTATGTTTAAACACAAACAAATCAATAACGACTCCGGCGTCTTCATTAATTTGTTTGTGTTTACATTTACATTTTCAACGCCGTCGCAACGTCAATATATATATATATATATATATATATATATATATATACATAACAGAAGAATATGGCGCTGATATCTAGGTGAAGACAAACAAATTGAATGAAACGCCGGAATAATAATTTAATAAAAATAATAATAATAATAATAATAATAATGATAACAATAATAATAATAATAATAATAATAATAATAATAATAATAATAATAATAATAATAAGATGATAATAATTTGATAATGAGTTTTTTTCTTCGGCGTTTCATTCAATTTGTTTGTCTTCACCTACATATATATATATGTACATATATATATATGTAGGTATATATATATATATATATAGTTGAGACTGCAGGAGAAGGACGCGGCTGGACGTATCTAGTGAGTTCACAAACTTTAATCAGCAAAGCTTTCGACCATTTTACAGGTCTTTATCGGGGCTTCGGACACAAAATATAAATTGATCTGTTGCAAGCATATGGAACAAAACAACGAAATAAATAAACAAAATAGAAACAGCATTATAAAAAAACTACCCCTTGCAGCGCCTTGCAGCGCCTTGCAGCGCCCTACAGCGCCCTGCAGTGCCTAACAGGGCCTTACAGCGCCTTACAGCGCCTTACAGCGCCTTACAGCGCCTAACAGCGCCTAACAGGGCCTTACAGCGCCTTACAGCGCCTAACAGCGCCTAAAAGGGCCTTACAGCGCCTATTATAAACCTCATACATAGATTCCTCTCATCTGATTGGTTAAAAGTAGAGTCATCGAAATAGCTGTGCCCCCGTTTTTAACAAGATGACGTCAAAATTAACTGTGCCCGGGGCATGGCAATCGACTGTGCCCGGAAAATAATAAGACAACCTCAACACCGCGCGATATCGCTCGTGTGTGCGCAATCCCTGTACGCGCAATGAGTGTTGATTTACATGCCTATTACATGCTATCTTGTAGGCCTTGTCAGTTCAGGAAATCTTTTAACCAATCGATGAGAAGAATCTATACATTCGGTTTATAAAACAAATATTGACTGCTTAATATTCGGGGCACAGTTAAAATCATAGGCCCTCGGTGATGTCAAAACCATGACTATGCCCTCAGCTTCGCTTCGGGCATAGTCATGGTTTTGACATCATCTTGGGCTTATAATTTTAACTGTGCCCCCTCATAGCAGTCAATATTTGTATAACAGCGCCTTGCAGCGCCTTGCAGCGCCTTACAGCGCCTTGCAGCGCCTTGCAGCGCCTAACAGCGCCTTACAGCGCCTTGCAGCGCCTAACAGCGCCTTACAGCGCCTTGCAGCGCCTTACAGCGCCTTGCAGCGCCTTACAGCGCCTTGCAGCGCCTTACAGCGCCTTGCAGCGCCTTACAGCACCTTGCAGCGCCTTACAGAGCCTTACAGCGCCTTACAGAGCCTTTCAGCGCCTTAATACAGCGCCTTACTTATACATATATATATATATATAGTTGAGACTGCAGGAGAAGGACGCGGCTGGACGTATCTAGTGAGTTCACAAACTTTAATCAGCAAAGCTTTCGACCATTTTACAGGTCTTTATCGGTGCTTCGGACACAAAATATAAATTGATCTGTTGCAAGCATGGAACAAAACAACGAAATAAATAAACAAAATAGAAACAGCATTATAAAAAAACTACCCCTTGCAGCGCCTTGCAGCGCCTTGCAGCGCCTCAGCGCCAGCGCCTTGCAGTGCCTAACAGGGCCTTACAGCGCCTTACAGCGCCTTACAGCGCCTTACAGCGCCTTACAGCGCCTAACAGCGCCTAACAGGGCTTACAGCGCCTTACAGCGCCTAACAGCGCCTAAAAGGGCCTTACAGCGCCTTGCAGCGCCTAACAGGGCCTTACAGCGCCCTACAGCGCCTTGCAGCGCCCAACAGGGCCTTACTGCGCCTAACAGCGCCTTACAGCGCCTTACAGCGCCTAACAGCGCCTAACAGGACCTTACAGCGCCTTGCAGCGCCTTGCAGCGCCTAACAGGGCCTTACAGCGCCTTCCAGCGCCTTCCAGCGCCTTACAGCGATTAACAGCGCCTAACAGGACCTTACAGCGCCTTGCAGCGCCTTGCAGCGCCTAACAGGGCCTTACAGCGCCTTACAGCGCCTTGCAGCGCCTTACAGCGCCTTACAGCGCCTTGCAGCGCCTTGCAGCGCCTAACAGCGCCTTACAGCGCCTTACAGCGCCTTACAGCGCCTTGCAGCGCCTTACAGCACCTTGCAGCGCCTTACAGCACCTAACAGGGCCTTGCAGCGCCTTGCAGCGCCTTGCAGCGCCTTGCAGCGCCTTGCAGCGCCTTGCAGCGCCTTACAGCGCCTTGCAGCGCCTTGCAGCGCCTAACAGGGCCTTACAGCGCCTTACAGCGCCTTACAGCGCCTTGCAGCGCCTTACAGCGCCTTGCAGCGCCTAACAGCGCCTTGCAGCGCCTAACAGCGCCTTACAGCACCTTACAGAGCCTTTCAGCGCCTTAATACAGCGCCTTACTTATACATATATATATGTATATATATATAGTTGAGACTGCAGGAGAAGGACGCGGCTGGACGTATCTAGTAAGTTCACAAACTTTAATCAGCAAAGCTTTCGACCATTTTACAGGTCTTTATCGGGGCTTCGGACACAAATTATATAAATTGACCAATTGCAAGCATGGAACAAAACAACGAAATAAATAAACGAAATAGAAACAGCATTATAAAAAAAACTACTCCTACCCGAATTCGCAACGGGGGCCTCGCCT